>CM051524.1:42778338-43180838 GCA_028017165.1 Herpetospermum pedunculosum | reverse complement strand
GCGCGGGGGCGTGACGGTGGGGCTAGGTTGCGTAGGCCACCCGCGTGCTTCGTTGTGCACCACCCGCGCAAAAGGTCTCGTGCCAAGTCTTCGCACGTTGCGTAGGCCACCCGCCCACGCCATGCTCAATGTGTCTTGCGAGCCTTCGGCCAGCCTGTGTGATGTCTTCCGATCGTGTGATGGTCCTCGACCATGCGATGGTGTCTGGCTATGCGACATGTCCGCACCGATGCCACATTGTGAACATGTTTGTTGCCAACCCCTCGTCAACCATGAGTGTGCCATCTGCCCACTCGACTTGGCCCACCCGACCAAGTCATGTGCCTCGAGATTTAGGCCACTATCCTACCATCGAAAGTATACCACCATAGTTAGTAGTCATATGCTGCTCTTCTTGGCTACACGCTTGCCCGCCAACAACAACTGCACCTCCCAAGCATATGCTAGTGTACGTTGACACTTTATTAGTGTTAATTGGATACTATATGTATCAATTAAAGTAATTGTTTGCATTATACTTTCATATAAGTGGATGAGGATCACAAAATTTGAATCATAGCAGAAGTTAAACCTGCTCGTTTCAAACCTCAAAATGATGAATTGTCGAAGAAAAACGCTTTGTAGTCCAATTTGAGGCGCAAAACTGATGTTTTTAGGGATAAAAAGCTGTCGAGGGGATTGCTACGAAAATTTTCTTTAATTGAGAAAAAAAATCATGCAATTTGGTTAAGGGAGCTGAAAGTTATGACCTCTCAAAATGATGAAAAGTCGAAGAAAAACGCGTTGTAATCCATTTTGAGGGCCAAAACGGACGTTTTAGGGGATAAAAATCTGCCTTTGGCAGCTTTCCAAGGGGATTGCTACGAAAATTTGCTTTAATTGAAAAAAAAAATCATCCAATTTGGTTAAGGGAGCTGAAAGTTATGACCTCTCAAAGTGATGAAACGTCGAAGAAAAACGCTTTGTAATCCAATTTGAGGGCCAAAACGAACGTTTTTGGGGATGAAATACCGACAAGCTGCCTTCGGCAACTTGCCCAGGGGATTGCCCCGAATTTTTGCTTTAATTGAAAAAAAAATTCATCCAATTCGGTTAAGGGAGCTGAAAGTTATGACCATTCAAAGTTTCAACTTAGTTCAAAGTGATTTTTGGGTGACATAAAAGTCTCGATCTGTTAAGATTTTGTTAACTAAAAACACATGGGTGTAAAGAACATGAAAAGTACTATGAAAAAAAGTGGTCATTTACGAAAAACAAGTAAGTATAGAGGGAGATATGCTCCTCGGAAAATTCTCTTCTGCTGTGCTGTTTTGGTTTCGATTGAATCTAGGAATGGGTGATTAATATAAGATTTGGCATTTATAAACTTAAAGAATCGACAGTTTTCAAAAATTCCAATTTGGCAGAGTTGGTTTTTTTAAGACTTTTTAGCATATTGACGGGCCCGGTTCGAAACCTGTTAAAAACAATTTAATTTTTATCCTTCGCTGCTCGTTTACCGCTTTTTAGTTTTTTGGTTCCGCGCGCAAAAGATAGTACTCTCATCACAAACCCTTAACAAATCCACGACCCACGAAATTCCTCTCTCAGACTCTCACTTTGACTACCTTAAGAAGTGGATTTGGCAGGATTTGTCACGGCCGCCGGTGGAGTAGAAGCAGCTCGATCTGATTTTGCTTCACGCCAAATAGTAAAGTAATTAACACTCAACACACCTTGTTTTACTATCGATTCCTCTTCTCAACAACAGTGTCCTCACATGCTCTTCTATGGACCGCCTGGTACTGGAAAAACCACCACCACCGCTGCTATCGCGATTTCCAATCAACTATTCGGGTTCGTATCTGCTTCTTCTAATTTACGTTTCGTAGTTCAGAATCTCTTCTAAGAATTTTTTTTAGGAGGTTATATAATTTACTGAGGCTTTTTATTGTTTTTTAGGAGGTTATAGGATTATGTTGATTTTTTTCCCCCGTAAGAACCCAAGAAGCTGATTGAACCTATGGAAGCTTATGATGGGTATTTTAGAATTCAAGAAATATCTGGGATGAAATGCACCTGGTGACTTAGGGTTTTGTCCACCTTGCATATTTATGAGATGTTTTAAGCTATTTTTTTCTATGGCTGCTATATATCTGGTGTTTGATTTCTTCTTGGGATTTTGTTTTTGGGGTTTTGGGTTTGTGGGGTGATTGGATTTTTGAGATTTGGTTTGATTTTGCGATTGTTGGGTGAAATTGGGGGTGATGTTATGGAAGTTGAAAGCTGATTGATCTGTTATTGATGATAATTCTTTTTGTTATGGAAGTTGAAAGCTGATTCATCTGTTATTGATGATAATTCTTTTTGTTATGGAAGTTGAAAGCTGCTTCATCTGTTATTGCTGATTCATCTGTTATTGATGATAATTCTGTGCTCTGTTTTTTTCTTATTTCTTTGGTTTCTTTTTTTCCCTTTTTCGGAAAGCTCCTTTACCGCTTTTTGGTTTTTTCGTTCTTTTGGTTCCGTGCTCAAAACTTAATAATCTACCCTTAAAACAAATTCATGACCCCCAAAATTCCTCTGTCAGTTTGACTACCTTAAGACGTGGAGAGCGGCGGAGGGAGTTGAGGATGAGGGTGGAGGCCAGGATTTCGTGCTGAAGCGGAAATCGCTTCGTCTTCTCAAATGAAGGTATAATCTTGTTCTCTTTTCTATTTAATGGCGGAAAACAACCTTTCTGCATTCTTTTGTGCGCGGCCTTTTCTGTTACTTTTTTGGTCTTCCGTTTCTTGTGGAATTTATTGAAACCTTGTAAGATTCTGAGGATACTAGCTGATAGGGCAGTGATTTGAAGGTGCTTTAGTATCTTTGAATTGGGACTGCAATTCATAATTCTTGGAAAGATAACGCTTATTGTCTCCTACTGATTTTAAGAAATCTAGCTATTCGGTTGCTAATTTGCCTCGTGCTTTAATTCTATTGTTATTCTACTATAGTAGGATGAAATTTGCACTAATTTGACAAGCTAATTACCGCCGAACTATGTTCACCTTGATAGATATAAGCTTCGTTCATTATCTTTATATATGGATTTTGGAGAATTGATGAATTTTGCCTACTCTACATTTATGAGACCATTCCTTCAACACCATTTCAGGGAGTTAAACTAACTGACAAAACAAAAGTTGAGGTCTCGTTCGTTAGTTAACGAAATTACTGGATTTAGTATAATGAATAAATAGTTAGACAAATTTGAAGTTTAATTCTATCAAGTTTATTGTGTTCTTTCAAATTCTGTGATTCAAATAAAAATAAAAATTGTTGAATCCGTATGTTTGAGATTCATGTTCTGGTTTATTTTAACTTAACCATGGACTAGATTTTAAAGACAGTTTCTGCAAAAAAAATGTAAAGCAAGCAAGACTAACACATTTATTGCACTTATTTGATGTTTCAATTGAATATGTTTGAATGGATGTTTCAATTGAATTTACGTATTCAAATTGGAATGAGATGTGAAAGATGTTTGATTTAGTTTGATTTCTAGGTTTTTAAACCAAGTTTAAACAATTCTTTCTACGATGGTCGCATTTAGAACATTGACTTTGCATTGGTGATTTATTAATTTTTTTACGCTGTTATGTAATGAACTCACCCATTCATGGGACTTAATTTAGATTCTGCTATGTAATTTTCATGATCATCTAATTGTATTTTTATTTTATTTTTATTTAAAATCACCATTAATGAAACTTTGTTGAACGAATACTTGAATATAATCAATGTCATTTCAATTATTATGTATTATCTATGTGTCAAGTAAGTTAAGTTGTCTTTTTACTATCCATTTTCCTTTTTTAAATCCGGATTCATAGAGTTTATTACCTTGAAGGACATAATATTTTACAAATATTGAGTATCTAACATTTATTCATGGTAATGTATCAGGTGCAAATATGAAATTGGACTATAAAATTCATGTAAAGTTGGGGTTTTCATGGAGGATCTTTATACATAAATCTACTGGAAGGCATTCTGATGAAAGTACTACTCTTCATGTAAGCAATATGTGTAATGAAATATTATTTTTGATTGCTTTTGATACTTATTGCTATAGGGCACTTCCACTTTAAGCACTAGGGTCATTAGATTTTAGATTTGGAAATCCTATTTTCTCAAGACATTGAATTCTAGGGAAACTTTAAGCCTTTTAAAATATTGGCTATCTGAACCAAATAGGATATTTATATATTATTTTTGGTTACTATATTTTATTTGGTTCATTGTATATGGAATTTTAACATAACATTTGAAGTCTGGGACTAGAAGGCATGAGATAATAATTATTGCATGCATTAACTTCAATGGAACATTTAAGATTTTTCCGGTAAGCTATTTTTTTTTCTTGGATTTTTTCTATGGCTGCTATATATCTGGTGTTTGATTTGATTTCTTCTAGGGTATTCACGCAATTCCCTTTTTTGGGATTTTGTTTTTGGGGTTCTGGGTTTGTGGTGATTGACTTTTTTGGGGTTTGGTTTGATTTTGCGATTGTTAGGTGAAATTGGAGGTCATGTTAATCAAGATTTTTTTAAACATGATTAATGATAAATTAAGAACAACTAAAATATCTTGGAAGTACAAAGAATAAAATAGAATATTAGAAAGTTTATGAACTAAAATAGGATTACTTTAGCATTGTTGAATCTTTTTCCATTTGCTTTTATTGGCTTGTAAACTAATCAAGTAACTGAGATGCTCAGTTTAAGAATAAAATGTTTGATCTCATAAAAAAAACGAATTATTTTGCTAATTTGTTCATTTTGTGTCTTCTTCCTCTCTTCCCCATTCACAGGTTGTAGTTAAACCAGCTAATGTGGGGTGGATGGCATGACGAAGTTGGCTTACTTCCACGAACCAGGGGTGCTACACAATTAAAAATTAAGATATTATATCAATGAAATATATGCAAGTATACTAAGAAAATTATTCATTCTTGAATTGATATTTTACGTGTCTAGTAGGTCGATTCACATTCCATTATGTTCGGGAGAAATTTTTATCTGGTTTTTGAACGTGAAGATTTTCCAATATATGAGGTTAATATGCTGAAAAATTGTGTTTCCAGACTTACACAGGGAACATATTGATTGCTGTGAACCATTTTACAAAGGTTACCTCATCTCAATGATAGCTATATGATGGCACAATATAAAGGGGCCACATTCGGTGAACTGAGTCCACATCCATTTGCAGTTGCAGATGCTGCCTACAGGCATTTTCCCACAATAGTTTTTGTAAATTTGTAGTTGAAAACTACACTCATTTGATTATCTGAAATGCCAACCTTCATGATCTGAGTCCACATCCATTTGCAGATGCTGCCTACAGGCATTTACCCTCAATTTGTAGGTGAGGGGAGGTCTGAGAACGTTTGAATATCAGCCTTCATGATTATGTGATGCAAATGTTGGGTGTCTGATATTCCAGTTTTCAAAATGTAATTCCATCCTATAAATTTGTTTTTCGCTTCTCTCTTGCAGTCAAATCCTGTTAGACCCCCCATTGTCGAGACATACGCAAGGAGGGGTAAGAAAGGAAAAGAACTCCAGACTTATGTGAGGAGGGGCAAGAAGGGAAATGCACCCTAGACAATCCGTACGTTTTGGAGTGAGGGAGCAGCCTCTCGAATTGGCTGGGTTATTTTGTTATCCATTGTTCTTCCTTTTGTTTGTAATTACTCTAGTAATATCAATCGGAAACGAGTAAGGAGGTCGAATCCTTACAATCAGCCTTCATGATTATGTGATGCAAATGTTGGGTGTCTGATATTCCAGTTTTCAAAATGTAATTCCATCCTATAAATTTGTTTTTCGCTTCTCTCTTGCAGTCAAATCCTGTTTTAGAAGCATTTGGGAATGCAAAGACTGTACGGAACAACAAATCAAGGTGGGAAGATCTCTCTTTGGAACGTTTATTTCCAAATTTTACTAGTATTGCTTGAAATAATATCCCTGACTTCCATCTGTCTATGGTATTTATTAATCTTGTAGTCGATTTGGTAAGTTTGTGGAGATCCAATTTGGCCAAGGGGGAAGAATATCAGGAGCTGCTATCAAAACTTACTTGCTGGAAAGATCGCGTGTTCGTCAGGATGTCTGATCCAGACAGAAATTATCATTGCTTCTATATGCTTTGTGCTGCACCACCTGAGGTAATGGGAGCCTCTGATTACTTACTTCAGCTTACAACCACTTGAACTTGCAAATATTTAGAAGAAGAAATTTACAATCACTTGAACCTACATGTTACTTGAGCTTACAATCACTTGAATATACTTGTAACTTAATCATCAATGAAAAGTTTGTTTCTCGTTAAAAAAAATAGATAGGTGGCAACTAGTTTTAATTTTTAACCGTGCATTTGGATTTACAATTTTTCTCTTTGACTATTAAGACCTTAATGTCAAGAAGCATAGTTTTTTTTTTTGGACTTAGTTTGAGTTAGTTCTTCATTGTCTCTTCCCTTTTCAATTTCAAAGGAGGTCAAGAAGTATAAATTGGAAAACTCAAGAAATTTCCATTATCTAAATCAAACAAACTTCTATGAATGGGATGAAATTGATGATGCACGAAACAGTATGAAAATTCTAGTTTGAGCCCATAGAGAGCTTGGTTAGTAAGAAGGAATATTATCATTAAAACTAGGTGTTTGAAAATAAAAAAATCTTTCTTTTTCTTTTCCTTTTTTAATGTTTTCTCTAGAAAATTATAAATATTTTCACATTCCATTTCTGTCCAATTAGGTTCTATGGGTATGTGTTATGTTTCGACGAACAAAGTAGTTGCATGGCCGTTTGTTCTAGTTTATTTAAACTTAAAACAAAGTAGTTGCATGGCCGTTTGGAATGAGAGAAATATGCGAGTTTTTAGGGACATTCACAAAGACGCTCAACATTTCATCGATTCTACTACTATTTTAGCCATTACTTGGAGCAAATTATCGTCTCCTTTTTGTAATGATGGTCTAACCACCCTCTATAATCAATGAAGGGTTTTTTTGTAATTAAAAGATATTATTTCTTTTGTAACACTCTTTCATACTATCAATGAATTTTTTTCTGTTTCCTATAAAAAAAAATGAGTAATTGGTAAGTTGAGAAAAACGTTGTGTTAGTTTCATAATACTATAGCATTTATTTCTAGTTTTTTTCCCTCAGTCATCTGCCAATGACTTAGGTTGTGAGGTTACTAATTTTCTTTTTGTATATTCAATTATTATTCATAACTCACTATAAGGTACCTCCTTACTATTTACTTAAGAACAATCGAAAAATAGCCCTAGGGCGTTACAATCTTCGATCAATTCAAGAGAACCGTTCTCTCTCAATCTCTCTAGAGATTTACTATCCAAATAAAAGCATAAGAAACAAATGAAATGAAAATAATACTTAATAGCCTCACATAGTGGTTCATCCTTCCTTGCACGATCCCATAATAGAAATTATACGTTCCTCTAATTAACTTTTTTCCTCCCCCTTTAGACATTCCCCTTTTTACCCCTACGAACATAACATTTGGTTATCAGAGCCCTAACACTCACATCTGGTGGATTTGGACTCGAAACTCTGCTAAGCAACCATTTAAAGTAGGAGATATGGTTGATTTATTTGCATTTATTGACAAGTTTTTTTTCTTTCAAGTTCAATACAAGTTAAATCTTGTTTATTTGAAACTTTGATCTTATAATATTTTTTGTTTTTTGTTTTCTAGGTGGGTGAATGAAATAACACCTTCATATTCAAGCGATTTACAATAGATATGTTCATCAATATTTGGTGTAGTGTTGTATTTAGATTTATGCACTTGATATGTTTAAGATTTATGCATTTATTTTATTTTAGCGGTGGCGCGTCGAGGGTCAACAATGCGTTTTCGATCGCGGCGGCCTAATCTGCAGAAACACCCACGCCATAATCCTTCCGCGACTCACCCACGAACAGGTCCAACGACACATTGGATTCAAAATTAGGAGTGTTTTAGCATAAACAATTTTTACTTGTGGGGTTACATATTAATTGGTTATTGCTTGTTTGTTGCATGTCTTGTTGTTACCATGTTATATGTTTGCAACTAGCTTATTGTTATAACTTCTTGAAAATGTATATGTGAGGTGAAATTGTTGGCATTGTTGTTTGCCTTGATTTCGGCTTCATTGATCGACTTAAACCGAGTTGATTGCATGTTGGAAATTGTGTTAGTTTTTATTTAACTTAATTTGTGTTGTGACATGGTTATGTTGTCATTAACGGTTGGTATGCGACATTTTTAAGAGTTGGAGCCTCAAGTTCAAATGTTAGAGGTCCAATAAATTAGAGATAATGATGAGGAAAGTGGTGTTGAAGTCTTGAGTACAAAAGGTCAAGGACCGATCCGAGTTGTTTTGATGCCATGAGTACAAAGGTCAATGGTCGAACAACCACGACAAGTAGATCTTAGGTGGGGATTGTTAGTATGCTTGGTTGGTTTACCATGTATGCTTGTATTTACTTATTATTGTTTCCACAATATCCATACATGTGTTACGAATTTGTAGATTGTTGATTCTTAATTTAGCATGAGTCTCTTAGTAAGCATGTAGGATGTACTCTTAGTTGGATGTGTGTTGTAGGGAGTCGGATCTATAATTGTGGGTTGTATTGTGTAGTTGCTTGGTGTGTTGATCAGTTGGTTGATTGTTGAATTTTAATTGACTCATATCTATATGCTTGAAAATTACTATTGAGTTAGAATATGAGATGTAGCTTGTTGAGAAGTGGCCGATGTATGTGAAAGCAAATGTGTTGCAAGGGTCAATGACCCATGCGTGAGGAAAGAAAGGAGTATAGGTGAATATCATGACCTTGGGTAATATGGTCAAGGGCATATATGTCACTTGTAGTATATGGGCCTCAGGTATAAATGATCGAGGGTCGATACGAGGATTTGGGTGCTGTTAGAGGCCAATGGAATGAGAAATGTGGTATCGGGGCCTTGGATATTAATCGTCAAGGGTTGATCGAGGTAGTTTTGAGGCCTAGGGTATAAATTGTCAAGGGTCGAACTACCCAGAAAAGATACATAGATTGGTAGTGAGGTCTTGGGTAAATGGTCTAGGGTCACTATGTTGTGAAAAGATTATAGAGACTGATAGCGAGGTCTTAGGCAAACGACCAAGGATCAATATGCTTTGAACGAGCCGTTGAAGTTTGATATAGTTGGAAATGTTGAGACGATGAGATTGCTAAAGGCGGATCTTGGAATCGATCGCCTTATGACATTTGAATCAGGAAAGTATGTTATGCCTGAGAAATATATTATGATGCATGTTATGAGATATGGTGTTTGTGTTATGTTACTTATTACTTTTTAGAATGTAACCATGTTGTGGTGATTTTGTACTTTGGGTGGATTGGTGTGGGTGCATGACTCCTCTTGTAGTAGGAATAAGTATTTACGTATCGATAAAGATTTCTATGAGCTTGGTGATGAAGCAGAGGAGACGTGATGAAATAAAGACCAATAGCTAGTTGATTTTCCTTTGAGATTAGTTTTTGGACACGTTGTCACTCAATTCTCTCCTACATTATGTTCTTATTGGTTGAGTTGGAGTTTAGTGTTGAAGTTATTTCCCCTTATTTTGAAGTTAAGTACTATGTTAATTCAATTTTAAGATATTATTATTTTGTGTAGGTGATAGCTTTATATTCAAGTCACTGTGACATTAATTTAGTTAAATTGATGAATATAGAATAAAATAATGCAAAAAAAGCTTTGCCAAAAGTAGGAGACCTTATATTACAACTTCAAGTAAATTTACTTTGACTTTTTAAGTTGCCTTTTTTACTATCCATTTGTCTTTTTTAAATCCTTTGGACTCATAGAGTTTATTACCTTGAAGGATATAACATTTTACTAATATTGAGTATCTAACATTTATTCATGGTAATGTATCGGGTGCAAATATGAAATTTGACTATAAAAATCATGGAAAGTTGGGTTTTTCATGGAGGATCTTTATCACATAAATCAACAAGGCATTCCGATGAAAGTACTAGTCTTCATGTAAGCAATTACTAGGAATATTTGTAATGAAAAGTTATTTTTGATTGGTTTTGATACTGGTACACTAGAAGGCATGAGATAATAATTATTTAGGCATTATTTAGGCATGCATTAACTTCAATGGAACCTTTAAGACTTGTGAATGTACTAAAGGGTACAATTGAAGTTCTTATCTATTTTGCGTATCTATCAAGAATAAATATAAGCCGAATTAGTTAGAGAAAAGGGGTTGCAACAATCATATTGCAAACCTTTGCGGAAAAAAAAAATCATATTATATCAAGAATAAGTATAGGTTGTGCCCTTGACTAAAAGATCATGAGTTCAATCCTCGATTAATTAAAATATCTTTGCAAAAAAAAAAAAAAAAAAAAATAATTTTAATTAGTAGTCAAGACTTTAGTTTATTCAAATGGTATGTGTTTGGTAGCCGATTTAGAAATTGAATCTCAATTTAAATAATTCTTCAAAATGTGTTTGATAAGATTTATATAAATCATCGTAGTTATAACCTAAATATAAAGTTGAATATAAACTAGTTATTAACTAATTTAGGAACATACTTCATGTTATAAATTTTGTATAAGTATTATTTTACAATATCATATTATAATAGATTATATTATATATTAAAATTTAATACAAATGAATTGAGTTTATAACCTCCCTCGTTTTTCAAAAATATAATTCAGATTGCATAGGAAATGTTTATCGAAAAACATAAAACAAAATCTAGATTGTCCCCAACCAGATTCCAAGTGGATATCCAAGCTATCAAATGCGAAAATGAGCTTCCATTCAAATGCATCATGACTCGAAATACAACTTGGAGAGAGAAATCACAATCCATTTGTTCAAATATCTCTTGTCAATTAATACAAGAAATGTGATCTCTCCAATTCCGACCAAAAAATGTGATCTCTACTCTTGCAAGGGGAGAATGATCCCACTTCTAATTGGTTGATTTTTGTCCCTTAAAACAACCAATTTTTTTTTATCTTGGTCTGAAAACTCTATAAAAAAAACAGTTACTTGACCTACAAAAAAAAAAAAACATAAAAAGAGCTTACAAAGAAGGACAAAACACTAGTTTAACAATGTTGATGAACGTCCTTGGACCGGTAAATCGGAGCCGGTAAGCTTCAAAAGCTTACACTGGTAACGATAAACCGACAATGATAAACCAGTAAGCCTTGACCGGTAAATCCATACCGGTAAGCAAGGACCGGTAAACCAGTCGAATCAACAACACTTGTTTACACCAGTAACAATTACCGGTCAGGGACATCAATAAAGAATCCACCGGTAAACTCGACCGGTAAATTCTCGGTTGATTCCCTCGCCAAAACGTTAAGAATTGTTGGGTTTATATCCTAAAACTCGTAGTTTGTAAACGTTGTGAATGTAATATTTCTATTTATGCAATAAAGAGTTATTGAGGGTTATTCAGTAAATGTGTTTATTGAATATAGTGAAACGTGTTTGCATTAACCTGTACCAATAACAACACCCATGGCGAATGTTGAGTACTTGAGCTTCATGTATGACATGAATATGAACCAGGCTCAAGTAAACAGTCAAAACGGTCTATAGTATATGGTTAAGGCTGGGTACCTTATCCTGGTAACACTATTGGTTGCGGCTCGTTTGTATTGTACAAAACGATGTGACCCGAATCGTTTCACATGGAGATGTGCGACCGAGGGCGTCTGATAACTCCAAAATAGAGCTATTATTATGTCCCTAATATTGGCTAAAACTATGCTTAATATTGATTAAAATCCCTTTTTGTAGGTGATCTCATGGTCGAGAGCTCGAGGAGTCCAAGGACATGTTTCGGGACTTAAAGAGACGTTTTAGAGCTTCATGGATGCATCGGGAGTGAGGGGGCTTGAAGCATGAAGACATGGCAAAAATTGCCATGAAAAGGAAATTTTTGGCCTCCAAACCCGAGAGCAAGCGTTGAGCAACACTGTCGCGACGCCGCCCCGACGATCTTCAGGAAATTCCCGCGAGCAAGCGTCGAGCGCGCGCGCTCAATGCCGGCTCGACGCTGCCCAGCGTCGAGACGCTTGCCGAGTGTCTCGACGCCCCGAACGCGCGTGCTGCCAACTTAGGGCACAACGTCGAGACGCTGGCCGAGCGTCTCGACGCTTTGACGTTTTAAAGCCAAAAATCTCCGATTTTTGCAGCATCTTCTCCACGCAATTGGCCTCGGGTCTACGACTTTTTCCACTATTTTTGGCCATTTTTTTTCCTCTTCTTGTATGCTACTAAGTCTTTCCATGGAGGGTTTGATTTATTCATCCTCCATGGAAGGCTAAACAAGGTAAGTGTTTAATTTTGAGCTTGGGATTGTAAACTATGGATTTTTGGGGAGATTTGCCCCTTTTATACATGTTAGCTAATTAGAACTTCTTGCATCTCTTTCCTTTGTTCTTCTTCAATTCTAACATGTATAGCTTAGTTAGGTTGACTCCCTAATTCCTATGCATGATAAAGATCTAAAGATTAGGACGTATAATTGCCTAAATCGCTAAGTAGCAAGGGCTTAAGCATGGCTAGGTAATTCAAGCCCAAGTGATAATTGGGGGATTGAATTAGTTAATGTTTTCATGTTAGGCTTTGGGCGAAAGAGAAATCGGGTTAGTCTTAGGATTAATCCGTCACAATGTTTCCGTTACTGGCCTTATCAATTCAAGTTTTGCTAATTATTTCTTTGGGCCGTTTGAGCTAGAAATTAGCCAAATGAATTGTGTGCAAAAGCATGTTAGCTATTTATTTGTATCGATGAACTGAATGTCCATAGCGATCAATGCCATTACTCGAAGTTAAGCACGTCCATTTAATTTGTCACTTCGTAATTTAATTTTCCGTTAGCGTTTGCATGCTTGGAGCTCCCTTTCAACAAACCAAATTACCCACTTTTTATCATTAGAAATTTAAACTTAGTCAAATTGAATTTCATAATTCCCTGTGGATTGACCCCGTTACCATTAAGCTGCAAATTGCTCGGTGGATTCGGGTTTATAAATATTATTTTGGCAAGCCTCGACAGCTTGAATTTAGGAGTACACTCAAAAGTGCTCTACCAAGATTGGCGCCGTTGCTGGGGAGTTAGATTTAATTTGATTTGATTAAGTTTAATTTGTTTGTTTTAATTTTTTTTTCTTTACTTTAGTTTGTACAGTTTAATTTTCTTGTATTATTTTACCCGTTTTGTTTGAGTCTTTGAGCACAGTTATTCTTTGAAAATCCAAGAGAAGCGCCGAAATGGAGGTCAGGGGTAATTATGAGCAACAAAGAACCTTGAGACAACTTGCAACATCTAAGCTAGGCCGAAACTCATCGAGTATTATGTATCCGGTAGCTACAGGTAAATTTGAACTTAAAGCTAGTCTGATTAACTTACCTTCTTTTTGTGGTAATACAGATGAAGATCCCATCAGACACCTCAAGGCATTTCGGATGGTGTGTTCGTCATTTAGGACCGACGACACCACTGAGGATCAACTTCATCTTAGGGCCTTTCCTTTCACCTTAAAGGAGGAGGCGAGAGAGTGGATGTATTAGCTACCGACTGGGTCCATCACGACTTGAAGTGAGCTATATGGGGCATTTCTAGAGAAGTATTTTTCTGCTTCCAAGGTCGTCGCCCTCAGAACAGAGATACACAAAATCGAGCAAAAGAAGGAAGAAACCGTCCTTGAGTGCTGGGAGAGGTTTGGTCGGTTATGCGAGGATTGTCCCAATCATCAAATAACTGAACAATCCCTCATTCAGAGTTTCTACTACGGTTTGCTTCCCCAAGGCCAGCATATGATAGCCGCCGCCAGTGGAGGTTCGCTCATGGATAAGACATCCGTCGAAGTTAAGCATTGAGGATCAACTCCCTTTGTTGGACGCTATTAAGCAAATTCCCAGGTATGCAAAGTTCTTGAAGGAACTATGTACAAAGAAAAGGAAGATGAAGGAAAATGAAAAAGTGGTGGTAAGTAAGAATGTGTCAGCTATTTTGCAAAAGAATATGCCAGAAAAATGTAAGGACCCAGGTTTGTTCACATTCCCCTGTGTTATTGGTAATAAGAAAATTGAGCGTGCTATGTTAGACTTAGGGGCTTCCACTAATGTCATGCCTTTTTCTATTTATCAAGAAATGAAATTAAAAGACTTGCAAGAGACTGGTGTAATAATTCAGCTAGCTGATCATTCTTATATTCATCCTCTAGGAGTTATTGAAGATGTCTTTGTGCAAGTTAATGAACTAATATTTCCTGTTGACTTTTATATTTTTGAAATAGATAGTGATTCCACATCAAAATCTGCTTCAATTCTGTTAGGGAGGCCATTCATGAAAACGGCTAAAACAAAGATTGATGTAGATGATGGTACTCTCTCAGTAGAATTTGATGGAGATATTGTTAAATTTAATATATTTGATGCCATGAAATATCCTAATGATGAACACTCTATTTGTACAATTGATATGGTTGATTCACTTGTGCAAGATGTATTTACACAGAAAAATATTGAGCATGAACATGATTTAAATGAAAATTCTAACTCAGATGGCAGAATTAGTATAGAATTACCAATTTTGGCATCATTGGAACCAATAAATTCCAATGCTTTATTTTTTGTTTCAACTAATAAAATGTTACCTTCTGTCATACAGGCACCAAAATTGGAGTTGAAAGATTTGCCAAAGCACCTAAAATATGTGTTTTTGGGGGAAATTGAGACATTGTCAGTCATCATCTCAAATGAGCTCACTGAAGAACAAGAAGAGAAGTTGGTTAGAATTTTGAAGGAGCACAAGCTTGCAATTGGGTGGACCTTGGGTGACATAAAAGGTATTAGTCCATCAATGTGCATGCACATGATTCTACTTGAAGATGATGTTAAACCATCAAGAGAACCACAAAGAAGGTTGAATCCAACTTTGAAGGAAGTGGTGATGAAAGAAATTCTCAAGTTGATAGATGCAAGTATTATCTATCCAATCTCAGATAGTGAATGGGTAAGTCCAATTCATGTTGTCCCAAAGAAAACTGGAATAACAACGATAAATAATCAAAACAATGAACTAGTACCTATGCGTGTGCAAAATGGTTGGAGAATGTGTGTTGATTTTAGGAAGCTTAACCAAGTAACTAGAAAGAATCATTTTTCTTTACCTTTCATTGACCAAATGATAGAAAGATTAGCTGGAAAATCATATTTTTGTTTTCTTGATGGTTTTTCTAGTTTCTATCAAATTCCTATTGCACAAGAGGACCAGGAAAAGACGACATTCACTTGTCCTTTTGGAACTTATGCTTTTAGAAGAATGCCTTTTGGTCTTTGTAATGCTCCAGGTACTTTTCAAAGATGCATGATGAGTATTTTTCTGAATATATTGAGAACTGCATTGAAGTATTTATGGACGATTTTACTGTGTATGGAGAAACTTTTGATGAATGCTTAGATAATTTGATTAATGTTTTGAAAAGATGCATTAAAACTAACTTAGTTTTAAATTATGAAAAGTGTCATTTTATGGCCACCCGAGGTATTGTATTAGGGCATGTTGTATCTTCTAAGGGTATAAAGGTCGATAAAGCAAAAATTAATATTATTGCAAATTTACCCTATCCTATTAATGTTCGGGGAGTGTGTTGCGTGCTCAGTGTGTAAATAAAAATGTGATGCGAAGAGCACTCAGAACATGCAAGTATACATGGTCTGCAGCAAGTCATAAGTATTTTTTCATTCGTTTTCCCACAGAGATTTATTCTTAGTTACTAACGAAGTGAGGTGTTAATTTAGAGATGGTTACTTAAATGGGGTAGAAGTGAGGTTGATGTACCAAACTAACAAGGAAAATAAGCAAGATGCAAGCATAGACGAAAGCAAGTAAAGAGATTAACTTCAATGTAGAGGAGAAAGAATTGCGGACTTAGCAATGTTCTAGCAATAAAATTGCAAAAGTAAAATAAGCGAAAAACGACTAAGGCAAAAACTTAGTTATAGAATTGCGGAGACAACAATTATCTAGCAATTAAGTTAACAACGATTTAAGGTGAGATAAGGAAACAAGGTCAACTAAAGACTCCTCTATAGACTTTTACATACGATTATTCAACAGTAGCTTAACTTATCATGCATCAATTTAACTCATTCTCATGCATCTCTCGATTACATGCATTAGATCCTTTAGTTCACTCATATCCAAGTAAGACTTAAGCATCTATTTATACAAGCAAGCTAATGAATTGTGCTAGGAAAACGCCTATTCCTAGGTCGTTTTCTGGCTACCATGAAAGACTAGCATGAATGGACGACTCTGAACTCTTACTCCTTCCGGAGGTAAGGAGTTCTTTAGACAAAATGGATGGCCGGTCGAAATTGCCCATGGGATGAAGTACACATACATTCAATGCATTCGAAGCTATCCTACATGCTGAACTTTCATATTTCTAACCTATAGATTCATCGATAGCAAACCCTTGTGTGATTAGTTACTCATGGTTGAGGTGGGATTGGAGATACTAGATTGATTACGCATGATTTAAAGCACTTAAATGAAAGCAAAGGAAAACAGATGGCGAAATGAAAGCTTGCAAGAGACTTAAACGATTGCTATATAGAGTAAAGTTCAACGATCAATGTGCGACAAAATGTAAAACAGTAAAGAACTAAACAAATGAAGACGAATTGAAACACAATGTAGCAACAGAAACAAAGGACAAAAAGCAGTAAGGAAAGCGATGTAAAAGTATGCACGGATCTCCTCGTCGCAAGCGTCTCGGATGAAGGAGAGAATATTAGCTGATCTTGGGGATGAAATCGATCAGAAGAGAAGAAGGATCTTCTCTTCTTCCTCTCGAGTTATCGACGCCAAGGGCTGATTTCTTCGTTCCAACAAACGGGGTGAAGGTTTTGGATCTGTGGAATGCGTTGAGACGGGGGAAATTCACGCTTCCGAGCTTGTTGTTCTCCTTCCCCCTTCACCTCCGTTTATAGCTTGTTGCAGGTACCTTCAGTCATGGAGAACCATCCATTCTGAACGACGACCCTCCACGTGGCAACAGTGTTGATTTTTATGTCCTAAAACTCGTAGTTTGTAAACTGTTTGAATGTATATATTTTATTTCAATAAAGTTGTTATTGAATTTTAGTGAATTGTGTTTGTATTAACCTATACCAATAACTAACATCCATGGCGATTGTGTGAGTACTTGAACTTCATGTGTGACATGAATGTGGATCAAGTTCAAGTAGACAGCCAAAATGGTTTATAGTATAGGGATAAGGCTGGGTATCTTATCCTGGGGAAACTATTGGACGCGGCGGCTCACTTTGTATAGTACAAAACGATGTGATTCGAATCGTTTCATGTAGAGACATGTGAGTGAGGGCGTCCTGTTCAATGAGTTTGCACAAGACCGAACCAAGAAATAAAATCGCTCTTTCTTTATAACACCGTTTACTGTAAAGACCGGTTTTTTCATATGATGACTTAGGTAACTCGATCTCAATGCTGAGCTCACTATGAACTCCTGTTTATTTGACCTTATCCTTTGACTTGTACGGGTGAGAGTGGCCAGATCGCCGCCTCAATAAGCCTACCATCTTGGGGATAAGATCGAATAAGTGGCTGGGGACGTAGTTGTGCGAGATGGAATTCACTCCTACCCGCTTTAAGGGTTAGTAGAGAGGTTGTTCCCTTAAGTGCTGACTCCAGGTCTTGAACAGTGGGCCCATCCTCTCCTGATCAGGGAGGAATCTGATTTGATGGTTGGACCACAAATCAATTGTTCATTAGAGGTGTCAGTGGTACTTAAGGAACAAGATATAATACAATGGTTAAACGGTATAAATGACCCGTTGTGATTACGAACAACCTGTGAAGGATCGACTTACTGATGATAGTTATATCAAGAGGACACAATATATCTACAGTGAGGAGAGTGCAACCCTTGGACTTTAGTGGAGTCTCCGGGGGTTAACGAATGTTGGTTAGTTCAGTTGAAAGAGTTTTGACCGGATAATCTCGTATCGTTGGAGCTCATGATCTGTAGGTCCTTACGGTTCTTCTGGCTAGCTCGGATAAAGCCGTGAAACAATATAAAAGAAAATAAAAGAATTTGAATCGTTCAAATTCGGGTTTGTGGAAGAATATGGACATATTTAAATATGAGATTGGTCTACAATATGAATTGGATTCATATGTGAAAAGTCGGGTTTCGGAAAACCGGGCTTAATTATATTATTTAATTAATATTTGATATTGAATTAAATAATATTAATTAATTAAAAAGTTTAATTAATTAAAATATATTAATTAAAAAGTTTAATTAATATATGGACATATTTAAATATGATTTAAATATGAATTTGGTCTTAAAACATGAATAGGATTCATGTGCAAAAAGTCGGTTTTCGGAAAACCGGGTTTAATTATATTATTTAATTAATATTTGATATTGAAATAAATAATATTAATTAATATATATATTTTTTATTAATTAAAAAGTTTAATTAATAAAATAATAATTATTATTTTTAATAATAATAATATATAAATATATATATATATATATATATATATATATATATATATATATATATATATATATATATATATATATATACATGTGTCTTACATGCAAGATGTAAGACACATGTTTCATATATACAAGGTATAAGATCAAATAAAAAAAAAAAAAAAAAAAAAGAAAAAGCGCTCGGGCTCCTGTCTCGGGGGAGCCCTGCGCTCCCTGGGTCTTGCCGGTATCAACAACAAGAAAAAAAAACAAGCAAATGGAAACAGCAACTAACTATGGCTCTTGGCCCAGACAACGTCCTAGGCGTAGGGGAGATCGGAGCAACAGGGAACGCCTAGACGACGTTTTTCTTCCTGGGCAGCTGTAAGTAGATCGAGAGGTCGTTCCGCCCCTTGTCCCCGAATAAGGGTAATATGTTCTCATAAAAGGTTGCTCCAATCTGTCCTAGCTGGCGAGCGATCCCAGTTCGCAGCAGTTGGGGTATTCAAATAAAAATTGAATTCTCAATTTCAAAATTCTTCTTCTTCTCTCTCGGCCTCTGCTCTCTGGTTAAAAGAAAACTTGTTTTTCTTCATTGAGTTTTCTTCTCTATTTTCTCTTGTAAAAAGAGTCCCACTACTCCGTTTCTCGGCCCGAGGATAGCGGGACTACCGTGGGTGGTCCACGAAGATTTCGTGAGAAGGCTCGTTGAGCTCGTGAGGAGCTTCTGGCGGTGAAAATTGAAGAAATTCGAACGACAAGGGTATGTGTTCTAATTTATCGTTTTCATTGCTTTTGCATGTTTCCATTTGTTTAAATTGATGAAATTAGAGTGTCTATGATCCAAATCGCTTCCGCTGCGTGCCATGCGCTCCATCAATTGGTATCAGAGCGTTTTTGGCCACTCAATTTCCATCAATTTAAATTATGGTGGGTTTTATTTTAGAAATTGTTTCTGATTGGATTCTAAAGTGTATATCGATTTTGGCATAGTTTTTTTTTGAATTTCATTATTTGTAATTTCCCGAGAATGTATGGGCTTTAATGCATGCTAAAGAGTCTGTATTTTTAGAGTCATTAGAGTCCATATAGATTTCTTTGTGAAAGAAGTTTGAGTTTGAAACTCGCCGAAATGTTCGGTGTAAGTTCAAACTCATTCTAGGCAATACGAGGAGAAATTCGAAGAGATTTTGGCCGAAGCGTTCGGAGGAAGCAAGTTGGTCAAAGGCGGTGCGAAGAGTTCGAAGTCGGCTCAAGACGTAGCTTGTTGATCAAGCTTGTAATAAATTAGTTATTGCTTGTTAAATGCCAAAATCGATCCACTTTAGTGTGTTTAATTAATTATGCATTGCGAATGTATGTTTTAATTAAATTCCATGTTTGTATGTGCATAAAGTATGCCATATAGATTTAAAATCCCACCGTAGGAAGCATGCTTCATGCATTGAAAATATGTTATAAGTATTATAATATATCGTATGCATATTTGGCAATTCATGAGTTTTGATATAAAAGTTATATTAATTCATGAATTAGTTGTTGTTAGTTCAATAGAATAATTAATATAAGTGTTATATTAATTATGAAATTGAATGAACAACATAGGTTGTCCTAATTTTATGCACATGGTATATTATAAGTGTTATAATGTATAGGATGCATGTTTATTCATGAGTATTAATATAAGAGTTATATTAATTCATGAATTAGATGTTGTTTGCTTAATAGAATAATTGATATAAGTGTTATATTAATTATGAAATTAAACATCCAACATTAGATGCATTTTGTTTGTTATAAGTGTTATAATGTATAGGATGCATGCTTAATTCAGAGTATTGATATAAGTGTGATAGACCAAAACGTGGATGTTTAGTTTGGTTCAATTTTTTTTTTTTTTTTTTTTTTTTTTCAACTCTTCTTCCTTTGGAAGAGACATAACAATCAAGACCTAGCAGTCAACACATTACAAGTATACTTCACCCCCCCAAACTTAAAGGAGGCAATGTCCTCATTGACTTTTCAAGAGATTTTTTCAAAAGGGATGGTGTGAGCATTAGTCTACAAAAAAACGTCAAGGCTAAACTCTCCTAAACATGTTAAACGGGTTAAACAAAAGGAAGTTTAGACTTGTGAAAAAGTTTTTTCATAGAAAAGTACTAATGGAACCCTATGCTTTTGAAAAAAACTTACAAGCTATGACATGTGGCACTATTTGAGCAGAGATAAACTCTAGTTATCATCATAAAGGTTACTTTAAAGAAAACAAAAGAAAGATAGCATGCTAAAAACATTCTCATATTTGTGCAATCAAGTCATTAAGTTCAAGTAGGAACAATCCACAAAACGTCTATCCTAGCAGGAACAAGTACAACTACTACCGTAACAAAACAATGAAATAATGAAATAACAAAATGCAACTTCTACCCTACCAGAAAAACAATGAAATAATGAAATAACAAAATGCAACTTCTACCCTACCAGAAAAACAAACAACTAAAAACAGAATCTTAACAAATAACAAAATATTCAGAAAATGAAGGAAAATAGTAGAGAGTAAGGAAGAACGGTACTCCCCTAATCTTCAGACGAGGTATCGTCTTCGGAATCAGTATTTGAAGGAAGATTCAGGCAAACGGGAGGAAACGTTGGGAAAGCAGGCATCAAGGTCGGGGCCAAGGCATTAAAGAACCCTTGAATGAGCTCATCTCTCTCTTTGGCATAGGCCTAGTAGGCCATATTCTGTTGGATCATATGCTGCCATTGAGAAGGGGTGATGCTTGGAGTATTTTCTGAACTAGTGGCAGGTTGTGACTGCTCTGTGGCCACAGAGGTGGAACAACCTTTTGGCCTGGGCGCACGCGACGTCGATGCTTTCTCGGTCTTTTGGTGACGGAAACACTGTAACTTGTGAACAAGATGCGCAGTGATTGCTGGTTTTGGCAAACTTGTCTCCTCACCATGCCGAGGCTTAAGTCCTGCTTTGAGGCAAAGTTGAGTGACAAGTGACCCAAAAAATAATTTCCCAGCTTTCTTCCTGCCACAAGCAACAAGTTCTTCCCGTAGTAAACTTCCAATATTGAGATCAAGACCCTTCATGATACAATACAACAACATCACTCGTTCTAGTGAAATGGTTGTGTCATTTGTAGGATTCCCTTCCTAAACTTCTTTAGTATTTCCTTCAACCTCCTTCTCAGTTGAAGAAGTGTTTGGCTCAAATTTCATTCTTTTCGTCCAATACTCAAATAATCGGTCGAATTATTCCCCAGTTGCTATCTCTTCCTTTCCTTTTTTTTTTTCTCTCTAATCAATTTTTTTTCAATCTTTCTTCACCTTTCTTCATTTTTTTTTTTTACTTTTTTTTTTACTTTTTTTTTCCTCAGCTTGTATCAAAATTTTCTCTTCTCATATTTTCTCTTCTTCTTTCCTTGTTTGTTCAGCGATATCCCTTTGGAGAGCTTGCTTCGTTTCTTGACAACTTTTATTTTCTTGATATTCTGCTACTAGCAAGGTTGTCTTCTCCACGACTTCTTTAATCATCCTCTCCAACGTGGTCGGGGAAAAAAATTATTCTTGCATCGGACTCCCAACCGTATTTCTTCTTTTTTAATTCAAAGTTGTAGTCGATTGGGGTCTCAGATTGCTTCTTAGTGTGCCTGTACACTAAGGTTTTTCTATAAGAACGTTCAAGAATTGGTGGAGGAATACTTACTTTTGAAACCAGAGGTGGATCTTCGCGCACAGAACGCGATTTCGTTGAGGTCGCCCCAGCTTCTGGCTGAACTTCTTCATCTTCACTTGATGAATTGCCAACAGTTTCAGCTAGGGCTCGTAGCCTATGTTCTCCCATCTTTTTGATCATTTTACGCCAACCGGTAGTTCGAGTTTTCATGGGCTTTTTTCCTATCACCGATTCTTGGGTTTGAACATTTAGGGAGCTTGAATTCAACTTAGGGCTTTCAGTAGCTGGATTTTCCTTCTCTTCACCTTCACGCATAACAATGGCCGATTTTATAGGTTTATTGGGTTCAACCTTCTTCGAGGATGATGAAGGTAAATCAGCCAAGGGCTCCACTTGTATGGGCTTAGGTGGAACATCTTCGAACTTCCTCCGGCGTCAAGAACGCAAGGAAGTTTAATCAGCGGCGGCCTCATCGATGATCAGAGTGGATTTTCTAGCCATGGGCTCCGACGGGTTCTAGCGTGCGTGAGAGAGGGAGAATTTTCGTGAAGGGACTTTTCAACCTGGAAACTCTTGGAATGACTTGCATGTTGAAAAATGAAAGGGTCTCTTGACTTATATATGTTTCCAAAATAGGTCAATCCCTCTGACTTTTTTAAATGACGTCATTGCCCTTCACTTGTGTACTTTGTGGCCACATAGCACTTTATGCTAGTCAGATTTGTGGCCACAGAGTTCTATAAATCTATATTTTGAATTTCCTAGTCAAATCTCCATCCATGAGAATCTTTCCTGAAACACTCATAAAAACATTAAAAAGTTCATAAACAAAAATAACAAGCTGGATTAGTTTGATTTTTTTTTTTTTCAAAACACATATTTTTTAATATTTTTTATAAGTTCCTATGGAGTGGTTTCAATCAAATCATCTCCCAGTTAGGTCCCCAGGAAAAGGTGTTCCCTACGGTCAACTTAAATACCTTTTCCTTGGCAGGACCAGTCTACGCCAGCGTTGATTTTTCTTGAAATTACTCTACAAAACTTATAATATATATATATATATATATATATTTTTAAATGAAATAAAAACATATTAAAAGAATACTTATCTAATCTCCAAAATGGAGATTGATGTCTTATTCACTCTTTTTGGACCGTCAACTTTCATCTTGCACCTAGGTCTTGATGATGGACGAGATTTAAGCCTTAGTTGAGGTGCTTTGATCATGTACGGCTTTGTTGACTTACGGTTGTCTTTGATCACCACAAGAGATCTATGTATGATTTTGTATGCAGAAATTGGGGTCGCAATTTCTGGTGCATTATCCTCTTCCATAATCTCCTCTTCTACTTTTTCCCTGAATTCTTTTTCTTTTAGTGTTTCCTGCAAGTTACAAAAAGTAGAAATATCAATTAAACCAATAGAAGGAAATTCTTGGACTTCATCAGGGAAATTCAATTCTTGGAGAACATTGAATGTTTCTTTTTGTGAAGTTGTCGCCTCATGGCTCAGTACAACTTCATTTTCTGGTTCCTTCTCTTTTTTGTTTTCTTCAAATGGATTTTCTTTAATCTCTTCTCTCCATTCTGGCCTTTTAATGTTTTCAATTACTGGAGTGCTCCTTGCTTCTTCTGGGAACAAAGGTTCTTTATCTTCAATGTCACTTTTGATTGTCATCGCCTTAGATTTTTCTATTTCGTCATATTCGGAAGTCTCTATGCCTTCAAGCAAGGTTTCTTGTGAGTTGATTTTCAATTCTTCCACCCTTTGTTCTATCTGGATCTCAGAATCCTGAATAGATGTTCCTTCGCTTTGCATCTCAACATCGACTTTCGCTCTATATTCCTTTATAAGTTCTTCGATGCTCTTGTCCTCGGTTGACACTTGTGGGATTGCTTGTTCTTGCACCTTTTGTTGATCTCCCCATAGAAAGTTGGAGTGATGTCTCCATCTTGAGTCGCAAGCAGTGGGGTAAGGAATTAACATATTCTCATTGCCTGGTTTCCCTATAAAAAATATAGAGTCGGGGTTATAAGGACAATCATAAAATTCATGACTTCCTCTACAATAAACACAAGAAATAGACAAATAACGATTAAGTGGACAATGTTGAGAGAAATGTTCCTCGCAACAATTAACGCAAAAGATATCAGAAAGTTTGTACACAAGAGAAATGTGGGTATCATTTCTCATGATTGATTTTCTTAGCATGTTTGTTATCTTTGTTGTGACGTCTACTTCCATTCTGTAAATCAAAAGTGTTATGCTCTTTGTTCAAGCACTAAGCTCAACCTGCAAAAGGAAACAAAACAAAGATTAGATTCTTTGAAAAGATATATTATTACTTTGTAGGTTGATAGGAGGATCGACTCCAGGTAGATGATTTAGAAGTTTTTTTAGTAAACAAAACTTCTTATAGATTTTCCGTGCGCTCAACTCCTATTTTTCCTAACCGCAATCGAATTACAATATCTAAATAAAATAAAATTCCGTTAACAGTCCCCGGCAACGGCGCCAAAAACTTGATGGACCAAAACGTGGATGTTTAGTTTGGTTCAATAATCTGCAATGAACTTTATGGTCAAGTGCAAGTATACACTGTCAATCAAGTAATAATTTGGAAAGTATTCCAAGTATCGTATCCCAAGAGACTGTTGAAGAATTTAGTTTTATAAAGAATTTGTTTTTCGAAGCAATAAAAAGGTAACACAAATAAATTGATAATGGTTGGTTGGTTTTGGTTTGAAAGCAATAATAAAAACAGGGATTCAATCATGTTTCAACCCTAAGTTGAGTTTACTTGACAACCTGTGACCACAGAGTCACCACATAGTACCTTATGCTTTTGGATCAGATTCGTCTCCTATTCAGCCTCTTTGCAAGTACCTTTAGGAGTCTAAGCCATTATACTCACGGTCCAGTGGATAATGTGATCTTAGATGGTTAAGTATGCAATCCTATTGATCCTATAGTCTTTTGCCCCAATCATCAAGGACAATCGACGAAATCCTATTCCTAGGTTTTTCTGCTATATCACCTTTACGAGAGCCGTTAATTGCCCGACCTGTCCAGTATCGACATTAACATTTCATGCTAATTAAGTGATCAATTTAATATAACATTTTTGCATATATTCAGTAAAGGACGAACCACATAAGGCATAAGGGGTAAAACCGTAATTTGCAGCTGTCAAGCTAGCTCATTTCTTAACGGGCATTCACATATTTGAATCCCTTAGGAAAACTTAGCTCATAATGAGAACTAGACTAAAACTATTTTCTTCGAGAGCCGAGAGAAGAAGAAGAAGTTGAAGAGATAGAGAGAGAGAATCAAATTCAATTTCTTGAAATCACATTTCAATTGTGACGAACCCAAAATGCACTCACAAATTGGATTTTGATTTTCTCTTTTTTTTTTTTTTTTTTTTTTTTAATTGATCTGACGAAATATATACTCTGTATATATATATACCTTACATGTGTCTTACATGCTTGCATGTAAGACACATGTATATATATATATATATATATATTATTAAAAAATAATAATAATTATTTTATTAATTAAACTTTTTAATTAATAAAAATATATATATTTAATTAATATTATTTAATTCAATATCGAATATTAATTAAATAATATAATTAAACCCGGTTTTCCGAAAACCGACTTTTTGCACATGAATCCTATTCATGTTTTCAGACCAATCTCATATTTAAATCATATTTAAATATGTCTATCCTTCTTCCACAAACCCGAATTTGAACGATTCAAATTCTTTTCTTTTCTTTTATATTGTTTCACGACTTTATCCGAGCTAGCCAGAAGAACCGTAAGGACCTACAGATCATGAGCTCCAACGATACGAGATTATCCGGTCAAAACTCTTTCAACCGAACTAACCAACATTCGTTAACCCCCGGAGACTCCACTAAAGTCCAAGGGCTGCACTCTCCTCACTGTAGATATATTGTGTCCTGTTGATATAACTATCATCAGTAAGTCGATCCTTCACAGGTCGTTCATAATCACAACGGGTCATTTATACCGTTTAACCCTTGTATTATATCTTGTTCCTTAAGTACCACTGACACCTCTAATGAACAATTGATTTGTGGTCCAACCATCAAATCAGATTCCTCCCTGATCAGGAGAGGATGGGCCCACTGTTCAAGACCTGGAGTCAGCACTTAAGGGAACAACCTCTCTACTAACCCTTAAAGCGGGTAGGAGTGAATTCCATCTTGCACAACTACATCCCCAGCCACTTATTCGATCTTATCCCCAATATGATAGGCTTATTGAGTCGGCGATCTGGCCACTCTCACCCGTACAAGTCAAAGGATAAGGTCAAATAAACAGGAGTCCATAGTAAGCTCAGGATTGAGATCGAGTTACCTAAGTCATCATATGAAAAAACCGGTCTTTACAGTAAACGGTGTTATAAAGAAAGAGCGATTTTATTTCTTGGTTCGGTCTTGTGCAAACTCATTGCACAGGATGCCCTCACTCACATGTCTCTACATGAAACGATTCGAATCACATCGTTTTGTACTATACAAAGTGAGCCGCGTCCAATAGTGTCCCCAGGATAAGGTACCCAGCCTTATCCCTATACTATAGACCATTTTGGCTGTCTACTTGAACTTGATCCACATTCATATCACACATGAAGTTCAAGTACTCATACTATCGCCATGGGTGTTAGTTATTGGTATAGGTTAATACAAACACAATTCACTAAAATTCAATAACAACTTTATTGAAATATAATATATACATTCAAACAGTTTACAAACTACGAGTTTTAGGACATAAAACCCAACAGATTGAAGGTAAGAAAATTAGAAGAACCATGCTAGATTTAGGAGCCTCCATTAGTGTCATGCCTCATTCCATTTATCAGGATTTGAATTTGAAAGAAATACAGGAAACTGATGTTGTTATACAACTTGCTGATAGGTCTTTCGTGCCCCCTTTAGGAGTAGTGGAAGATGTGTTAGTTAACTTTAATGGACTGATTTTTCCTGTGGATTTTTATATTCTGAAAATGGATGGAAATTCTGCGTCTTCGTCTGCGTCGATCTTATTAGGTAGACCCTTTATGAAAACTACTAAGACTAAGATAAATGTCGATAAGGGCACTCTATCTGTTGATAATCGTGGACAAGTTGTTGAGGTTAACGTGTCTAATGAATTGGAGCATGATGAGAGTGTCCACTCTCTTTGTCAAATAGATACAATTGAATTTCTAGTTCAGGATGAATGCATGACTGTAAAGGATGGGGATGACCCATTGTTTTTAACTGAGCTTTTTGATGAATCTGAATTGCATGAACCATCCATGTCTAAACATTGTGATTCGACTGTCTCTGCTTTGGCAATTGTTCAAAATCATGTTAAGATGCTCCCTTCTACTTTGCAGGCACCTAAATTGGAGTTGAAAGACTTGCCTGACCATCTCAAATACGCGTATTTGGGGGATGATGAGACGTTGCCGATCATAATAGCAAAGGACCTTATACCGACCCAGGAAGGGAAATTAATGGCAGTTCTTAAAGAGCATGGTAGAGCTACTTTTGGGGTACTCCAATATCAAGCTGTCGAGGCTTGCCAAAATAAATTTATAATACCTATAACCTTTAGTTTTGCAGCTAGCGGCAACAGGGTCGAACCACAGAGAGGGACTGACAATTGAAATTAATATTTGAGATGCAATTAAATTGATTGGATGATTTTTGTCACAAAACGGAGTTTTAATCATGCAAAGAAGTAAAATTCGCTAACGGAAAACTAATAAGAATGGGATTAAAAAGTGTTGGATTTGGGGGATTTCGAGATTTTGCTAAGCGTTTCAATGTTCATCATTTAATTCCAAAGTATGTCTAACAATTTGACATGTACGCGGACGGTTACCCGGGAACCCTAAAGTAACCGGCTTCATATTAATTAATTAGAATTAACAATCCTAACTAAACATTATTTGCAATCACATTAGAGTGATCAGCCCCAATTTAACCCCGAACAGTTACTAGCTATCCACGACGAACATTCGATTACACACCCCAATTGCTAATTGACTACCCGGCAACCCTAAAGTAATCAACAATCAGCATGCATAAAACGATACTTCGAATTGTTCTATTATTCTGTGTTACTAAGTCGACAAGGAGAGGCACAACATCGCTAGTCTATAACGTTAACACATGCTAGAAAACAAGATTGTCCGTCTATGAAATCTAACACATGCATAAATTACGCAAGAACAATAAATACATCAAGAATTGAAGCCAAAACAGAACCAACATGCTCGATTATCAAAACATTAGAGGCTTAAAAAAAATCCCTAATCAATCCCAAATCCTACACGATTACCTTAGCCGACCATGGAGAAGTTTATAACAAAAGCATCCATGGGAGCCTTGGCCATAATCCCAAGCTAAATACAAATGGAAAGCTCCAAAAATAGCCAACAATGGCGGAGAAACGAATAAAAATAGCGGAGAACCGAGAGGAAGAAGATGATAGAACGCTGAAAATTGTCTTTACGGCTTAAATATCCGTCGGAGCGTCGAGACGCTAGGCCAGCGTCGCGACGCTGCGAACTAAAATTCTCAGCGCGCGCCTCGCGATGGTGTCGAGACGCTAGGCGAGCGTCTCGACGCTGCCCCGATAATTTCCAGCGCGCGCCTCTTCGGAGCGTCTCGACGCTGGGTGAGGGTCTCGACGCCAAGCATCGTTGAGCAAGCGTCTCGACGCTTCCTGCTCGACGCTTGCTCTCGGGTTTGGGGCTGGAAAATTGCCTTTCCTTGGCAAATTTTCCCGGTTCTTCATGGATGAGCTTCCCCTTTTCCCGATGCACTCCCGGGGCGCTAAAAAACCTTCCTTAGCCACGAAACGCGTCCAATGGACACCACGAGCTCTATGCCGCGAAACTCCTATAAACAAGACAAATTAATCAACTAATCAGGACTTTTAGCTAGAGTTAGGGAGTGATAATTAGCTCCAAAATGGAGTTATCAAACACCCCCAACTTAAATCTTGCTAGTCTTCGAGCAAGGCAAATAAAGAATTCGACACTAAAGGACCATGCATACATGCTTCTAATTCAAACCTCAATGCTTTTTTACAAATCCAAACATTACATAATCACGAAAGCAAATGGCGCATGCATTTAATCAAGAACACATCAAAAATTAACTATCGCTCCCTAACGTGTGTGTGTGCTAGCCAACCTATCCTAAACCTACGTAAGCCCGGAAAAACCGCATGCAACATATCATCCCGTTTTCCCCCTACTTCTAGCATTTAAGAACAGTCTAAACTTGATCACACAAGAGAGAGTAATGAATTAAGAGACCTAAACAATTTTCTCATACACTTTTTTTTCTTTTTTCTTTTTGAGTACTTTGTACTCTTTGTTAAAGTTCTTTGAACCCAACTTTATTCTCTTTTTCTTTCCAATCTCGAGTTGCCTAACACGTCAAATTCATGCATTAAAACTTCACGTTTTTAAGGACTAACGCTCACTTCTTAGGTACCAATAAGAAGGAGGAGCGCCTCGAGAGAATTTTTCTAGCTAACATGCTTTTCTATTTTTTTTTCTTTAGGCTTAGCTCATGCTAACTCGATTAATTGACCACTAACTCTCATGCAACAAGCTACCCTAGGGGTGCCTTTCGGGGTGACAACAAGAATCAACGTAACATGCAATCAAACTAAGCCTACAAAGTCTAAGATGAAGTTTCTAAGTGCTCGATAGATGCAAGGGAGCAACATAATTTTTTTTAAAATTTTTGACATGAACCTAATAAATGCAAAACAGCCTAAGCAAAAACTAGATTATGCAAATGCTCAGATTCCAAAAAGACACTTCCTAGATCATCATAATTAGAAAGCAATAAACAGAGTCCCAAGCACTTCAAATTCTAAATTAGACTGCTCAACAAACTACACATGGAAATCCACAACATCCACCCTCAACTTCAGAAGATAGCATTGTCCTCAATGCTTCTTAATCAGATACACAAAAGTAAAGGGAAAGGAAAAACGACACTTCCCTGATCTTTGTGAAGCTGGCGAGGGATAAAAGGTGACACTTTCCTTATCGAAGCCCAATTTCCTCAACTTCTCCTCATTTCCTAAAAAAAAACAGCAAGCTAATTAAGCTAAATTAAACTACGAAACTAAAACTAAAACAACAATAAACTAAATACAGAAAAACAGTTCAACACTCGGGTGCCTCCGAGAAGCGCATAATTTTTAAAGTCGTTTACTCGACTGAATTCTCCCCATGAACTCATCCATACTCTGACAACGCGGGGGGCGTTCCAAACATTCCTCCATCCACGCCATTCCTACAAACAACATTCAAAAGTGTTTTCTCTCTTCGTGCCTCAAGCACGTGAATATCATCAAAATTAGTGTCAGAAAAAACAACACCCTCATCAATCAATTTTAAGTCATTCTTCTTAACAGAGACATGAGAGTTATCCCTCAAGCTCAAGGTCAAACTCTCATTCTCAACAGACTCCAAACAACAAACAGATTCCACAGACTTTTTATCAAATATGGAAAACTCATGCATGATTTCATCAAACTCCAACGAAATGACGCCCCTATAGACATCAATCTTGACCCTAGCAGTCTTTAAAAAGGGACGCCCTAAAAACAGGGAGGACGATACATTCACAGATTTCCCATTCATGTCTAATACAAAAAAATCCGCAGGAAACATCATATCTCCTACTCTAATAAGAATATCCTCGACCTTCCCCTAGGACATATGCAAGACCCATTAGCTAACTGAACAACAACATCAGTCTCATGCATTTCATTAAGTTTAAGATCTAAAAATAATGTGGTAGAGCACTTTATGTGGTACTCCAAATTCAAGCTGTCGAGGCTTGCCAAAATACAATTTATAAACCCGAATACACCGAGCTATTTGTAGCTAAGTGGCAACGGGGTCGATCCACAGGGAAATAAGAAATTTAATCTAACTAAGTCTAATTTGCTAGAAATAAAAAGTATGCACAATTGAAAAGAATAGTAATTTGGTTTGGGGGGAAGGGAGCTCCTAATATGCTAACGGAAAATTAAATGACAACGTGCAAAAATTAAACGGTTGTGCTTAACTTCGAGAAATGGAATTGCTCGTTATGGATGTTCAGATCATCGATACAATTTACGCGTTAGCCATGTTCATGCACACAATTCATTTAGTTATTTCTAACTCAAATGACCCAAGGATTTAATTAGACTCGTGCAATTCTAATTAAACTTGGCCAATAATCTATCTAAGGTAGCGACCCCTAAATCGACTACGTGCCAGTGACGGGAACATTGCGACGGCCTAATCCTAAGACTAAACCGGTTTCTCTCTTGCCTTAAGCCTAACATGAAAACGTTAATTAATTCAGATTACCAACTGTCACTTTGGGCCGAACTAATTAGCCATGCTTAGACCCGTGCTACCTAGCGGTATGGGCAATTATACGTCCCAACCTTTAGCCCTCTAACATGCATAGGAACTAGGGCGTCAACCTAATTTAGCTACACATGCTAGATTTGATGAGGAACAAGCAAGAAATGCATTAACAAGCTAAATGTCTCAACAATTACAAAGGGGAAAATCTCCCCAAACATCCATAATTTACAAATCCAAACCCAAAATTAAACACTAACCTCGGTTTAGCCTTCCATGGAGGATGAATTAATCCAATCCCCCATGGAAGAGCTTTGAATCATGCACAAAGAAGGAGAAGAAGTACAAAAATGGTGGAAATTGGCCTTGGACCCGAGAGGAGAAGCTTGGAGAAGATGAAGTGAGGAAGAATTGCTGCAAATCTGCGTTCTCACGCTTTTTAAGCTCGGAGCGTCGAGACGCTAGGCCAGCGTCTCGACGCTGTGCCCTAAGTTGGCTGCCGCGCGCGCGGCGTCGAGACGCTGCGCGGTGTCGAGCGAGCGTCGAGACGCTGTCGCTCGACGCTTGCTCTCGGGTGGAATTTCAGATGCGCGCTTCAGACTTCGGGGCGTCGAGACGCTAGGCCAGCGTCGCGACGCTGTCGGCGTTGAGTGAGCGTTGAGACGCGCGCTCGACGCTGGCACTCGTCCATCTTCGGGAATCGTTGGGGCAGCGTCGAGACGCTGGGGCGCACGCGGATTTTCAATGACGGGCGCGCGCGGACATGGGCGAGGGCGCGCGGGCGCGAGGCGAGGCGGCGCGCGTGCGTCTGGCCGTCTGGGCGCGGGCGTGCGGTGCGGGTGAGGCGGAGCGGCGCGCGCGTGCTGCGTTCGTTGGGCGCTGGGCGCCGACGCTTGGGCGCTGGGCGCCGACGCTTGGGCGCTGCCCTCTCGGGACTTAGCCCAATTTGGGTCGTTTTGGCTCCCGAGCTCCGTTTGGCCTATCTTTTTGACCCGAACACTTCCCGAATCTTCTTAAATGACCGTTTTAGCCCCGAAAATCATCAATGGACTTCCCGAGCTCTTCACCATGAAATCACCTACAAGGAAGCATTTTAATCAATATATGTCATGGTTTTAGCTAGAATTAGGGACATTAAGATAGCTCTATTTTGGAGCTATCAAAATACCCCCGACCTAAATCTTGCTAGTCCTCGAGCAAGGTATACTCTCAATAATCTCCAAAGAATTAAATGCATGCTTAGACTCTAACCTCAATGCTTGTGAAACAAGGTACTTGTAATAAATTCAAAACCATCAAAAGCATGCAAACGTTGAAATCATTTCAAAATTTAAACTCCTATTTCCTTACGTGTGTGTGTGTTTAGCACCTCTCAACCTAGCTCACGCAAGCCCGGAACAACCTTATACAGTCCTATAACTCGTTTTCCCCCTACTTATGGCGATAAGAACAGTCTAACGGCTTTTAGTGATAGGAATAGCAACAAAACAAAAGGCTTAAATTTTATTCTTTTTCCTTGAGTACTTTGTACCCATTTTTCTTTTAGAACCACTTTTTTTTTTTTTTTTTCTTCAAGAGAGCCTAACACGTCAAACCAAATTTAGCTTCACGTTTTTAAGGACAATTGCTCACTTCTATTAGTTCCCCTTTCATGTAGTGACAACCGTGAGTTACACGATCGCCCCTGGTTACACGGGCAACACAAGAAGGAGGAGCAACTCTAGAGTTTTTATTTTTCATGCATACTTTTTTTTTAGGCAATAGCTTCGCTATACACAAATGAGTCATTACTACTTCTACACATCAAGCCTCCCTAATGGTACCTTTCGGGGTGACAACAAGGTTTCAGACAAAATAAGATCAGTCTAGACCTACAGAGCCGAGGACAAGAGTGCTATGTGCTCAGTGAATGTAGGGAAATAACAGAAATTTTTTTAAAATAGGCTCAAAATGTGCATACATTGTCAAATTTTCGAATCATGCAAATACGGAGTGTTCACAAGCAAATCACAGACCGTCCTCTTTGGACACATGCATTCAGATTCTAATCTAACCATCAGAGTACACATATGCTCGACAACTACTAAGAAGTCTCATCTCTATCTATCAACAAACTCCACCCCCCACCTTAAGATATGCATTGTCCCCAATGCATTAAACAGTTAAAACAGCAAAATCCTAAGGGAACAGAAAACCTCCCCTGAATCTTATGGAGCCGACGGGTGGAGATGTGCACTAACGTCCTCCAATGTACTCTCGAATTGCCGGCCATTCCACCTTTTCTCCTAGGAAAACAAGAAAACAAACAACAACTCAAAAGCAAATAAAAACAAAAGCAAAGCGATAAACAACAAAAATACAGTTCAAACTCGGGTGCCTCCGAGAAGCGCAAATTTTTAGAGTCGATTGCTCGACTTTATTCTCTCGTCAACTCATCCATAGTCGAACTTGGAAGATGCCCCATCCATCTTCCTAATCACCTCTTTCCTGCGAAAATCCATGAACAATTCTTTCTCTCGTGCCTTCTGCGCACATACAACATCAATTTTAAATTTCGCAGATTTAACAAAAGGTTGATCCCATAAAATTGATGCAAAAACATGAGAGAGATTTTCATGCATTCCTAAAGCATAAGGATCAGCAGGAAAGAACGGGTCATTAACTTTGCCCAAAACATCTTCCACCTTTACCAAGGGGTGCACCTAAGAATTATCAACCATTTGCATAATAGAACTAGATTCATGCGAGTCATTCATTTTAGGCTCATTAAAAACAACATGCGACTCAACATTAACCGATGGTTCTAAATCTAGCATGGATTGATTAGTCATTTCATTTCCAATAGTGCAAGGTAAAGTGGAAGGAAGTAGATTAGCAGGGTTCTCAACAGTTGTCAAAGTAGAAACAGATGAATCACAAAATTCAGTCAAGGATGGCTCATGCAACTCATAATCATCAAAAAGTTCAGTTAAAAATAATGGGTCATCCCCATCCTCAACAGTCATGCATTCATTACGAGCTACAGATTCAAAAGTGTCTACTTGACAAAGAGAGAAGACATCATCAACATGCTCTTCTACATCGGGCAAATGCATATCAACAACCGCTCCGCCATACTCAACAGATAAAATGCCCTTATCCACATTTATTTTAGTTTTAGCAGTTTTCATGAAGGGCCTACCTAATAAGATCGAAGCATGCAGAGAGGAATAATTTTCATCCATTTTCAGAACATAAAAGTCAACAGGAAAAATTAACTCGTTAACTTGCACTAACACATCTTCTACTATTCCTAGGGGATGCACAGAAGTTCTATCAGCAAGTTGAATAATTGTTCCTGTTTTATTCATTCCTTTCAGTTTCAGTTTCTGATAAATGGAATACGGCATAACGCTAATAGAGGCTCCTAGATCTAGCATTGCTCTTCTAATATGCATACCTCCAATCTTACAAGGGAGAGAGAACATACCTGGATCGCCGCATTTAACCGGTAAGCTCTTTGTGAGCAAGGCAGAAACGTTCTCACTTACCGCGACGCGTTCACTCTCCTTTGTCTTCCTCTGGTTGGTGCAAATTTTCCTGAGGAACTTGGCGTACCTCGGAATTTCCTTCAGAGCGTCCAACAGAGGGATGTTGATCTCTACCTTCCTGAATGTGTCCAGGAACTCCTTCTCGTAGTCCTCCTTAGGAGGTCTCGCTAACCTGCTAGGAAAAGAAGCCTTAGGCACATAAACTCTAGTGCACGTAGGATCGAAATTTACCCCATGCCACCGTGGTTCGGGGTTTTCTGTCTGTGGCTCGACGTGGCCATAATCGACTTCCACCGGCGGGGTACTCGTGGGAAGATGCTTCCCACTTCTCAGAGTGATGGCACTAGCGCTCTCCGCGTTCTGATGCTCGATCACTGTCACCTTTTTAACCACCTGAGACACTTCCTTGCCCAGATCTTGCACTAACATTCCAAAACCGTCCAGTCTTTCCCGAGTGTCCTCCTGAAATTTCCGGTTAGCTGAAACAAAATCTTGCAAAATATTTTCAATAGAATTACCTGAAAATGATGTCTGAGCGTGCACAGAAGCTTGAGAAACATTTTCCGCTAACCGGATCATTGCATTGCCTATTTCTGACACTCGAGCATTAAGCGCGTTTAACTCAACTGAGAAACGGTCTTGCTCACCCCCTTTACCTTCGTAATGGTGCGAATTTCCAGCCATATTTGAGATTAGCTATCTTGCTTCTTCAGGTGTTTTATCCATGAGTGAACCTCCACTGGCGGCGTCAATAAACTGCCGAACACGTGGGAGCAAGCCATCACAAAAATAATGAATGAGGAGTTGATCGGTTATTTGATGGTTGGGACAACTCTCGCACAAACGATTAAACCTTTCCCAACAATCATAAAGGTTCTCTCCTTCCGCTTGCAAGATACCGCATATTTGCTTCCTGAGGGAGGCAACCTTGGGAGGCGGAAAATACTTCGCATAAAACGCTCCCTGCAACTCTTCCCAAGAAGTGATGGACCCAGTCGGTAGGTAATGCATCCAATCTCTCGCCTTCTCCTTCAAAGTGAAAGGGAAAGCCTTGAGATGGAGTTGATCTCCAGTGATGCCATCGGTCCTGAATGCCGAACACACCATCTGGAATGCCTTGAGGTGTCTGACGGGATCCTCATCTGTATTACCACAAAAAGAAGGTAATAAGTTAATCAGACCAGCTTTAAGTTCAAAATTACCTGCAGCTACCGGATACAAGATACTCGATGTGTTCCGGCCTAGCTCAGATGATGAAAGCTCCCTCATGGTTCTTTGATGCTCATAATTACCCACGACCTCCATCTTGCGCTTCTTTTAAATTTTCAAAGAATGCTGCGCTCAAAAACTCGAACAAAAACGGGTAAAATAATACAAAAGAATTAAACTGTACAAAAAGAAAGTAAGGAAAAGATATGCAGGAAACATCATATCTCCTACTCTAATAAGAATATCCTCGACCTTCCCCTAGGACATATGCAAGACCCATTAGCTAACTGAACAACAACATCAGTCTCATGCATTTCATTAAGTTTAAGATCTAAAAATAATGTGGTAGAGCACTTTATGTGGTACTCCAAATTCAAGCTGTCGAGGCTTGCCAAAATACAATTTATAAACCCGAATACACCGAGCTATTTGTAGCTAAGTGGCAACGGGGTCGATCCACAGGGAAATAAGAAATTTAATCTAACTAAGTCTAATTTGCTAGAAATAAAAAGTATGCACAATTGAACAGAATAGTAATTTGGTTTGGGGGGAAGGGAGCTCCTAATATGCTAACGGAAAATTAAATGACAACGTGCAAAAATTAAACGGTTGTGCTTAACTTCGAGAAATGGAATTGCTCGTTATGGATGTTCGGATCATCGATACAATTTACGCGTTAGCCATGTTCATGCACACAATTCATTTAGTTATTTCTAACTCAAATGACCCAAGGATTTAATTAGACTCGTGCAATTCTAATTAAACTTGGCCAATAATCTATCTAAGGTAGCGACCCCTAAATCGACTACGTGCCAGTGACGGGAACATTGCGACGGCCTAATCCTAAGACTAAACCGGTTTCTCTCTTGCCTTAAGCCTAACATGAAAACGTTAATTAATTCAGATTACCAACTGTCACTTTGGGCCGAACTAATTAGCCATGCTTAGACCCGTGCTACCTAGCGGTATGGGCAATTATACGTCCCAACCTTTAGCCCTCTAACATGCATAGGAACTAGGGCGTCAACCTAATTTAGCTACACATGCTAGATTTGATGAGGAACAAGCAAGAAATGCATTAACAAGCTAAATGTCTCAACAATTACAAAGGGGAAAATCTCCCCAAATATCCATAATTTACAAATCCAAACCCAAAATTAAACACTAACCTCGGTTTAGCCTTCCATGGAGGATGAATTAATCCAAATCCCCATGGAAGAGCTTTGAATTATGCACAAAGAAGGAGAAGAAGTACCAAAATGGTGGAAATTGGCCTTGGACCCGAGAGGAGAAGCTTGGAGAAGATGAAGTGAGGAAGAATTGCTGCAAATCTGCGTTTTCACGCTTTTTAAGCTCGGAGCGTCGAGACGCTAGGCCAGCGTCTCGACGCTGTGCCCTAAGTTGGCTGCCGCGCGCGCGGCGTCGAGACGCTGTCGCTCGACGCTTGCTCTCGGGTGGAATTTCAGATGCACGCTTCAGACTTCGGGGCATCGAGACGCTAGGCCAGCGTCGCGACGTTGTCGGCGTTGAGTGAGCGTTGAGACGCGTGCTCGATGCTGGCACTCGTCCATCTTTGGGAATCATCGGGGCAACGTCGAGCTAGCATCGAGACGCTGGGGCGCACGCGGATTTTCAATGACGGGCGCGCGGGCGCGCGCGCGTCTAGCTGTCTGGGCGCGTGCTGCGTTCGTTGGGCGCCTGGGCGCTGGGCGCCGGCGCTTGGGCGTTGCCCTCTTGGGTCTTAGCCCAATTTGGGTCGTTTTGGCTCCCGAGCTCCGTTTGGCCTATCTTTTTGACCCGAACACTTCCCGAATCTTCTTAAATGACCGTTTTAGCCCCGAAAATCATCAATGGACTTCCCGAGCTCTTCACCATGAAATCACCTACAAGGAAGCATTTTAATCAATATATGTCATGGTTTTAGCTAGAATTAGGGACATTAAGATAGCTCTATTTTGGAGCTATCATAATGCATACGACATAACATTAACAGATGCACCCAGGTCAAGCATGGCATTTTTAACAATTTTACTACCTATCATGCACGAGATAGTAAACGTACCTAGGTCGTTGCACTTGGTAGGAAACATACCCGGAAGAATTGTCGAGACATTCTCCTTCTTCTTCTCTTCAGTCACTCTGGACTTCCTCTTCTTCGTGCACCAGCTCTTGAGGAATTTGGCGTATTTGGGGATTTGACTCACCATCTCTAAGAGTGGGATGTTCACCATCACCTTTTGGAAGGTTTTCTGGACCTCCTCGTCATCGTTCACCAAGGTAGGCTTCGCAAGCCTACTGGGGAAAGGTGCTGCGGGAACACTCTCCTGCACATTCTTCTTCTCTTTTTCTTCAGTCACATCTTCAAGATCACTCGGGAAGGACACATTCAGACCATCCTTCTTTGCTTCCTTCACAGCTCTAGAGGGAACTGATTTCCTACTCCTCAGCTGGATCGAACTCACGTTCTCACATGAATTCACGGTGGTTTGGGAAGGAAGATTCCCGGAGCTCTTGCTCTCTATCTTACTGATGGACACTGCCATCTGAGTCAGCTGGTTGTTCAAATTTTGCAGCTCTGCTTTATGCGAGTTAAGTTCTTCTCGAGCTTCCTTTTGAAACTGGCTCGTCGATGTCACGATGGTCTTACCATCTCTTCCATAGAACTAGAGGAACTAGAGGCCTGAGTGTTGCGCGCTCAGTGTGTATGTAAAATGTAAATGCGAAGAGCGCTAAGATCATGCAAGCATACATGGTCTGCAGCAAGTGATAAGTATAATTTAATTCGTTTTCCCACAGAGATTAAGTTTAGTGACTAACGATTTGGTGTGTTAGATTAGATAAGGTAACTTAAATTGGATAGATTTTGGGTTGAGGCACAGGAATATAAAAGATGCAAGAAGAATGTAAACATAAATGCAAAGCTAGCAAAGAGGTAAAGTCATAATGTGGAAAAGTAGAATTGCGGTTCTTGCAATAATCTAGCAATAAATTAGCAACGATTTTAATGTAAAGTAAGGCAGCAAGGTCGACTTAAGAATCCTCTATAGGCATTTAACTATGATCATTCAACAGTAGATTAACATCTCATGCATCGTCTTAGCTAGTTCTCATGCATCTTCCGATTACATGCATTAGTTTCTTAGATTACTTATGTCCAAGTAAAGCTAACAACCTAATCATAAACACATGCTAATAAACGTGCTAGGAGAACGCCTATTCCTAGGTCATTTTCTATTTACCATAAAAGGCTAACATGAATGAACGACTCAGAATTCTTACTCCTTCCAGAGGTTAGGAATTCTTTAGACAAAATGGATGGCCGGTCGAAATTGTCCATGGGATGAAGATCACATACACTCAATGCATTCATGCTACTTTACATGCTGAATTCACATACTTTTATCCTATAGATTCATCTTTAGCAAACCTCTATTGAATTAGTTACTCATGATGTTCGAAGAACTAAAGGAAATGAGTTGATTACACATGAAACAGAGAACTTACAAACCTAATTGATTGAAATATAATTAAATGAAGAACTCAACAAAACAACAAATTGATTAAGAGATGACAGAATGAAGAACTCAATAAAACCAATTGATTACTCTTTTAAGAAAACAATTCATATAATAATCCGTAAACAAACATATGTCAATCCGAAAGCAACAATGAAAGGGAAAAGCAGTAAATGATTCAGAACAACATTTAAAGGAAAGCAGAAATTAAATTCGAAAGCGGTAAAGGAGAGCAGTAAAGGAAAGTAGTAAAGTAAAGCTGTAAATAGCGTGAGGATTTTCCAAGTCATGAATCGCCTCGGATGAAGGGGAAGATTAGCTGATCTTGGGGATAAATTCAATCAGAAGAGAAGATGGATCTTCTCTTCTTCCTCTCGAATTATCACGCCAAGGGCTTGTTTCTTCGATCCAACAAACGGGGGAAGAGGTTTCGTCTTCGGGATTCTGCACGATCGGGATCTCCTCACTTCTCAGATTGTGTGGAATGAATTGAAGTGGATTCAATTTGATTGCTTTGATCCTTCATTTAACTCTCTTTATATAGCCTCCAGGTGGTTGCAAAAGGTTGCTCAATAATTGTGGATCACCATTCAATTTTGTGAGGTAGTCAAGCTTGACATGTGACAGCAGCAGGGAGAGTTGACTACTGGAAAAACTCAGTCAACAAAGACTGTTGACTGGGAAAAAAATGCAGCAGCAAAGATTGAATTTTTCAGCAATGTACCTGCAATGTACATTTTAGCTTGTTTTTCATCATTTTTCATTCTTTTTCGTTCATTTTCCAAATAAGTCATATTTTAGCATCATTTCTCAAATTCTCGCATTTAAGCACACATTAAGCTAACTCTTAACAAAAACACTCAAGAATGTACAAGGTTTTAAGGTAAATATAACCCTAAATAATGTACTTTTGGCGAGGTAACACTGAGCTTGGGTAGAATTGTGAGGTCTATCAAACGACTGACCTTGGTAGCGCTGCAGTCCATCTATGTTCCCATAGCTCATACTGGGATGGTCTCGCCAACCGGGGTTGTACGTACTCGAATAAGGATCGTACTTCCTAGGGTTGGAAGCATACCCCCCAATTGCGTTGACCTCTTCCGCCTCGCGGTTACCTCCCACAAATTTTTTCAGCAAATTACCTATCTTGGCCACTTGGGCCTTCATCTCAGACATCTCATTTATCTGGCTCACCTGGTGGACTTCTCCTGCTCCACGAATACCGAATTGCTGCGAGTTGGCTGCCATATTTGCTATCAATTGCTTGGCCTCAACCGGGGTCTTGTCAATCAGTGCCCCTCCACTCGCTGCATCAATCATCTGCCGATCATGAGGTGTCATGCCCTCATAAAAATATTGAATTAGAAGCTGGTCGGCTATCTGATGATGCGGAAAGCTCGCGCACAGGCGCCCGAAGCGTTCCCAATATTCGTGTAGGGATTCACCCACGTCTTGGGTAATCTCGTATATCCTCTTCCTCAGCGTTGTGGCAAGAGAGGCGGGAAAATACTTTTCCAGGAATACCCTCTTCATCTTTTGCCACGTCGTGATCGAACCAGAAGGCAAATAGTAAAGCCAATCCTTGACTTTGTCTTCAGTGTGAAGGGGAATGCCCTTAGATTCAACTGCTCTTCCGTGACGCCTGGGGGCTTCATCCCCGAACAAACGCAGTGGAATTCCATCACGTGTTTGTTTGCGTCCTCGCCTGCATTGCCATGGAAAGAAGGCAATTGGTGAATTAAACCAGATTTTAATTCAAAATTACCTACTACCTTAGGGTATGTGATGCAGAGCGGTTGCAAGTTCAGATCCGGCGCTGCTAACTGTTTCAAAGTCTTGGGCACATCTCCTTGTGCCATCGCCTCACGAAAGAAGGGATCCACTTTTTCTTCTTCAAACAATCTTCGCCCCTCCCGGGCTTCTCTTCTCAACCTCCGCTCTTCTCTGTCTATCTCAGGTATAAACTGCAGTCCACTTAGCTCAGAAGAACGGGTCATATAACAACAAAAATTTTAAACATGCAAAAACCAAACAAATTTTTTTTTTCAGAAAAATCAACCAATCAACCTAAGTCAAAATCAAACATAATTCCAATTTTTAATGCCCTCCCCGGCAACAGCGCCGATTTTGGTAGAGCTACTTTTGGGGTACTCCAATATCAAGCAGACGAGGCTTGCCAAAATAAATTTATAATACCTATAACCTTTAGCTTTGCAGCTAGGGGTAACAGGGTCGAACCACAAAGAGGGACTGACAATCAAAATTAATATTTGAGATGCAATTAAATTGATTGGATGATTTTTGTCACAAAATGGGGTTTTAATCATGCAAAGAAGTAAAATTCGCTAACGGAAAAATAATAAGAATGGGATTAAAAAGTGTTGGATTTTGGGGATTTCGGGATTTTGCTAAGCGTTTCAATGTTCATCATTTACTTCTAAAGTATGGCTAACAATTTGACATGTACGCGGACGGTTACCCGGGAACCCTAAAGTAACCGACTTCATATTAATTAATTAGAATTAACAATCCTAACTAAACATTATTCGCAATCGCATTAGAGTGACCAACCCCAATTTAACCCCGAACAATTACTAGCTATCCACGACGAACATTCGATTACACACCCCAATTGCTAATTGACTACCCGACAACCCTAAAGTAATCAACAATCAGCATGCATAAAACGATACTTCAATTTGTTCTATTGTTCTGTGTTACTAAGTCGACAAGGAGAGGCACGTCATCGCTAGTCTATATCGTTAACACATGCTAGAAAACAAGATTGTTCGCCTATGAAATCTAACACATGCATAGATTAAGCAAGAACAATAAATACATTCAAGAATTGAAGCCAAAACATAACCAACATGCTCGATTATCAAAACATTAGAGGCTTAACAAAAATACCTAATCAATCCCAAATCCTACACGATTACCTTAGCCGACCATGGAGAAGTTGATAACAAAAGCATCCATGGGAGCCTTGGCCATAATCCCAAGCTAAATACAAATGGAAAGCTCCAAAAATGGCCAAGAATGGCGAAGAAACGAATAAAAACAACGGAGAACCGAGAGGAAGAAGATGATAAAATGCTGAAAAATCGTCTTTACGACTTAAATATCCGTCGGAGCGTCGAGACGCTAGGCCAGCGTCGCGATGCTGCGACATAAAATTCTCAGCGCGCGCCTCGCGATGGCGTCGAGACGCTAGGCGAGCGTCTTCGGAGCGTCTCGACGCTGGGCGAGGGTCTCGACGCCAGGCAACGTTGAGCAAGCGTCTCGACGCTTCCTTCTCGACGCTTGCTCTCGGGTTTGAGGCTGGAAAATTGCCTTACCTTGGCAATTTTTCCCGGTTCTTCATGAATGAGCTTCCCCTTTTCCCGATGCACTCCCGGGGCGCTAAAACACCTTCCTTAGCCACGAAACGCGTCCAATGGACACCACGAGCTCTATGCCGCGAAACTCCTACAAACAAGACAAATTAATCAACTAATCACGGCTTTTAGCTAGAGTTAGGGAGTGATAATTGTTACCTCTCCAAATGAGAGTTATTTAGGGCTGTAATTACTTGATATTCATGGAATCTCTTGAGCATTTTAGCTAGTAATAAGCATAATATGTGTCTTATCGTGACATTTTGTGAAATAATGTTAATTTATGGCTTATGTGGAAAAGCTACGAATAAGTGAGTAAATTGATGAAAAATGTCTAATTAATGCCTTGCAGATGTATTGCTAAAGTTTTGCGAAGCACGCAATGGGGTTAGACGAAGAGCTACTGGAAATAGAGCATTGCGATCGCAACGCAATCGCAATCCTGGTCTTTGAGGCTGCGTTTTTCCAGCCACCAACCCTTTCTACAGCTGCCACGTGTGAGGTTGTTACCTCAAATTGGATGAAGATCCGCAGCTGATGGAACCTCTGGAGGCTATATAAAGAGCTAGATGAAGAAGGAAAAGATATCTCGACAGTGAAGAGAATCGGCAAAGGCCAAACCCGAAGACGAAAACTCCTTTCTCCCGTTTGTTGGATCGAAGAAACGAAAGCCCCTCGGCGTCGATAATTCGAAAGGAAGAAGAGAAGTTCCATATTCTCTTCTGATTGAATTCTTTCCCAGGATCAGCTATTCTTCTCCTTCATCCGAGGCAATTCGTGGCTTAGAGGATCTTCACTTAATTACTGCTTTCTTTAATTTCTTTCCGAATTAGCTACTGTTCTCTTTAGTTCTGTATCGAATCATCTACTGTTTTTCCCTTTAGTTATTGCTCTCGGATGAAAGTATGTTTTCTTTACGAATTGTTATTTGATTTGCCTTTTAAGAGTAATCAATTAGTTTTGTTGAGTTCTTCATTCCATGAGTAATTGGTAGCGGTAATTTGGAACTATCGCCAATCATCGGGTTGTCGAGACCCGCCAAAATGAATTTATATTTGCCCGAATTCACTAAACTATTAGTAGAGTAGCGGCAACGGGGTCGATCCACAGGGAATTAAGGTAACTTGACTTAATCTTAATTAAATTTGCAAACTAATAAAATAAATGAAATAAGGGGGGTTCGTTGGATTTTAATTAACTAAGAATGAACAATGCAATGGAAAATTTAACTAACGGAGTTTTCGACTCGGGACGATTGGGAACAAATTTAGCATGCCTCTTGGATCATAGGTTGTCAAATACAATTGTTAGACAATTTAACGAATGCGCAGCTTGTCTCAAATTAATAAATTAACTCAGACATGCTCCATGGATGTTAATTAAACATAATAAATCATGCTAATCAAGAATACCGATCGGACATTGGCGGCCAACGCTCTCCCTATAGTACATGGCAAGAGGAACATACCTGGGTCCTGGCATTTGCTAGGAATACCTTGGGTTAGCAGGGCAGAAACATTCTTGCTTACCACGACTCTCTCAGCACTTTTGGTCTTCCTCTTCACAGTGCACATCTCCTTTAAAAATTTAGCGTACCTTGGGATTTGCTGAATTGCATCAAGCAACGGAATATTGATCCCAACCTTTCTCAACGTCTCAAGTACATCCGCGTTGTCGACCTCCTTAGATGGTCTCGCCAACCTACTAGGAAAAGGAGCAACGGGAGTGTAAGACTTCATAGAAATAATAGGAGAAGCTACAACCGTTTCAGAGGGCGTTTGAGAACACTTATCTGGAGATATCTCTGGATCTTTGTTAGAACTCTCGGGAGTGGTTTGAGATGGCACTTCTTTACCACTTCTGAGATTTATCGCGCTAACGCTTTCCGCTTTGAGTTCTATCTTTCTCATTCTTTCCTTCACCTCAGTTAATCCATCTCTTAGAGACCGCATCTGCGAATTTGTCTCATTGCTAGATTCCATAAGTGACTTGAACATGCCTTCAAGGGCTTGACCTGAAATGGAAGAAACAGCCTGAGATGATTTTTCTTGCATCGTATGAATTAAACCAAATACCTGAGACACTTGTTCTTTGAGCCCTTTTATGTCGGAAGACATCTTAGATTGCTCGTTTCTTCCCCCGTATTGACGACGGTTCTCAGCCATGTTGGAGATCAATTCTCGGGCTTCCGCAGGCGTTTTCTCCCAAAGGGCTCCTCCACTCGATGCATCAAGCATCTGGCAGTCATGCGGAAGCAACCCATCATAGAAGAATTCGATAAGCGCAGCTTCTGCTATCAGGTGGTTCGGGCATTTCTCACAGATTTTAATGAACCTCTCCCAGCATTCATGAAATGCCTCGTCCTCTTCTTGCTTGAAATGGTGAATATCTTTTTTCATGGCTCTAGCTTTCGAAGCTGGGAAGTACCTTTCCAAGAATAGACTCTGTAACTTCTTCCAAGTGGAGATGGTTCCTGACGGCAAGTAATGTAGCCATTCTCGAGCTTCAGCTTTCAAGGTGAATGGAAAAGCTCTCAGATAGAGCTGATCTTCAGTTACGTCTCCTGGCTTCATCGCGGAACTTGTCATTTCAAACTCCTTGAGGTGTTTGTAGGGATCTTCATCTGCTTTACCATAAAAGGAAGGCAAATGATCAATTAAGCCTGACTTAAGTACAAACTCACCTGAGATTTCCGGGTAGGAAATACAAGAAGGTTGGTGGCCCATAGCGACCGATGTCCACTGTCTGAGTGTTTTTGGGCTTCCAATCTCATCGCAATCTCCATTTTCTCAATATAAAGTAATTAAGCACTTCTAGCACACTTAAACAAACAGATCAAAAATTGCAAATAACAAAAGAATAAACACAATTTTTTTTTTTTTTTTTTTTTAAACTAAAAATCAAAAGTCTACGAATCAAATTTAAATTAGGCCGAATTACACTTAGCTCCCCGGCAGCGGCGCCAATTTTGGTAACGATAATTTGGAACTATCGCCAATCATCGGGTTGTCGAGACCCGCCAAAATGAATTTATATTTGCCCGAATTCACTAAACTATTAGTAGAGTAGCGGCAACGGGGTCGATCCACAGGGAATTAAGGTAACTTGACTTAATCTTAATTAAATTTGCAAACTAATAAAATAAATGAAATAAGGGGGGTTCGTTGGATTTTAATTAACTAAGAATGAACAATGCAATGGAAAATTTAACTAACGGAGTTTTCGACTCGGGACGATTGGGAACAAATTTAGCATGCCTCTTGGATCATAGGTTGTCAAATACAATTGTTAGACAATTTAACGAATGCGCAGCTTGTCTCAAATTAATAAATTAACTTAGACATGCTCCATGGATGTTAATTAAACATAATAAATCATGCTAATCAAGCATACCGATCGGACATTGGCGGCCAACGCTCTCCCAAGACCGATCGGTAGCAACGAGCTATAACCGCGACGACTATCTAATTTGGACGCGAAATTAGTGTGTCGATTTGGAATTCTAATTCGGGAAGAACGAACACCTAGAGCGCAAGGACGCCAATACGCTCAAGGTGTCATAATTCCTTGTTACTCGGCGGATTAGAGAGGCACGACATCAAATCCTTTAACGAATGAACATGCTCAAAATCAAGGGTGCCTAGTCCTAAATCATTCAAACATGCTCATAGATTAAGCTAAGAAGTAGAACTCAATTCAATAAAATATCCAACCAATTCAGAATTTCAATTATACAACCTCACCAAGAGTTCAAACTACATTTATCCTTTACATTCCCGAGCCAAAAACGGTAAAACTACTCACTCATGACTTGTGTGGTGTGGGATGGCTTCAAAACAAGCTTCTTAGCCACTCCCATGGTGAAAAACAGCTGCTGGACGTCCAATCAGGCGCGGAGCTCGAGGTAGAAGATGATGATGGCGGCTAAAATCGGACAAAAACTTAAGTAGTCCGTCGTAGCGTCGAGACGCTAGGGCAGCGTCTCGACGCTGCGCCCTAAATAATCCGCGCGAGCGAGCGTCGAGACGCTTGTGCGGCGTCGAGCGAGCGTCGAGACGCTGTCACTCGACGCTTGCTCTCGGGTTTTTATTCAAATTAGCGCTTGAGACTTCGGAGCGTCTCGACGCTGGGGCAGCGTCGAGCTAGCGTCGCGACGCTGTCGCTCGACGCTAGCTCTCGGGTTTTTGCATGGAATTTCGCCTTCAATTTCCCCAAAGCGCCCAACCTTCATGCCTTTGCATGGGTCTTCCTCGGAAGTGTTCTTAGGCCTTTAAATTGCGATATTAAGCTCCGAAAAGCGCCGAAACGCTCTCGAGAGCGAAGCACCGAGAACACCTACAATAATTACATAAAAGCAAGATTAAGCCAATAATAAACGTGAATTAGGGACATAATTATAGCTCCAAAATGGAGCTATCAGTAATCAATTAATTCCGTTGAGTTCTAAAGTCATGAGTAGCTAAGTTTATAGAGGTTTGCTAAAGATGAATCTGTAGGATATACTTATGTAATTCCAGCATGTAAAGTAGCATGAGTGTATTGAATGAATGTAGACTTCATCCCATGGACATTTTCGACCGGCCATCCATTTTGTCTAAAGAGTTCCTAACCTCTGGAAGGAGTAAGAATTCAGAGTCGTTCATTCATGTTAGCTGTTACGTCTCCAAAAGTGATTATTTTAGGACTTATTTGTGATAGGAAGTCATGCATTTGTAAGTATTTTTGATAGGATTTAGCTTGAATCTATGCTTATATATGAGAATTAGGAGAATGAAGCTAAATTAGGACTTGTATGCAAAAGGAAAGAAAAAGAATGAAAAACGAAGTTAGAAGAATGAAAACTGTGCATTGCGGAGGCATTGCAGAAACATTGCTAAAACCGCAATGTTTTAAGTGAAATCCGTAAGTGACTAACCTTTTTTCTGTTGTGATCCGATATTTCAGGGATTCGTTCTTTCTCCTCCAACCAAGTAGAAGTACGACGTTGAGAATGGATGGTTCTCCTTGGCCCAATCGCACCTGCAGAATACTATAAAAGGAGGTCAAAGTAGAGGGTTGAAACACATCTGAAAGGCGTAGAAGTCTCTTCGCAGCTCAATTCTTCTTCTGTTTTTCTCTTCCGTCTGTTGGGTTGGAAAGCTTAGCTGTTGGAGTCGACAATCTGATAGGAAGGAGAGAAGATTCATCTTCTCTTCTGATTGGATTCATCCAAGCAAGGCTTACCCTTCTCTCCCTTCAGCCGAGGCATCTGCGACGAAGCGATCACGCTCAACTTCATTGCTTTCTGTTTTAGTTTCCTATTTCCAGCACCGTTTGTTGTTATTTCTTTTTCATTAGTTAATCCATTCCATTTCGTTGCTTTCTGTCTTTATGTTAGTAACTCTAAGTCTTCATTTGTTCATTCAAACAATTGATTAATCAACGTACAATTCAGCATTTCACAATCTCTTTACTCGTCTCGGCCTACTGTTTTCCTCTCTGTTTTGTCTTTAATTCTCTTCTAAGCATGTCTACTTCATCTAATATTTCTGTTCTCGCTACATCCATGAGTAACTAAGTCACATAGGGGCATGCTAATGACAATACTATAGGCTAAAACACGTGAACCAAGCATGTAGGATAGCTATCGAATGCATTGATTGTATGTAAGCTTCATACCACGGGCAATTTCGATTGGCCATCCATTTTGTCCAAAGAACTCCTAACCTCTGGAAGGAGTAAGAGTTCAGAGTCATACACTCATGCTAGCCTCTCAAGGTAGCCAGAAAACGACCTAGGAATAGGCGTTTTCCTAGTACAAATCATAACTTACTGTTTTAACAAGATGCTTAAGACCTTACTTGGACATGAGTAAACTAAAGAATCTAATGCATGAAATCAGAAGATACATGAGAATGAGTTAGTTTGATGCATAGAGAGTTGATCTAATGCTTGAAAATCGTGTGAAAAAGTCTATAGGGTAGTCGTTAGTAGCCCTTGTTTCCACATTTTACACACTTTTGCTGTTAAGAACATTGCGGTAGAATTGCTGTTCTCGCAATTCCCTTAGTTAAAAATTCTGCCTTAGCCATTTCCCCCTTCGTTTATTAATCTCTTCTCTTTACATTTGAGTTTATCATTATCTTGCACTGTTTCATGTTGCTATCCTTTATATATTCATTAGTAATTAGGAACTTTAAAACCAAATCTACCCCATTAAATCCACCCATTCTTGCTTAACAACACACTTCGCGAGTAACTAATAATAAATCTCTGTGGGAAAACGAATGAAAAAATACTCATTACTTGCTGCAAGACCATGTATGCTTGCATGTTCTGAGTGCTCTCTTATTGCATATTTCTTTTAAACATTGAGCACGCAACAAGTTTTTGGCGCCGCTGCCGGTGATTTTGTTTAGTGAACACGAAGTTGGTTAATTTAGAAAAAAAAAACTTAATATCTATTGGAGCTAATCTTCTTTCATTTCCTTTACAGGTACTATCAAGCTAGTTTATGAAAGAGTTTCCAAACCTCAACTCGCAACAGAGAAAACTTTGCAGGTGGAAAACGTATGTGTACGACAAAGTAAATGAATACGCTGCAGAACTTAATTGGAGGACGAGTTTGCCCACAACAGTTTGCAGGATTTTACCAGCCATGTGCTTATTGTGGGGATAATCATAACTTGGAGAATTGCCCAACCTTGAATTATCAAGAGAGGCAATATCAAGAAAGCTATGACAACCATTATTCGTACATGTGTGAACATGATCAGTGGCAACTCTCAAATAATCCTTGGGAAGAGCATGTGCAAATTGCTCATTATGAAGAGTTCCCCCAACATGAAGACTATCAACATTATGCCCCAACTCCAAATGAAGAATTATCACCCACTTTGGAGGCGCTATGGATAGAATTCATGGAAAGGAATGATGCATCCATGAGGAGAATGGATGTGCAATTAGCTCAGCTCACAAATGACTTACAAGATCTACTTGCTATAGCAAAATCACCACCACCATGCCCTCAGATGTTCGATTTTTATGATGATGAATCCTTTGTTACCTTCGAATTTGAGAAGAGTGATCCAATGGAATATCCATATGAAATGGTGGAGTTGATGAAAGTTGAGAAAAATGAAATTGTGCTGGATGAGGCCAAAGAGACTATTGCGCTGCTTAAGGAACAAGAATTTGAAATGTTTGATGTTGCAGCAAGCTTCTCCACCAATGAAAGAGCTGAGCGACCACCACCACAAATGCTCCAGCTGAAGGAGTTAGAAAGAGATGTGGCAGAAAAAGAAGTCTCATCGCATCAAAGCTATGTTGTAGCAAATGTTGTAGAAACAAAATTAACGCACAGAAAGTACAAACCTTGGGATGTTATAACATGCAGTCTCTTTGAAAGAATCAACAATTTCAAGGTGTGGCAGAATGTCCGACCCCGTAAATCAAGACTTAAGTATCTTAAAGATGCAGAAGTGATGCCTCGAAACATTAAAGAATATCCACATGAGGCAGATTGACAAGGGAGATTTCTGATCCCTAAACTCTTAAATTAGGATTTTATCATGCTTTGCTTAGATTTCGTATATTAGGAGTAGTTTATTTTGGGAATGAAATATTTATTATGTGCCAACAATCATAGTCGTTTAGCATGAATTGATGATGCACTGTGGGCCTATAGGATTGCATATAAAACACCCTTAGGTATGTCTCCTTATAGGCTAGTGTATGGAAAAACATGTCATCTTCCCTTCGAATTGGAAATCAAAGCCTTTTGGGCCTTAAAAGAACTGAATTATTGCGTGACCGATGCTGGAACATTGCGGTCTCTGCAATTACATGAGTTGGATGAGCTGAGACATATGTCTTATGAAAATGCTAAAATGTATAAGGAAAAGACTAAGATTTGGCATGACAGTAGACTTAGGATTAAAGACTTTAAGAAAGGCCAACATGTCTTGTTATTTAACTCAAGGTTGAGATTATTTCCAGGCAAACTTTAGTCCAGATGGTCAGGTCCTTTTGTGATAACTAATGTGTTTGTTCATGGCGCAGTTGAGATTAGGAACCTGCAGCACGGGCAACCGTTCATGGTTAATGGTGCACGATTGAAGCATTATTATGAGGAAGGAGATGTGAAGACTCTCTCGGCCTTCCTTTTAGCTGAAACTTGAAAATAAAACCGAGAGAGGACGAGTGATTACTGTGCTCGTCCACGCGAGGCCATGCCTTAGATTATTTTTTGCTTTTTTTCTTTTTTCGGTTGTTATTTTGTCTATTTATGTGTGATTTTTTGTTACGAATTTGATGTTGATTTTATTTCTTTTAATAGGGGATCAACAGAGGAGATCAAGGAGATTAATCAAGGATAAAAAAATCAGGGAAATATCGGGCCGAATCACAGATTCAGTTGAGAGAATATTGGCATTTAAATTCAAGAAAATCTCCAACGACCATTTAATTGCGGTGGATTTGCTGAATCCGCAACAGAAAATAGCCGTTGGGATTTCTATCATTACATATAGCTGTTAGAAGCGCTCTGGCCCGTACGCTTCCCTCATTCACTGAACTCCAAGAAAGCTCTCTCCTTCTTCCTCTGCAATCCCTCTTTCCAGAGTTCTACGATTCCACCATGGTGCTCACAAAGGCTGAGAGATCTGCCTCCAAGAAGAAGGCCACTGAAGCAGAAGTCGCTGCGAGAGAGGCACTCCTTGCCTTGGCGGATGCCGAAGCCGCACGAACCGAACGCCTTCCCAAGCTCCCTGTCCGCAGGAAGAAGTGGAAGGTAGTGACGAAGATCCCTGCTGGGCCATCTGAACCAGCAGGAACGCCCAAGAAGAGGAAGTGGAAGATGGCTGTTGACGAGGCAGCAATCAAGAAAAAGACTCCCTCTGTGGAGAGTCAAGAAAGTGGCCGTCCATCCTACGAGACGGCCAGACAAAGCCATTCTCCATCCCCACCAGCGCGGAGCCCCGAGCCTTCTCCATCTCCGCAGAACTCTGAACACTCTCCACCGCCGCAGAGCCCTGAGGCATCACCAGCCTCCCAGACGCCTGAACCTGAAATTCCAAGCGAAGAGCATCAAGAATCGGCGCAGGGCGATGAAGCAGCTGAGGAAGAAGAGGTCTTCTCGCCTTTGAGGGAAGTCAGCCCCGACAGCCCAGCAGAAGGGGATGATTCGATGGATGAGACATTGGGGGATTGCCTCCAACAGATCACAACCAAGGCAAGATTGAGAAAGAAAGCCACCAAGGTTGTCAAGGCTAAACGGCCAAAAGCCTCGAAGAGGTCCAAGAAAAAGAAAGCCAGGGGTGAGCCTGCATCAAAGAAGGTTAGTAGTGAGCCCTCTCTGAAGAAGCTAAAGATCGAGGCTGCTGAGTCAACAAGGGCAAAAGACAAGGGGAAAGCCAAGCTGTACCCCGAAGATGAACCTCAATCTGTGAGGTATGTGTCTTCTGATGCTGAGTCAAGAGGCACTGAGCTGAGGAAGAGGGACCTGCTCCACGAGAAGGGGTTCCTTGACGCGTTGGCAGACCTGCCGCAATTCTTGCGTGCAGGGATCACCAATCACGGCTGGGAAGAGCTGTGCAGACCGCCTATCCCCGCCTACTCCAGTATGGTGTACGATTTCTACGCCAACTTGGTGAACCCTGAGGATGGCTTGTCTCTTGTCAGAGGGGTCGAGGTGGACTTCTCAGCTAAGGCGATCAATGACACCTACGGCCTCAAGGGGCAAAAACACACTGACTATGCAAGGATCATTGATGCGCCAACAGAGGCTGTCCTGGAAGAAGCAATACGGATCATTGGCCAACCTGAGGCAGCCTGGACGGTTTCACGCAATGGGAAGCACACTCTGATGAGTGCTACCCTTACAGCAAAGGCAGCTGTCTGGTTCTCCTTCGTGCGAAGGAGGTTGTCCCCAGTGACCCACGAGACCACCATCAACCAAGGCAGATCACTGCTGGTTTATGCGATCATGAGGGGCCTCACGATCAACGTTGGCGAGGTCATTGCAGCCTCAATCGCAGACTGCGCCAAAAAGGGTAAGGGTCCACTTTTCTTCCCCAACACAATCACTAAGCTTTGCTTACGTGCAAGTGTACGAATCGAGCGGATGGAAAGGCAGCTGGCCTACACGGGGCACTTGGAGTTGCCTACAGCCTTGAGGATGCACAAAAAGGGGAACATGGAGTTCGAGTTAGACGGCCTGACTGCTGCTCAATCTCTGTCAATGGCCTGTCTGATGGACCTGCAGAAGAAGATGGCTCAATGGGCTACATATGCGCAGGCAAGGGATAAGGATGTTGCTGACCAATTGGGCTGCATCTTTCCTGAGTTCCCCACGGACCTATTGACACCATGGGCGCCTCCAAGACCACGGAGGGATGATGATGATGAGGACATCTGAGTGCTAGGCTGAAGAGCACTCAAGGGAGTATTTCTGTTCCCTAAAGAAAAAAATCAAACTGCTTTTCGTTGAACTATGTGAATTCTGTTACTTTTGAGTACATTTTTAATCTGTCTTTAGTTCTGTATTTTTGTTGTTTAGAATTGCTTAGTGTAGCTAGATGGTATCTGATTAGGTAGGTTGTTTAAGTTTTCCTTTTTGTTTAGCTGAGATGACGGGAAAGAGCATGAAATAAGGGATGTTTACTGTTATATCTGTCTATAGATCCATTGCGAAATCCTTGCGGTCTCCACAATTTTTGTTAGCAGTTGCATGTTTTTGACTGACTGATTAGCTAGGCTGGTTCTGTTTTAATTTTGTTCTTTTGATGCTATCTTGACTACCTTATATAGCCTATCTAAATGCATGCTGGATGAGTGTCTTAAGGCACCTTTGATAGGTTAAATTAGTCTCTTCATTTGCTCAACATGCGTAGCTTTAAGTCCTTCCTTTACTGTTTTTTTCAAATTTCTGCTGTTGAGTTATTTGCTTTAAGAATGTTCTGTCTATCCTTAGTGTTGGGTTTTATGTCCTAAAACTCGTGGTTTGTAAACTGTTATGTTTGTAAATATTCTATTTAGAATAAAGAGTTATTAGTTTTATTCAGTAAAAGAGTTTACTGAAATAAAGTAAAACGTGTTTGGTTTAACCTATACCAATGACCAACACCCTTGGCTGAATATGAGTACTTGAGCTTCATGTATGACATGATTGTGGATCAGGTTCAAGTAGTCAGTCAAAACGGTCTATAGTATATGGATAAGGCTGAGTACCTTATCCTGGTAACACTATTGGATGCGGCTCACTTTGTATTGTACAGGACGATGTGATCCGAATCGTTCCACATGGAGATGTGAGAAGTGAGGGCGTCCTGTGTAAAGAGTTTACATAAGACCGAACCACGTATTAAGTCGCTCTCTCTTTATAACTCCGTTTACTGATGAGACCGACTTATACATATTGATGGCCTAGGTAACTCGATCTCAATCCTGAGCTCGCTATGAACTCCTGCTTATTCGATAGTATCCTTTGACTTGCACGGGTGAGAGTGGCCCATTAGCGCCGACTCGATAAGCCTACCATCTTGGGGATAAAGTCGAATAGGTAGCTGGGGACATAGTACAGCAAGATTGGAGTTCACTCCTAACCCGCTCTTCAGGGTTAGTAGATAGGTTGTTCCCTTAATAGCTGACTCCGGGGCTTGAACAATGAGCGCTCACACTCTCATGTGATGAGAGGGTTAACTGATCTGTTGGTTGGACCACAGATCTATTGTTCATTAGAGGTGTCAGTGGTACTTAAGGAACAAAGACGTAACGCAGGGGTTAAACGGTTTAAACGACCTAGCTGTGGTTACGAACAACCTGTGAAGGGTCGACTTGCCCATGACGGTTATATCAAGAGGACACAATATATCTACAGTGAGGAGAGTGCAACCCTCGGACTATAGTGGAGTCTCCGGGGGTTAACGAAAGTTGATTGATTCGGGTTAAAAGAGTTTTGACCGAATAATCTCGTATCGTTGGAGCTCATGATCTGTAGGTCCTTTAGGTTCTCCTGGCTAGCTCGGATAAAGTCGTGCAACAATATAAGAGAAAATAAAAGAAAAAGGAAAAAGAATTTGAATTGTTCAAATTCGGTTTTTGGAAGAATGATGGACATATTTAAATATGATTTAAATATGAGAATTGTCAAAAACATGAATAGGATTCATGTGCAAAAGTCGGTTTTCAGAAAACCGGGTTTAGCCATATTATTTAATTAATATTTGATATTGAATTAAATAATAATTATTAATTAAAAAGTTTAATTAATAATTATATATATATATTTTATTTATTAAAAAGTTTAATAAATAAAATTTTTATTATTATTTTTTATAATATATATATATATAAAAAAAAAAAAAGAATATGTCTTACATGCATTATGCATGTAAGACATATGTCTTTCTTTGGTAATAATATATGTATATATATAATTTGTTGGCAAAATCTTATTTTGAGTGGACTTTTGGTTTGATATATTGAATTGAGAATTCAATTTCGTGGATTTCATTTTGACAGAAGAAATTTCAAAACTTTTTAGTTTTGGTTTTTGAAACTTCAGTCTTGTGAAGCCTCTGCCTTCTACCTTCCATCATTTCTTCTTCTTCTTCCTCTTCTTCTTTTCTTTTCTTTTTTAACGAAGTCCCACTACTTCGTTGCTCGGCGCCGAGGATAGCGGGACTACCTGAGGTGGTCCTCGAGGCGTTCGTGAGAAGAGGCTTGAAGAGATCGTGACGAGGAACGACCGGCGGAACGCGAAGAAAAGTAGAACTACAAGGGTATGTTTTCTATTTTTCTTATTTCCGTTTTAAGAGCATGTTTTCTGTTTGTTAAATTGATGAAATTAGAGTATCATCGGTCCGAAATCGCGTTCCGCTGCGGTAAAACGCTCCATCAATTGGTATCAGAGCGATTTTGTGATTAACTCAATTTGCATCAATTTAAGTTGGTGGGTATTTTAATTTAGAAATTGTTTCTGAATGGATGTCTAAAGTGAATATCGATTTTGGCATAGTTTCTTTTTGAATTTCCTTATTTGTAATTGCCCGAGAATGTATGGGCTTTAATGCGTGCAGAAGAGTCTGTATTTTTAGAGTCCTTAGAGTCCATATAGGTTTCTTTGTGAAAGAAGCTCGAGTTTAGAGCTCGCCGAAATGTTCGGTATAAGTTCAACTCGTTCTAGGCATTACGAGGAGAAATTCGAAGAGAAATTGACCGAAGCGTTCGGAGGAAGCAAGCTAGTCAAAAGCGGTGCCAAGAGTTCGAAGTCGGCTCAAGACTTAGCTTGTTGTTCAAGCTTGTAATAAATTAGTTATTGCTTGCTAAATGCCAAAATCGATCCACTTTAGTGTGTTTAATTAATTATGCATTGCGAATGTATGTTTTAATTAAAATCCATTTTGTATGTGCATAATGTATGCCATATAGATTTAAAATCCCACCGTAGGAAGCATGCTCCATGCATTAATAATATGTTATAAGTGTTATAATTTATAGTATGCATATTTGGGACTTCATGAGTATTAATATAAGTGTTATATTAATTCATGAATTAGATGTTTTTTAATTTAATAGAATAATTGATATAAGTGTTATATTAATTATGAAATTAAATATACAACATAGGTTGCCATGGTTGTATGCATATTGTAGGTTATAAGTGTTATAATGTATTAGATGCATGTTTAATTCATGAGTATTAATATAAGTGTTATATTAATTCATGAATTAGTTGTTGTTTGCTTAATAGAATAATTAATATAAGTGTTATATTAATTATGAAATTAAACATCCAACCAAGATGCATTATTGTATGTTATAATTGTTATAATGTATAGGATGCATGCTTAATTCATAAACTTTTGATATAAGTGTTATATAAATTTATGAATTAGGAGTTGTATATTTAAGAGCATAATCGATATAAGTGTTATATTGATTATGAAGTTAAATATTCAATTTGTCATGCCTTAGCGAATGTATGTTTGAGAAGCATATAGAAGTTTGTTGTAGTAAGTCTAGTTTTTGCAAGTATTGTAAAAATGACTTAGACTTTTAAAATCTATAACAAAGAAAAGAGCATGTTCATTTAGGGTTAATGGTTCGATCAGGTTCATTAGATGAATAGGTCGAAATCTCGTAAATGCTAAGGTTATGAGAAACTCACCCGGTGAAATCCTGTTCGAGGTTGGAGGTATTTAAGCTGACGGTTTACGGAACACCTCCTACCTGGGGACGATCCGGTACTTGAGTAAAGTTAACCAGGCTTTATGAGCATGCGTGAGAGGTGTGAGGTTAGTAAAGAGTTTATAACCTAGACATCTCAGGTAAATAGTTTGCCTAGACTTAAGGTTTTATTTTCTTAGCCAGATAAAACCTGAGTAGTTTACCCTAAAACCGTTTACGATGCTTAGTACAAGTGTTGAGAAGGAATATATGATATATCCCTCTCCTGCTACGCACTCCCTATAGTTCACAACGTGAGAATTTTGCTTGGCCTCATGATGCCATATGGGGCATCTCCAGACGGGTGGTGTTTGCAACTTTCAATAGCAAGGTGAATGGAGTAAGTGTCTATAGTAAGTGGGAGAAGGAAGTACGTCAGTACATCCTACGGTCTCCTCCATTGGATTGAACCGTGAGATTCTCATGTTCCGCCTGCAGGCTGCCCCTTGGGGCACCATCCAAACGGAGGGCTGAGCATGGGAGATCGAACACCTCAGTCACCATTTATGGATAAAGAAACATAGGGCCATTCCCAACACTGACATTCCATACGGTTGCTATGTTGGGGCCGTTCTGTGCGTTCTAAAAATGGAGGGTCACACTTACGGGATTTGCTAAGGAGTTAGTAAATCCAGACCAAAAACGATAACTAAGATGCTATAGGAATATGAGTTATTTTGGTGATAGCATTTAGTCAAGAATGTCTTGATTTAGTAAAGGAGTGCTCACCTACCCTACGGTAGGGACCATTCTGACTTACTAAAGTATCGTTGTTAGTAAATAAAGAGTTTGGGTACTTTATTTGCTACTAAACCTCCTAATTGGTTTAAATAGGTTAAAACCGTTTCACTAATAGTTTTACATTCTTTTTTCAGCATGTCGAGCTCTTTTATACAATTGTTAGCACACGACAAATTAACCGGTGAAAATTTTGGGACGTGGAAGTCGAACCTTAATGCAGTTTTGGTTCTCGACAACCTAAGATTTGTCTTAACAGAGGAGTGTCCTCCGGTTCCTAGTTCTAATGCCTCACGAACTGTTCGTGAAGCATATGACGGTTGGATTCGGGCTAACGATAAAGCTCGAGTTTATATCCTGGCAAGCATATCTGATGTTTTGTCAAGGAAGCATGAGGGGATGGTTTCCGCTAAGGAAATCATGGCTTCACTACAAGAGATGTTTGGAAAGCCTTCCTCATCTCTTAGGTATGAAGCCCTCAAGCACATTTACAACTGCCATATGGCTGAAGGAACCTCTGTTAGGGAACATGTCCTTAACATGATGGTGTACTTCAATACTGCAGAAGTAAATAGGGCAACCGTCGACGAACAAGGTCAGGTTGGATTTATCTTGGAATCTCTTCCGAAGAGTTTCCTGCACTTCAGGGCCAATATGGTCATGAACAAGATAGAATACAATCTGACGTCTCTTCTGAACGAGCTTCAGATTTATCAGTCCCTGCATACCTCGAAAGGAAAGGAGAATGAGGTAAATGTTACCACTTCTGTGAAGTTCCAGAAAGGGTCTGGGTCTGGGACTAAATCTGAACCTCTTACTGTGAGTAATAAGATTATTCACAAAAAGAAGAGAAGTGCCAGGAAGGGCAAAACCCTAGCTGTAGGAAAGGTAAAAGCTTCACACAGTGGAAAGTGTTTTCATTGTGGTGAAGAAGGGTACTGGAAGCGAAACTGCCCTAAATACCTAGCGGAGAAAAAGGCACAGAATGAACGACAAGGTAAATATGATTTATCTTCTGTCTAAACATGTTTTGTGGATTATGATTGTCATACCTGGATGTTGATTCAGGAACCACTAATCATGTTTGTTATTCTATTTCAGGAAACTAGTTCCTGTCTGCCTATTTCTTGACAAAGATGCCTTATGAAGACGTCTTCGCAGTATCTACAGTGGGAGCTTGCAGTTTGTTTAGTTGTCTGTATAGAAATAATTTCAAGTGTTGTAATTATTGTCTATAAACTCAAGTTTTTGTTGAACACTTTATGTATATAGTATCTTTTGTTTTTATAAATGAATGGTTCATTTCACAAAAGATGTATACAAGTAGTGTTCTATTAAACTTGGTAACAACTAAAGTGTTAAGACTTATCTTGTTTTATTGAAAGCTAAATTATAAATTAACAATGGTTGTTAGTTTAGCTGGTTCTTCTCAAGTGTTGAGAAAGCTTTGATGCAGTGGGAGAATTATGTGATAATCCGACCTGCTGTATTAGTATGTTTCATGACTCTAGTTATCATGCTTGATGATGACAGTGAGTTCATAAACAAGAACCAGTGGCTCAAAACCATGAATCTTCAAGAGGTTTACAGACCAATTCTATGAGGTGAAAACCTCTAAGACTTGACTTTCTGGCAAAGGGATTGTCCCGAAGAGAAGGGGTTAATTGTGTATTAACTTCGTTTCTTGTTGTCAGATGTAAGTTATATAGAATACTCGTATCCATTGCCCTGTTCTATCTGATAGGATAAGGTAAATGGATATCAAGACTAGCTATCTTGATAGAGTATCTATTAGTCTCAACCAGGGAGATACATTATTCAGGATTAAGAGCAAATCGTTTGCGAGCTTCTTCAATCCATTTATAAATTGAAATAAGCATCTATATTCTGATTTATAAGGTTTGTTTTTCAAATCTTATGGTTTTGAACATTACATTGATAAAACTTGTTGGACAAGTGTTTAATCAATGTTAAAGCTTTCATAATATATTCCCGTAATTTTGTCCTAAATCATTGAGAATGATGTAGGATTCATTTCTGACTTTTAGCATAAACTAGCGACCCACTCCCAAATAGTTGATCTGGAGGTAGGGATTGTTTGTTCTAAGGATTCAGCTTGATCTGAGTCGTAAGAAAAAATCGCTAGTGTTGTCTCTAAAATCTTTTATTGACAAGTTGTTGTCAATATTCGATGGTCTATGGAAATGGTTTCCTAAGACACCTCAAGTGTTGAGGATACGAGATGCACCCAAGTGCATTTACATATTGGAGGTCAGATGTATCTTTTGAGATACATGACCCGATATGTGCTATGCAGTGGGAGCTGTCAGTATTATTAGTCCAATTGAATTGGATTCCAGTTAAAGTTTTGTCCTTGTTCTTAGAGGAGTAGAATACAAGAGTTGTATTGTTGATTCCTCGTTGGTAGCTAAATCTATTTGCAGCTTGTGAAGCAGCAATATGTTTATAAGTTGAGCTCGCAGATAGTGCTATGAGGAGATGTGATGGTCACATGGAAAACCTTGTAGTACTTCATGCTGATTAGTTTACTAAGTCTCTCATGGCTAAAGTGTTTGAGAGACACCTAGAAGAGTCTAGGGCTCCGAGTTGCTGGAGAGGACAGTGGGAGAAAGCTTCTGATATATGATATATTAGTTTTCTCCACCTAACATGTACACCACAGACGTTTAAGTCCAAGTGGGAGATTGTTGGGTTTTATGTCCTAAAACTCGTGGTTTGTAAACTGTTATGTTTGTAAATATTCTATTTAGAATAAAGAGTTATTAGTTTTATTCAGTAAAAGAGTTTACTGAAATAAAGTAAAACGTGTTTGGTTTAACCTATACCAATGACCAACACCCTTGGCTGAATATGAGTACTTGAGCTTCATGTATGACATGATTGTGGATCAGGTTCAAGTAGTCAGTCAAAACGGTCTATAGTATATGGATAAGGTTGAATACCTTATCCTGGTAACACTATTGGATGCGGCTCACTTTGTATTGTACAGGACGATGTGATCCGAATCGTTCCACATGGAGATGTGAGAAGTGAGGGCGTCCTGTGTAAAGAGTTTACATAAGACCGAACCGCGTATTAAGTCGCTCTCTCTTTATAACTCCGTTTACTGATGAGACCGACTTATACATATTGATGGCCTAGGTAACTCGATCTCAATCCTGAGCTCGCTATGAACTCCTGCTTATTCGATAGTATCCTTTGACTTGCACGGGTGAGAGTGGCCCATTAGCGCCGACTCGATAAGCCTACCATCTTGGGGATAAAGTCGAATAGGTAGCTGGGGACATAGTACAGCAAGATTGGAGTTCACTCCTAACCCGCTCTTCAGGGTTAGTAGATAGGTTGTTCCCTTAATAGCTGACTCCGGGGCTTGAACAATGAGCGCTCACACTCTCATGTGATGAGAGGGTTAACTGATCTGTTGGTTGGACCACAGATCTATTGTTCATTAGAGGTGTCAGTGGTACTTAAGGAACAAAGACGTAACGCAGGGGTTAAACGGTTTAAACGACCTAGCTGTGGTTACGAACAACCTGTGAAGGGTCGACTTGCCCATGACGGTTATATCAAGAGGACACAATATATCTACAGTGAGGAGAGTCCAACCCTCGGACTATAGTGGAGTCTCCGGGGGTTAACGAAAGTTGATTGATTCGGGTTAAAAGAGTTTTGACCGAATAATCTCGTATCGTTGGAGCTCATGATCTGTAGGTCCTTTAGGTTCTCCTGGCTAGCTCGGATAAAGCCGTGCAACAATATAAGAGAAAATAAAAGAAAAAGGAAAAAGAATTTGAATTGTTCAAATTCGGTTTTTGGAAGAATGATGGACATATTTAAATATGATTTAAATATGAGAATTGTCAAAAACATGAATAGGATTCATGTGCAAAAGTCGGTTTTCAGAAAACCGGGTTTAGCCATATTATTTAATTAATATTTGATATTGAATTAAATAATAATTATTAATTAAAAAGTTTAATTAATAATTATATATATATATTTTATTTATTAAAAAGTTTAATAAATAAAATTTTTATTATTATTTTTTATAATATATATATATATATATATATATATATAAAAAAAAAAAGAATATGTCTTACATGCATTATGCATGTAAGACATATGTCTTTCTTTGGTAATAATATATGTATATATATAATTTGTTGGCAAAATCTTATTTTGAGTGGACTTTTGGTTTGATATATTGAATTGAGAATTCAATTTCGTGGATTTCATTTTGACAGAAGAAATTTCAAAACTTTTTAGTTTTGGTTTTTGAAACTTCAGTCTTGTGAAGCCTCTGCCTTCTACCTTCCATCATTTCTTCTTCTTCTTCCTCTTCTTCTTTTCTTTTCTTTTTTAACGAAGTCCCACTACTTCGTTGCTCGGCGTCGAGGATAGCGGGACTACCTGAGGTGGTCCTCGAGGCGTTCGTGAGAAGAGGCTTGAAGAGATCGTGACGAGGAACGACCGGCGGAACGCGAAGAAAAGTAGAACTACAAGGGTATGTTTTCTATTTTTCTTATTTCCGTTTTAAGAGCATGTTTTCTGTTTCTTAAATTGATGAAATTAGAGTATCATCGGTCCGAAATCGCGTTCCGCTGCGGTAAAACGCTCCATCACTTAGGACTTTTAGATTCTCTTTGTTTTACCCTAGACTAGATGCTTCTAGGATAAGTTTGGGGGTGTGCCACCTCAGACACTCATTGGGGACAATGAGTAGTTTAAGTTTGGGGGAGGCCACCCTAGGCCTAGGAACATTCCTCTCTCCCTTTAAGCATAAGCATTCTTCTTCTCCTTTGAAAAAAAAAATGAACTGATAAACAAAATGAAAAATCGAATAAAGAGGGGTGTCTCTCTTAAAGTTGCTGAGTAATCAGTGCTAAGTGTGTAACCCACAAGTGGCATTGCATCAAAAGGAAACCTAAGGAGAGGCTCCACCAAAGTGAGAAAGAAAAAGAGAAAAATTAGGGAAGAAGAATGTATACTTAGGAGTTGCAACTTTGTGGCTTGGGTGTCCTGAATAAAAAGAACTCTGATCCTCAATTAGCTAAGCACAAAGTTGTAGCCTCTAAGGTTGTTTAGGGAGATGAATGTATTGAAGGGAATGAACTCTTCATTCCCCGCAGCGGAAGCGTTTGGAATCGTTACTTTGATTTATTTAGAATTAAACAAAAAATACAAGTTAAGCATATGTATTACCTTTGATGAATCATCTTCTTGTGTTCCTTTTTCTACGAGATCTTCCTCGCTATGACTCGAACACGGGATCAAGGCTTGTGGGAGCTCTTTGAAAGAATGAGAGAACAATTCTCTGCAGAAGGAAAGAATGAGAGAACAATTCTCTGCAGAAGGTGAGTAGTGTGTTTGACCAACCTTTTGGCTAAACCTAAATGTCTTATTTATAATAAGGCTTTTAGGAATTAATTTTATTTTATAAAATACATTTTAATATCTAATATATTAAAATATGTATTTTATATTTATTTGAATCTTATTCAAATATTATAAAATTAATCTTTTATAATATACTTTAAACCAATTTGAATCACATTCAAATAACATAAGTATATAGTTTTTAATATTAATGTATCATATACATAAACTATTTCCTCTAATATTTAATGTATCAAATACAATAAATATATTTTACTCTTCTACATTTAATATATCAAATATATTAAATATTAATTTGAATATTTCAAATTTTCTTTCAACTAAATTGATCCTTTTAGTGTTACTATGAGCTAGCAAGGGGACCTTATGGACCTACAGATTTATAAGCTCCAATGATACAAAATTAATTAATTAAACTCTTTAATTAATTGACTTTCATTCATTAACTCTAGGTCACTCCACTATAGGCCTAGAGTTGCACTCTTATGCACTGTAGGACAAGTTGTGTCCATGGATATAACCATTACATGCAAGTCGATCCTTCACGAGTTATTCGTAATTACAGCTGGGTCAAAAGTCCGTTTTACCCCTGTAATTACATCTTACACCTTAAGTACCACTGATTCTCTAATGAACAACCTGTTTATGATCCAACCATAAACGAAGTCCCTCTCGGGCCAGTGAGAGGGTGGGGCCCCATTGTTCAAGTCCTGAAATCAGCACTTAAGGGAACTACTCATCTACTTTCCCTATATAGGAAAGAAGTGAATTCCATCTTGTGAAACTTATGTTCCCAACTCCCTATTTGGTCAAGACCCCAAAATGGTAGGCTTATTGAATTGGCTATAAAGGCCATTCTCACCCATACAAATCAAAGGACGAACCCTCACAGGCAGGAGTTCATAACTCACTCAGGATTAAGATCGAGTCACATATGATCATCCTGTGAAATACTAATTTTCTCAAATAACGGATTTATAAAGAGAGATTATATATTTCGTGGTCCAGTCTTATACAAACTCATTGTATAGGATACCCCCACTCACATGTCTCTACATGAATGATTTGGATCAAATCATTTGTAACAATTACAAAGTGGGCCGTATCAATAGTGTTACCAGGATAAGGCACCCAACCTTATCCATATACTATAGACCCTTTAGGTTATTACTTGAACATGATCCTCCCGTATATCAACTACATACAGTTCAAGATTACATTAATAACCTTGGATTTTATTTATATAATGAATATTATAAATTGCAAATAATAATAATAAAATAATTATCAAATAATTATTAATTAATTACGAGGCCTTAGGGCATAAATCCCAACAATCTCCCACTTGCACTAAAGCCGGTGAGACATGTATCCTAGGGCATACTCTACACCCAACATGTTCTCCCACTTGCCCTAGTGAAGATGAGACATGTCTCATAATCCTAGACATTCTAGGTGGCTTTCAAACACTTTAGCCTGGAAAGTCTTTTTATATAGATCAATACGACTGTCAATTAAAAGTCATCTTGGTCCTACCACGATTCTTTCTCTCTCAGCAGGATACCCTATATATTGATGTTATCTAAGTTCCTTAAGTTTAGCCATTACATGAAATGTTTTAGGCTTAACTATATCTGAAACATCTTTCAGACCAATAATAAATTATTTGAGTTATGCAAGTTCTTTACTTCATAAGCAAGAACACTTAACTTGCATACCATGCTCCACCATCTAGGGTAAACATAGATTTCCATAAATCTTTGTTAAAACCAGTGCATCTCGTAAAGATCAAATCTTTAACCTCATACACAAAGATATAATTTCTCATTTTATCCATAGATATTTTGAGAAAAGTTTTTATTTTTCTGCGCAATGGTCATACCATTGGGTTAACTAATAAATGCTAACCAATTTTACTGTCAAATGTCATGTCTCAAGTGTACATTAGATTTTCTCCCACTCAAACGTAGATAGTCAATCTTATGTTCTCAACATTTTGAAATGTCTGAGGACACTATTCCTTAGACAATCTAAACTACATTATCATTTTTGAAGTATTACATCATATACTTGACAACAAATTTGTCAATATAAGATGTGTGAGACATAAATAACATTTTGTCCTCGAAAACTCTATTTTAGGACATACCCAGTAATTTAAATCATTCATTTGGAATTGGTTAGATAGTCAACAATTTATGTTGGATTGAAATCTTACATCATTCACAATGAGTAGTAAGTCATCCACATAAAATATGAGAAAATTCCACTAAGTAATTAATGATTTTCTTGTCTATACAAGATCATTAATATTTATTCAAAGTCATAGTTTTTGATACTTTTATCAAACCTTACATTAAAAAATCTAGTGATCAAATTCATTTCATAAATGAACCTTTACTGCTTGCAAACCTTTTGCTTTTGATTTTTGAAATTGAACTCATGTAATTGATTTGTAAATGCATTCTTTAAGACTTCTTTTCAAAAAAAGATTTCTTAAACCTTCACTTGACATATCTCATATGCAACAATGAATTAGGAAATGCTTATATACTCTAATATGACAACAAATGAGAAAATTTATCCATAGTTTACTTTCTCCATCTATATTTGTCATTAGTCTTATTTTGAAGGTCTATACCTTCTTATTTACAAATCTTTTACTTTTGTAGATATATTCAAAACCTATGGGTTTTACCCCATCACGAATATCTACAAGTTCTAGATAAAGATGAGTACATCTACTCTATCTCGAGATTTATGACTTTGGTCTACTAGTCTTTGTCATTGACCCTCATTTCAACTTTGAGGTCAAGAAGCCCTACATTTTGTCATCTAATTTAACAACTTAGGCTTTATATAAGCTCTTGTAACGGTCGGGTCATCTCATAACTCTCCCACTACGATGAGGCTTATCCAATTCATGACTAGGATCCATTTGACTATCAAATGTAATTAAATTGTTAACAACTTTTATTAACTATTTAGTGGCTTCACTTGGAACCAATTTTTCAACACTATTGAGCATATTCAAGTTTCAGCATGTATGCTTAAAACTCTCAAAACTCGAAGGGTTTTAGATAGAATCATGTTCACTATACAATCTATATTGTATATCCTAACAAGAGTCTTATAATGGCGTGTAATTCTTTATTGTTATGACCATGTCTAACAAGGTCTTGTTTCTCCTCTTACAGCACAATTTCACACAATTGTACTTTGTGCTAGAGTTGAGATAAAATCTCACTTTCTATCAATTAGTCTTAGTACATAACGTTCCTGTACTTTTCACTGTGATCTGATCATAGTGTTTTGATAGATTTACCTAATTGACCTTCAACTTGAGTCTTATATTCCTTGAACTTTTCAAAATATTCAGACTTATGTTGCATTAGGTTACGATACTTATTTCTTGAATAATCATCAGCTAGAGTGATATGAAATATTCATCAGTGTTCTTTGGCCTGTAGGCTTTTCCAACAAAAACCTATTAATTATTTTGCATGAAAGGCAAGATCTTAAGACATATAAAGTAATTAACTCTAACATTTAGAGAATCACTTCGTAGTAGTCTTTTTATTCAAATTGATCAGAATCAATCTTGAATGCCAAAGACGGGTATCATATTTTAGGAGAATATAAATTGTCTTTATATTCTGGATTCTATAATCCTGAATATCTCACTGTGTAGTATTTTATATGTTAACAATTTAACACATACAAATTATTCTTATTTTTCGGCTGAACTTTTCAAACAATTTTGAAAATAAAAATTTAGTACTAAAATATTCATACTGTATGAACATTTTATTAGTAATAAAGTTAGAGAAATTGAATTTCTCATATGGTACTAAAAACACCATATTCAGCATTAAATAACAATTATTTCTTATGGACATCTTAATGTCTCCCACTACATTAATTGAGATGGGTTTTCTGGTGCCAACAAGTAGAGATCATTCTACATAATTAAGTATTTTCCAATAATTATATAAAATGTAATGAAGAACAAATCTTAATAGTGGATCTGAATCTACTATATAGGTGGTAATGAAAAAATCTAGTAAATCAAATTTACTTTTATCCATGTTCTTCTTATAGAGGTATTTCATAAATTCCTCTTATTATGACTATTTTGCTAATTTAGAAACTATTTTCTTTTAGCCACAGTCATATGGTTTCTTTTCTTGGATTTTAGTAATACTTAATTTTTGAGATTATTTAGATAAATATCTAAATCTAGCTTTTATTGACTTCAACAATATCTCATATGTTGTTGTCATCTTCTTTATCTTCTTAGCTTGACATCTAATATGTCAAATAGAAAATTTGTATAAGCCATCTCGTTATATTGATTTATTAATCATGTGCTTTACGAACAATTCGATTAGCATTGGCAACAGGTTTTTGAGAACATTTCTCAATAAAGACAAATTAAATAAAAAATTTACACGGTCATTATATAGTGTTAACATTATTTTTCCAAGTGATATTATTTTCTCAATTTGACAAATTAGCAACGAAAAATAAAACTAAGAGAAATAGACATAATATTGAAATATATAAAAAAATATATATATTTATCTAATAACATGCAATAAATATTCATTCAATTTCAGCATAGAAAACAAACAATTTGATAAATGAACCCTGAAACATTATTGTTTTAATGCTATGATACTTTAGTGAGTTAGAACAAGTGTCGCCGTAGGGTAGGTCAAATGCCCCTTCACTAAACCGAGACAATCTCAACCAAGTGTTATCCCAAAATAACTCTTATTTCTATAACATTTAGTTACCATTAGTTTGGTCAAGAAAATCATTAACAACCTTAATGATATCTTTGTAAGTATAACCCATCATTTTAGATTCTATAATTTTATCCCAACAAGTGCCGCCGTAGGGTAGGTCAAGTATTGGAAATAAAATTACAATCCTATCATTCTCAGGAGATTCACCCTGATATTGACCCATGTAAACACCTTCCGTAGGGGGACGATCCAAAAGCCGCCGCGAGGCCCCACATGAATCTCACGTTATGAACCAATGATAGAGACCGTAGGATATGTTGACACATTTCCTTCTCCCACTTACTATTTAAAAATACTTTCTCAAGAGATTCACCCTGATATTGACCCATGTAAACACCTTCCGTAGGGGGACGGTCGAAAGTCGCCTCGAGGCCTCACATGAATCTCACGTTGTGAATCTATGGTAGAGACCGTAGGGTTATTTTGACATATGTCTTTCTCCCACTAAGTATTTTGAAATAGGGTTTTCTATTACTTAGACAAATTAGGCTAATCTCATTTATCTAAGTTTTTCAATCTACCCTTTCATAACCCTTATGTTGGTTAGATTGATTTTAATGTGAATTATCAAGTATATTAAACTATTTAAAACTAATCACATTATGAGCCTGCTTAATGAAATAAAATAAAATTTGACTAATTCAACCCCCAGGCCAGTTCTTAGGTAGTGTTCCTTTTCAGTCAACTTAAGTACCTCACCCGAGTAACCTTTCTTAGACAGGGTTCCCTTATAGTCAATTTTTATTTCAAATTCATTAATCTTTAATTAACTATTAATTACTAGATCAATGAACTTCAGTTGATTTTAAGCAATGTTTTTAATCCTATTAAAAACTAATTCACCTTGTGAATAATCTTGATTTTTTAACAATTTTAAACCCTTTAAAACAAAATTAAAGATTATCCTATATTCTAATCTTATTAGAATAAAAGATAAACTAAATTCAAATATTTAAACTCTTTAAAGAATGAATTAAATTATCTTTTAAATAAGGAAAGAAACATTCTAATTGAAATATATGAATCTTATTAGAAAATATCAAATCTCATTTGGAAAGTATCTAATAAGGAAAATATATGTCAATCTTATTGGGAAAATATATCTCAGAAGATTTCTCAATCTTATTAGGAAAGGATTTCTCAATCTTATTAGGAAAAGATTTCTCAATCTTATTAGGAAAAGATTTCTCAATCTCATTGGAAAAGATTTCCCAATAGATTTCCCAGATTTTACTGATATCACTATATCTAGGAAAATATATCCTAATCAATATTAGAAAAATATGGATTCCTATTTTTCCCAATAGATTTTCCAATCTCATTGGAAAAGATTTTACTAATATCACTATATCTAGGAAAATATATCCTAATCAATATTAAAAAAATATGGATTCCTATTATAAAAGAAAGTATCCTAATTTAAAATTTCCAAATATAACAATTATATTGTAAATATGGAAATATAAACATATTAGAAAATCATCTAATCAAACTAGAAAGCATTTTAATCACAATTATCCAAATATAACACTTATATTAAAAATAATTAAAATGCATGATCATGCTTAACCTATGGTGGGATTTTAATCTAGATGGCATACTCTATGCAATCAATTAAAATTTAAAACATACATCAACATGCATAATTAAATTAAAAATAACATGCATAATTAAATTAAAAACACAGCAAAATTGACCCATATTTGGCATATCCTAAGAAATTGAAACCAATTTTGAATTACATTAATTTAAATCCAAGACATATCTTGGTCTTCAAAATCCTCCTTTTTGATTTTCCACCTTTGAATTCAATTTCCATAACTCAATTTGGACATTCCAAATCAAATCTATAGAAATTCAAATCTGAATTTAAATTTACAGATTTTATTTTGGACATTCCAAATATTCTAAATCTGAATCTAAATCTCCGATTTTATGTTGGACATTCCAAACATTCCAAATCTGAAATTCGGTAGGATTCACACAAATTGAATCTTCAATTTCGTAATGGCTTCAATTCCACCATCGTTTGACACCATCTTCAATTCCGTAATGGCTTCAAATTCACCAATTTCAATTGGTTTCCATCCGTAATGGCTTCAAAAAATCATACAAGAGAATTCCTATCTCTTTCGAGTTTCACATTTGATCTAAACAAAACAATAAAACTAATGCCAAAATACGCCTAAACAGTCAATTTGCAAACCACATATATCACATATATAAAAAAAATTAAAATACCCACCATCTACAATTAATTCTAAACAAAACTCAAAGAAGCTCTGATACCAATTGAAGGGAATGAACTCTTCATTCCCCGCAGCGGAAGCGTTTGGAATCGTTACTTTGATTTATTTAGAATTAAACAAAAAATACAAGTTAAGCATATGTATTACCTTTGATGTATCATCTTCTTGTGTTCCTTTTTCTACGAGATCTTCCTCGCTATGACTCGAACACGGGATCAAGGCTTGTGGGAGCTCTTTGAAAGAATGAGAGAACAATTCTCTGCAGAAGGAAAGAATGAGAGAACAATTCTCTGCAGAAGGTGAGTAGTGTGTTTGGCCAACCTTTTGGCTAAACCTAAATGTCTTATTTATAATAAGGCTTTTAGGAATTAATTTTATTTTATAAAATACATTTTAATATCTAATATATTAAAATATGTATTTTATATTTATTTGAATCTTATTCAAATATTATAAAATTAATCTTTTATAATATACTTTAAACCAATTTGAATCACATTCAAATAACATAAGTATATAGTTTTTAATATTAATGTATCATATACATAAACTATTTCCTCTAATATTTAATGTATCAAATACAATAAATATATTTTACTCTTCTACATTTAATATATCAAATATATTAAATATTAATTTGAATATTTCAAATTTTCTTTCAACTAAATTGATCCTTTTAGTGTTACTATGAGCTAGCAAGGGGACCTTATGGACCTACAGATTTATAAGCTCCAATGATACAAAATTAATTAATTAAACTCTTTAATTAATTGACTTTCATTCATTAACTCTAGGTCACTCCACTATAGGCCTAGAGTTGCACTCTTATGCACTGTAGGACAAGTTGTGTCCATGGATATAACCATTACATGCAAGTCGATCCTTCACGAGTTGTTCGTAATTACAGCTGGGTCAAAAGTCCGTTTTACCCCTGTATATACATCTTACACCTTAAGTACCACTGATTCTCTAATGAACAACCTGTTTATGATCCAACCATAAACGAAGTCCCTCTCGGGCCAGTGAGAGGGTGGGGCCCCATTGTTCAAGTCCTGAAATCAGCACTTAAGGGAACTACTCATCTACTTTCCCTATATAGGAAAGAAGTGAATTCCATCTTGTGAAACTTATGTTCCCAACTCCCTATTTGGTCAAGACCCCAAAATGGTAGGCTTATTGAATTGGCTATAAAGGCCATTCTCACCCATACAAATCAAAGGACGAACCCTCACAGGCAGGAGTTCATAACTCACTCAGGATTAAGATCGAGTCACATATGATCATCCTGTGAAATACTAATTTTCTCAAATAACGGATTTATAAAGAGAGATTATATATTTCGTGGTCCAGTCTTATACAAACTCATTGTATAGGATACCCCCACTCACATGTCTCTACATGAATGATTTGGATCAAATCATTTGTAACAATTACAAAGTGGGCCGTATCAATAGTGTTACCAGGATAAGGCACCCAACCTTATCCATATACTATAGACCCTTTAGGTTATTACTTGAACATGATCCTCCCGTATGTCAACTACATACAGTTCAAGATTACACTAATAACCTTGGATTTTATTTATATAATGAATATTATAAATTACAAATAATAATAATAAAATAATTATCAAATAATTATTAATTAATTACGAGACCTTAGGGCATAAATCTCAACATGTATGTCCAATGTAGTGATGCCAGGGTTTAGGTTGTTCTCTAAATGTTCTACTGTCACTGTTTAATACTAAGACTGACATGACTCTAAGGAATCCTAGGTAGCTCAAAAGTAAAAGTTAGAAGCATGTACTGAGTCTGGGGTAAAGCTAGGTAGAATTTGAAACCTTAGGGATAGTCGCACTATATGACAGAAGCAAATAGATCAGTAGTGGGGAGTTAATGAAACAGTAGGATGATTAGGCGTGCAAAGTCAGAAGAAGCAAAATGAGAAGGTAGTTGTAAATTTAGAACTGTGTCACAGGACAGCACTACTATAGATAGGAACTTAGGGGAGTCAGCAAGTGGTTAGAAGGGATAAAACAACAGCTTAAGTAAGTCCTTAGATTGCTCGAGGACGAGCAAAACCTTAAGTTTGGGGGTGTGTTACGTCTCCAAAAGTGATTATTTTACGACTTATTTGTGATAGGAAGTCATGCATTTGTAAGTATTTTTGATAGGATTTAGCTTGAATCTATGCTTATATATGAGAATTAGGAGAATGAAGCTAAATTAGGACTTGTATGCAAAAGGAAAGAAAAAGAATGAAAAACGAAGTTAGAAGAATGAAAACTGTGCATTGCGGAAACATTGCTAAAACCGCAATGTTTTAAGTGAAATCCGTAAGTGACTAACCTTTTTTCTGTTGTGATCCGATATTTCAGGGATTCGTTCTTTCTCCCCTAACCAAGTAGAAGTTTGACGTTGAGAATGGATGGTTCTCCTTGGCCCAATCGCACCTGCAGAATACTATAAAAGGAGGTCAAAGTAGAGGGTTGAAACACATCTGAAAGGCGTAGAAGTCTCTTCGCAGCTCAATTCTTCTTCTGTTTTTCTCTTCCGTCTGTTGGGTTGGAAAGCTTAGCTGTTGGAGTCGACAATCTGATAGGAAGGAGAGAAGATTCATCTTCTCTTCTGATTGGATTCATCCAAGCAAGGCTTACCCTTCTCTCCCTTCAGCCGAGGCATCTGCGACGAAGCGATCACGCTCAACTTCATTGCTTTATGTTTTAGTTTCCTATTTCCAGCACCGTTTGTTGTTATTTCTTTTCCATTAGTTAATCCATTCCATTTCGTTGCTTTCTGTCTTTATGTTAGTAACTCTAAGTCTTCATTTGTTCATTCAAACAATTGAGTAATCAACGTACAATTCAGCATTTCACAATCTCTTTACTCGTCTCGGCCTACTGTTTTCCTCTCTGTTTTGTCTTTAATTCTCTTCTAAGCATGTCTACTTCATCTAATATTTCTGTTCTCGCTACATCCATGAGTAACTAAGTCACATAGTAGCATGCTAATGACAATACTATAGGCTAAAACACGTGAACCAAGCATGTAGGATAGCTCTTGAATGCATTGATTGTATGTAATCTTCATACCACGGGCAATTTCGATTGGCCATCCATTTTGTCCAAAGAACTTCTAACCTCTGGAAGCAGTAAGAGTTCAGAGTCATACACTCATGGTAGCCTCTCAAGGTAGCCAGAAAACGACCTAGGAATAGGCGTTTTCCTAGTACAAATCATAACTTACTGTTTTAACAAGATGCTTAAGACCTTACTTGGACATGAGTAAACTAAAGAATCTAATGCATGAAATCGGAAGATACATGAGAATGAGTTAGTTTGATGCATAGAGAGTTGATCTAATGCTTGAGAATCGTGTGAAAAAGTCTATAGGGTAGTCGTTAGTAGCCCTTGTTTCCACATTTTACACACTTTTGCTGTTAAGAACATTGCGGTAGAATTGCTGTTCTCGCAATTCCCTTAGTTAAAAATTCTGCCTTAGCCATTTCCCTCTTCGTTTATTAATCTCTTCTCTTTACATTTGAGTTTATCATTGTCTTGCACTTGTTCATGTTGCTATCCTTTATATATTCATTAGTAATTAGGAACTTTAAAACCAAATCTACCCCATTAAATCCACCCATTCTTGCTTAACAACACACTTCGCGAGTAACTAATAATAAATCTCTGTGGAAAAACGAATGAAAAAATACTCATTACTTGCTGCAAGACCATGTATGCTTGCATGTTCTGAGTGCTCTCTTATTGCATATTTATTTTAAACATTGAGCACGCAACATTAGCATTTCATGGTAAAACAAAGAGTGGCCTAGGAATAAGATTTCTCCTAGCACGTTTGTTAGAATGCATTTATAAATAGGTTTTTAGCCTTACTTGGATATGAGTGATCTAAGAATCTAATGCGTATAATCAGAAGATGTATGAGATCTAGCTAAGACGATGCATGAGATGTTAATTTACTGCTGAATGATCACAGTTAATAGCCTATAGAGGACTCTTAAGCCAACCTTGCTGTCTTTATTTTAGATTTTAATCGTTGCTAGTTTATTGCGAGAATATTTCGAGAACCGCAATATCACTTTCTGCCTTTACCTTAGTCTTTTATCAGTCTTTTAATCAATTGCTAGTCCATTGCGAAAGTATTGCGAGATTCACAATACTATTCTTTAACATTGTAGTCTCCTTAGCTCATCTTGCGTTGTGTTAACCTTGCATTTTCCTTGCACCCGTTATAAATTCGTGTCTCAACCCAAAATCCATTCATTTCTAGTTACCTTATCTAATTTAACACACACCAAATCGCTAGTCACTCAACTCAGTCTCTGTGGGAAATTGATATAAATTATACTTATCACTTGCTGCAGACCATGTATACTTGCATGATCTGAGTGCTCTTCGCATCTAATTTACATATACACTGAGCACGCAACAAGTTTTTGGCGCCGCTGCCGGGGACTCTGTTGAATAAAAACGATTTGTGTTATTTTAGAAGAGTTTAATTGATTGGAGCTAATCTTTTGTGTCTATTTTGCAGGTACTAACATAACTGGTTTATGAATGAGTTTCCAAACTACAATCTCGAGTTTGATCCCGAGCCTGAAAGGACTCTAAGGAACATAAATAGAATTAGAAAGGAAGCTGCACGCCGTTTGAATCAGCAAACTCAAAATCAACATGTATTTCAGCATATTGCTGACCACGCAGAGTCAGTGCAATTCGAACCACAACAAACTGAAATGGAAAGAGCAGAAGAAGCACCAAACCGAGCACTTAACACTCGCAATCCCATTGAAATTGTGAATGACAAGGACAGTGCTATACTATCATACCTTGTACCTATGCCTGAGGAGCTCAATCCGAGCATCATACGCCCAGAAATCACAGCTCACTCATTCGAACTGAAACCTGTAATGTTTCAGATGCTGTCCAGAGTTGGACAATTCTTCGGTGTGGAGAATGAAGAATGAAGACCCCCACAATCACTTAAGGAACTTCCTGGGAGTGAGTGACACCTTTGTCATCCCAGGAGTATCTCAAGAGGTGGTAGGATGAATTTTTGAATATCAGACTAAATTCAAGCTATCGAGGCTTGCCAAAATACAATTTATAAACCCGAATGCACCGATCAATTTGCAGCTAAGTGGTAACGGGGTCGATCCACAGGGAATTGAGAGATTCAATTTAACTAAGTCTAATTTGCTAATTATAAAAAGTATGCACGATTTGGGTAAAAAGAATGGTAATTTGGTTTGGGGGAAGGGGGCTCCTAACGTGCAAGCTAACGGAAAATTAAATGACAAGTGCAAAATTTAAATGGTTGCGCTTAACTTCGAGAAATGGAATTGATCGTTATGGATGTTCGGTTCATCGATACAATTTTTTAGCTAATCATGCTTCAGAACACAATTCATTTGGCTAATTGCTAGCTCAAATGACCCAAAGATATAATTAGACATGTGCAATTCTAATTGTACTTGGCCAATAATCTATTCAAGGTAGCGACCCCTAAATCGACTATAAGCCAGTGACGGGAACATTGTGACGGCTTAATCCTAAGACTAACCCGGTTTCTCTCTTGCCTTAAGCCTAACATGAAAACGTTAATTAATTCAGATAACCAACTGTCACTTTGGGTTGAATTAATTAGCCATGCTTAAGCTCGTGCTACCTAGCGGTTTGGGCAATTATACGTCACAACCTTTAGCCCTCTATCATGCATAGGAATTAGGGAGTCAACCTAATTAAGCTACACATGCTAGAATTGAATAAGAACAAGCAATAAGATGCATAAACATACTAATTAGCTTCACATTTACAAAGGGACAAATCTCCCCAAACATCCATAAATCACAAAACCAAACTTCGAAATTAAGCACTAACCTTAGTTTAGCCTTCCATGGAGGATGAATAAATCAAATCCCCCATAGAAGAGATTAGTACCATACAAAGAGGAGAATATGAAGCTAAAAAATGGTGGAAAATGGTGTAGACCCGAGAGGAAGAATTGGGGAAGAAGATAGAATGAAAGATTGGCAAAAAAATTGGCGTTTTCACGCCTTTAATCGTCGGAGCATCGAGACGCTAGGCAAACGTCTCGACGCTGTGCCCTAAGTTGGCCGCGCGCGCGCGCGGGCGTCGAGACGCTCGGACAGCGTCTCGACGTTGTCGCGCGTTCGTTTGGAAAATCGTCGGGCTGGCGTCTCGACGCTCGGGCAGCGTCTCGACGCTGCCAGCGTTGAACGGGCGTTGAGCGCGCGCGCTCGACGCTGGGGTGCGTCAAAGTTTGGAAGGCGTTCGGGGCGGCGTCTCGACACTGGCAGCGTCGAGCAAGCGTCGAGCTAGCGTCTCGACGCTGCCGCCCATGCATGCATGCTCTCGGGTTTGTTGGCCAAAACTTGTCTCTTCAAGGAAATTTTTGCCATTTCTTGGATTCTTCAAGCCCTTTCACTCCCGATGCATCTATGAAGCTCTAAAACGTCACTTTAAGCCCCGAAATGTGTCTTTGGACTTCTCGAGCTCTCGACCATGAAATCATCTACAAGAAGGCATTTTAATCAATATATGACATGGTTCTAGCCAGAATTAGGGACATATAATAGCTCTATTTTGGAGCTATCAAAATACCCCCGACCTAAATCTTGCTAGTCCTCGAGCAAGGTATACTCTAAATTATCTCCAAAGAATTAAATGCATGCTGAAAACTCTAACCTCAATGCTTGTGAAACAAGGTATTTAAATAAATTCAAAACCATCAAATGCATGCAAACGTTGAAATCATTTTAAAATTTTAACTCCTATTCCCTTACGTGCGTGTGTGTGTTTAACACCTCTCAACCTAGCCCTATAACTCGTTTTCCCCTACCTATGGCGATAAGAACAGTCTAACGGCTTTCAGCGATAGAAAAAGCAACAAAACATAAGGCCTATATTTTCATTCTTTTCTTTGAATACTTTGTACCCATTATTCTTTTTGAACCACTTTTTTTTTTTTTATATTTCTCCAAGAGAGCCTAACACGTCAAACCAAATTTAGCTTCACGTTTTTAAGGACTATTGCTCACTTCTATTAGTTACCCTTTCATGCAGTGACAACCGTGGGTTACACGATCGCCCCTGGTTACACGGGCAACACAAGAAGGAGGAGCAACTCTAGAGTTTTTATTTTCATGCCTTCTTTCTCTCTTTTTTTTAGGCAATAGCTTCGCTATACAACAAATGAATTATTACTACTTCTAACACATCAAACCTCCCTAATGGTACCTTACGGGGTGACAACAAGGCTTCAGACCAAATAAAATCATTCTAAACCTACAGAACTGAGAATAAGAGGGCTATGTGCTCAGTGAATGTAGGGAAATAACATAATTGTTTTTTAAAAATAGGCTCAAAATGTGCATACATTGTCAAATTTTTCGAATTATACAAATACGGAGTGTTCATAAGCGTATCACAGACCGTCCTCATCGGACAACATGCATTCAGATTCAAATCTAACAATCAGAGTATACATATGCCCGACAACTACTAAGAAGTCTTATCTCTATCAACAAACTCCACCCCCACCTTAAGATATGCATTGTCCCCAATGCATTCAACAATTAAAGCAACAAAATTCAAAGGGAACAGAAAACCTCCCCTGAATCTTATGGAGCCGACGGGTGGAGAAGTGCACCATCGTCCTCCAATATACTCTTGAATTGTCGGCCATTCCACCTTTTCTCCTAAGGAAAGAAACAAACAAACAACGAATGCAAAAACTAATATAAACAAAAGCAAAGTAATAAATAACAGAATTACAGTCCAAGCTCGGGTGCCTCCGAGAAGCGCAAATTTTTAGAGTTGATTGCTCGACTGTATTCTCTCTTCCACTCATCCATAATCGATCGGGAGCGGCGCTAGAAGTAATGTGGCATCATAGCACTCAACGTCCCCCTCGTGGAAAGTCTTCAACCGGTGCCCATTCACTTTTTGCACCTCATCTGAGTCCAAGCTCTGAATCTCCACACTGCCATAAGAAAAAAATTTAGTTATGGTGTAGGGTCCTTTTCAACGGGAACGAAGCTTACCTGGCATGAACTTCATGATGGAGCGCCCATGGCACGCAGCGGAAGCGATTTGGATCATGGACACTCTAATTTCATCAATTTAAACAAATCGGAAACATGCAAAAGCAATGAAAAAGAAAAATTAGAACACATACCCTTGTCGTTCGTATTTCTCCAGATTTCACCGCCAGAAGCTCCTTACGAGCTCACCGAGCCTTCTCACGAAACCTTCGTGGACCACCCACGGTAGTCCCGCTATCCTCGGGCCGAGAAACAGAGTGGTGGAACTCCTTTTACAAGAGAAAAGGAGAAGAGGAAGAGGAAAAAAGAGAAGAACAGAGGCTGAAAAAACTTTTTTTTCAAAAAAAATGTGAACCCACACTGTTTTTAAATTGAATCAAATTCAATTTATAAAACTTTCTTCTCCAATCTCTTCTGCAAACTTTAGTTCACCATACTTATCAGCCCAATGTTACTTACGTAACATATATATATTTATATATACTTTAACATGTGTCTTGCATGCAGCAAGACACATGTATGTATATATATAAATAATTATTATTATTAAAAATAATAATAATAATTTTATTTATTAAACATTTTAATAAATAATATATATATATAATTATTAATTAAACTTTTTAATTAATAAATATTATTTAATTCAATATCAAATATTGATTAAATAATATAACTAAACTCGGTTTTTCAGAAAAAACCGACTTTTTTCACATGAATCTCATTCATGTTTTAGGCCAATACCATATTTAAATCATATTTAAATATGTCCATATTTAAATCATATTTAAATATGTCTATTCTTCTTCCACAAACCCGAATTTGAACGATTCAAATTCTTTTCTTTTCTTTTATACTGTTTCACGGCTTTATCCGAGCTAGCCAGGAGAACCGTAAGGACCTACAGATCATGAGCTCCAACGATACGAGATTATCCGGTCAAAACTCTTTCAACCGAACTAATCAACATTCGTTAACCCCCGGAGACTCCACTAAAGTCCAAGGGCTGCACTCTCCTCACTGTAGATATATTGTGTCCTGTTGATATAACTATCATCAGTAAGTCGATCCTTCACAGGTCGTTCATAATCACAACGGGTCATTTAAACCGTTTAACCCTTGTATTATATCTTGTTCCTTAAGTACCACTGACACCTCTAATGAACAATTGATTTGTGGTCCAACCAGCAAATCAGATTCCTCCCTGATCAGGAGAGGATGGGCCCACTGTTCAAGACCTGGAGTCAGCACTTAAGGGAACAACCTCTCTACTAACCCTTAAAGCGGGTAGGAGTGAATTCCAATCTTGCTACAACTATGTCCCCAGCCACTTATTCAATCTTATCCCCAAGATGGTAGGCATATTGAGTCGGCGATCTGGCCACTCTCACCCGTACAAATCAAAGGATAAGGTTGAATAAACAGGAGTTCATAGTAAGCTCAGGATTGAGATCGAGTTACCTAAGTCATCATATGAAAAAACCGGTCTTTACAGTAAACGGTGTTATAAAGAAAGAGCGACTTTATTTCTGGTTCGGTCTTGTGCAAACTCATTGCACAGGACGCCCTCACTCACATGTCTCTACATGAAACGATTTGAATCACATCGTTTTGTACTATACAAAGTGAGCCGCGTCCAATAGTGTCCCCAGGATAAGGTACCCAGCCTTATCCCTATACTATAGACCATTCTGGCTGTCTACTTGAACTTGATTCACATTCATGTCACACATGAAGTTCAAGTACTCACACTATCGCCATGGGTGTTAGTTATTGGTATAGGTTAATACAAACACAATTCACTAAAATTCAATAACAACTTTATTGAAATATAATATATACATTCATTCAGTTTACAAACTACGAGTTTTAGGACATAAAACCCATCAAACTCCCACTTGGACTAAAACGTCAGTGGAGTACATGTTGGTCGAGAGAACTAGAATATCAAATATCTAAAGTTTCTCCCACTGTCCTACTGAGCAGCTCGCAGCCCTATACTTTGTAGGTGTCTCTCAAACACTTTAGCCGTGAGAGACTTAGTAAACGGATCAACAATGTTGTGCTCCGAGGCTACCTGTGTGACGATCACATCTCCTCGTTGCACTATCTCCCTGATGAGATGATATTTCCGCTCAATATGCTTTCCACGCTTATGGCTTCTAGGTTCTTTAGAATTTGCCACTGCACCGCTGTTATCACAATAAAGGGTGATTGGCAAGTTCATATTTGGAACAACTTCCAAATCTGTCAAGAACTTCCTAAGCCATACAGCTTCCTTCGCTGCTTCACAAGCTGCGACATACTCAGCTTCCATGGTGGAGTTAGCAATACAACCTTGCTTTATACTCCTCCATACTATTGCTCCTCCGTTAAGAGTGAACACTGATCCTGATGTAGATTTCCTGGAATCTATATCAGTCTGAAAATCAGAGTCAGTGTATCCTGCAAGGATCAAATCCTTCGCGCCATACAGAAGCACATAGTCTCTCGTTCTCCTAAGATACTTGAGGACGTGTTTAACGGCTGTCCAGTGATCATATCCTGGATTGGACTGGAACCTACTGACAATTCCTACTGCATAGCAGATGTCGGGTCGTGTACACAACATAGCGTACATGAGACTACCAACTGCAGATGCATAGGGAATTCGTCTCATATCCTCAACCTCTTGAGGTGTCTTAGGAGACTGTTCCTTAGACAAGTAAATTCCATGCCTAAAAGGCAGCGAACCTTTCTTGGAATTCTGCATCGAATATCTTGACAACACCTTGTCAATATAAGATGCTTGAGACAGCGCTAGCACTTTGTTCTTACGATTCCTTATGATCTGAATCCCTAGAACAAACTGAGCCTCTCCCAAAACTTTCATTTGGAATTGGGTCGCTAGCCAATTCTTAACGTCAGTTAGGAACCCTACATCATTCCCAATGAGTAGTATATCGTCTACATACAAGACTAAGAAAGCTACAACAGTATTGACTACTTTCTTGTAAACACAAGGTTCGTCAATATTTTGTTCAAAACCATAAGATTTGATCGCCGTATCAAACCTTATATTCCAGGATCTAGATGCTTGCTTCAACCCATAAATGGATCGATTAAGCTTGCAAACCTTTTGCTCTTGACCCTGAAGTATGAATCCCTCTGGTTGAGCCATATAGATACTCTCCTCAAGATTACCATTCAGAAAGGCAGTCTTGACATCCATTTGCCAGATTTCATAATCATAAAATGTAGCAATGGATAAGAGTATTCTAATCGACTTTAACATGGCAACAGGAGAAAAGGTTTCTTCATAGTCCACCCCTTCTCTTTGGGAATAACCTTTTGCCACAAGTCGAGCCTTAAAGCTTTGCACCTTACCGGCTTGGTCTCGTTTTCTCTTGTAGATCCACTTGCAACCGATAGGTCTTTCACTATCTGGTTGGTCTACAAGATCCCAGACCGAATTGAAGTACATAGACTCCATTTCGAGATCCATGGCTTTAAGCCACTGGTCCTTGTCTATGTCATTCATTGCCTGTTTAAAGGTCAATGGATCCTCAACGCCATCATCAGGTATGACGACTTGAGTTTCAGACAAGCCGATGTAGCGGTCGGGCTGTCTTACATCCCTCCCACTGCGTCGAGGCTTTCTCAACTCTTGAGAAGGACCAGCCTGATCAACAACCTTTGTTGATCCGTCTGTAGCTTTCCTGGAAAATTCGGACAAAACAATTTTGCTCGACGGTTGATGATCTCTCATGTGGTCTTCCTCTAAGAACGTGGCATTAGTCGATACTAGTACCTTGTTCTCATGAGGATCGTAAAATAGACCACCTTTCGTTTCCTTGGGGTAACCTACAAATAGGCACAATTTTGAACGATGTTCCAACTTCTTTGGATTGGGTACCAGCACATGTGTCGGACACCCCCAAATCCTGAAGTGACGTAAACTACCTTTACGCCCTCTCCATAACTCATAAGGTGTTTCAGAAACACTTTTAGAGGGAACCATGTTCAAAATATATACTGCAGTCTCTACTGCATATCCCCAAAACGAACTAGGCAAATGAGCATAACTCATCATAGATCGAACCATGTCTAACAGAGTTCTATTTCACCTCTCGGACACACCATTCTGCTGTGGTGTTCCTGGCGCTGAGAGTTGAGATACTATTCCATGTTCTATCATATAGTCCTGGAATCTTAAATCCATATACTCTCCACCTCGATCTGATCGGAGTGTTTTTATCGATTTACCTAATGTGTTCTCAACCTCTGCCTTATACTCTTTGAACTTTTCAAGAGCTTCGGACTTACGATGCATTAGATAAAGATAACCGTACCTAGAATAATCATCAATGAAACTGATGAAATATTCATACCCTCCTCGTGCTTTGACATTCAAAGGACCGCAGAGATCCGAATGCACGATTTCTAGAGGTTCTTTGGACCTATGACCTTTTTCAGAAAAAGATCGTTTGGTCATCTTGCCCTCAAGACAAGACTCACATGGCGGTAAAGAGTTGTCCTCTAAACGATTTAGCAGACCACTCTTAACCAATCTCCCAATCCTATTGAGATTAATGTGGCCTAGTCTTAAGTGCCAAAGATAAGTACTTGGAGAAAGTTTCTGCCTTTTAGTTTGAGTCTCAGCTGTTTTAAACATTTCAGTGTTCAAAATAGCTTTGGCTTCGGTTGGTCTTAACACATACAAGTTGTTTTCAAGTTTCGCAGAACAAATACATACACCTCTTTTGCTAATGAACGCTTCATTATGTACAAAAGATACTTTATACAACTGTTCTAACAAACAAGATATAGATACAAGATTCCTCTGGAAGGTAGGAACCAGGAGTACATTTTCTAGTAAAATGAAACTATCTCTATACAACAACTTTACAGCTCCCACTGCTTCAGTTGAGACAACCTCTCCAGTTCCAACTCTGAGAGTTATCTCACCGCGAGAAAGTGGCTGCCAAGAACTAGTTTCCTGAAAAGAAGAACAAACATGGTTAGTAGCTCCTGAATCAAGTATCCAGGTATGACAATCATGTTCTACTAAACATGTTTCAACAACAAGTAAATCATATTTACCTTGTCTTTCTTTCTCAGCCTTTTTCTCTGCAAGATACTTTGGGCAATTGCGTTTCCAGTGCCCATCTACACCACAATGGAAACATTTTCCTTTGTCTGTAGATTTACTCTTGCTCTTAGCAGTAGCAGGTGCTTTTCCCTTCCTTTTATCTTTCTTCTTCTTTTGAATACTCTTATTCTTAATAGAAGAAAGTTCAGACCTACTCCCTGAAGATGACCCCTTTTGGAATTTCCTAGAAGTGACAACATTGGCCTCCTTCTCTTTTCCTTTAGAAGTCTGTAGGGACTGATAGGTCTGTAGCTCGCTGAGGAGAGAAGTCAAATTATACTTTATCTTGTTCATTACCAAATTGGTTCTGAACTGAAGGAAACTCTTCGGAAGAGATTCCAAGATAAAGCTTACTTGACTTGACTCATTTATAATAGCTCCGTTTACTTCCGCCACATTGAAGTGGACCATCATGTTAAGGACATGCTCCCTAACAGAGGTTCCCTCCTTCATGCGAGAGTTGTAAACGAATTTGAGGGCTTCATGACAGACCGATGAGGACGGAAGTCCAAACATCTCCTGTAATGAAGACATGATTTCTTTAGCAGAAACCATATCCTCGTGCTTCTTAGCTAACACATCAGATATGCTGGCTAAGATATAGACTCGGGCTTTATCATTAGCCCTTGTCCATCTATCATATGCTTCTCGAACAGTTCGAGTCGCATCCGAGCTAGGAGGGGGAGGAAAATCCTCTGATAAGACGAACCTTAGATCATCTAGAACAAGAATCGTATTCAAGTTCGATTTCAAGGTCGCGTAGTTATCGCCGGTTAACTTATCGGAAGCTAGTAAGTGAAAAAAAGAGCTAGACATGCTGAAAAGAGAATGAATAAATATTAGTGAAAAGGTTTTAACCTAATTTACACACCAATCAAGAATTTAGCAAAGAATAATATGTACCCAAAACTCATTATTAAACTGCAACGATACTTCAGTGGGTCAGAATGGTCGCTACCGAGGGGCAGTCAAGCATTCCTTCACTGAATCAAGACATTCTTGACTAAATGCTAATACCAGAATATCTCATATTCCTATAGCATCTTAGTTATCGCTGTTTGGTCAAGATTTACTAACTCCTTAGCAAATCTCGTAAGTGTGACCCTCCATTTTTAGAATTCATAGGGCGACCCCAACGATGCAACCGAATGGAAATGTCAAAGTTGGGAATGGCTCTATGTTTCTTTATCCATAAATGGTGATTGAGATGTTCCGATTCCTATGAAACGGCCCTCCGAATGGATCGGTACCACTTGTGGGCACCTAGCAGGCAGAACATAGGAATCTCACGGTTCAATCCAATGGAGGAGACCGCAGGATGTATTGACATACTTCCTTCTCCCACTTACTATAAATACTTTCTCCATTCACCTTGCTCTTGAATTATGCAAATACCATCCGAATGGGGATGCCCTATTGACATCACGAGGCCGAGCATAATTCTCACGGTGTGAACTTGACAGAGAACGTAGGAGGAGAGGGACATATCATATATACCTTCTCAACACCTCTACTAATTATTTTAAGACGGAATGGGTAAATTACTCAGGCATTATCCGGCTAAGACAATAAGGCCTAAGTCTAGGTAAAACAAACTTTTACCTATGATGTCTAGGTGATAAACATTTTATTACCTCACACCACTCACGCATGCTCATAAAGCCGGGTTAACTTTACTCAAGTACCGGATGGTCCCCAGGTAGGAGGTGTTCCGTAAACCGTCAGCTTAAATACCTCCAACCTCGAACAGGATGTCCCCGGGTGAGTTTCTTGTAACCTTAGCATTTACAAGATATCGACCTATTCATCTAATGAAACGGAACGATACATTCAACCCTAAGTGAGCATGCCTTTGTCTTTGTTATAGATTTTAAAAGTCTATGCCAATTTTACAACGCTTTGCAAAACTAAGACATACTACAACAAACTTCTACATGCTTCTCAAACATGCATCACTAAGGCATGACAAGTTGAATATTTAATTTCATAATTAATATAACAATTATATCGATTATGTTTTTAAATATACAACTCCTAATTCATAAATTAATATAACACTTATATCAATTCTCATGAATTAAGCATGCATCCTATACATTATAACACTTATAACAAACAAAATGCATCTAATGTTGGATGTTTAATTTCATAATTAATATAACACTTATATCAATTATTCTATTAAGCAAACAACATCTAATTCATGAATTAATATAACTCTTATATTAATACTCATGAATAAACATGCATCCTATACATTATAACACTTATAATATACCATGTGCATAAAACTATGGCAATCTATGTTGTATATTTAATTTCATAATTAATATAACACTTATATCAATTATTCTATTAAAATAACAACAACTAATTCATGAATTAATATAACTTTTATATCAAAACTCATGAATTGCCAAATATGCATACGATATATTATAACACTTATAACATATTTATAATGCATGAAGCATGCTTCCTACGGTGGGATTTTAAATCTATATGGCATACGTTATGCACATACAAACATGGAATTTAATTAAAACATACATTCACAATGCATAATTAATTAAACATACTAAAGTGGATCGATTTTGGCATTTAGCAAGCAATAACTAATTTATTACAAGCTTGATCAACAAGCCACGTCTTGAGCGGACTTCGAACTCTTCGCACCGCCTTTGACCAACTTGCTTCCTCCGAACGCTTCGGCCAAAAAATCTTCGAAATTCTTCTCGTATTGCCCAGAATGAGTTTGAACTTACACCGAACATTTCGGCGAGTTTCAAACTCAAACTTCTTTCACAAAGAACCCTATATGGACTCTAATGACTCTAAAAATACAGACTCTTTAGCATACATTAAATCCCATACATTCTCGGGCAATTACAAATAATGAAATTCAAAAAGAAACTATGCCAAAATCGATATTCACTTTAGAATTCCATTCAGAAACAATTTCTAAATAAAACCCACCATAACTTAAATTGATGAAATTGAGTGGCCAAAAACGCTCTGATACCAATTGATGGAGCGCCCATGGCACGCAGCGGAAGCGATTTGGATCAGGGACACTCTAATTTCATCAATTTAAACAAATCGGAAACATGCAAAAGCAATGAAAAAGAGAAATTAGAACACATACCCTTGTCGTTCGTATTTCTCCAGATTTCACCGCCAGAAGCTCCTTACGAGCTCACCGAGCCTTCTCACGAAACCTTCGTGGACCACCCACGGTAGTCCCGCTATCCTCGGACCGAGAAACAGAGTGGTGGAACTCCTTTTACAAGAGAAAAGGAGAAGAGGAAGAGGAAAAAAGAGAAGAACAGAGGCTGAAAAAACTTTTTTTTCAAAAAAAATGTGAACCCACACTGTTTTTAAATTGAATCAAATTCAATTTATAAAACTTTCTTCTCCAATCTCTTCTGCAAACTTTAGTTCACCATACTTATCAGCCCAATGTTACTTACGTAACATATATATATTTATATATACTTTAACATGTGTCTTGCATGCAGCAAGACACATGTATGTATGTATGTATGTATGTATGTATGTATGTATGTATGTATATATATATATATATATAAATAATTATTAGTATTAAAAATAATAATAATAATTTTATTTATTAAACATTTTAATAAATAATATATATATATAATTATTAATTAAACTTTTTAATTAATAAATATTATTTAATTCAATATCAAATATTGATTAAATAATATAACTAAACTCGGTTTTTCAGAAAAAACCGACTTTTTTCACATGAATCTCATTCATGTTTTAGGCCAATACCATATTTAAATCATATTTAAATATGTCCATATTTAAATCATATTTAAATATGTCTATTCTTCTTCCACAAACCCGAATTTGAACGATTCAAATTCTTTTCTTTTCTTTTATACTGTTTCACGGCTTTATCCGAGCTAGCCAGGAGAACCGTAAGGACCTACAGATCATGAGCTCCAACTATACGAGATTATCCGGTCAAAACTCTTTCAACCGAACTAATCAACATTCGTTAACCCTCGGAGACTCCACTAAAGTCCAAGGGCTGCACTCTCCTCACTGTAGATATATTGTGTCCTGTTGATATAACTATCATCAGTAAGTCGATCCTTCACAGGTCGTTCATAATCACAACGGGTCAATTAAACCGTTTAACCCTTGTATTATATCTTGTTCCTTAAGTACCACTGACATCTCTAATGAACAATTGATTTGTGGTCCAACCAGCAAATCAGATTCCTCCCTGATCAGGAGAGGATGGGCCCACTGTTCAAGACCTGGAGTCAGCACTTAAGGGAACAACCTCTCTACTAACCCTTAAAGCGGGTAGGAGTGAATTCCAATCTTGCTACAACTATGTCCCCAGCCACTTATTCAATCTTATCCCCAAGATGGTAGGCATATTGAGTCGGCGATCTGGCCACTCTCACCCGTACAAATCAAAGGATAAGGTTGAATAAACAGGAGTTCATAGTAAGCTCAGGATTGAGATCGAGTTACCTAAGTCATCATATGAAAAAACCGGTCTTTACAGTAAACGGTGTTATAAAGAAAGAGCGATTTTATTTCTGGTTCGGTCTTGTGCAAACTCATTGCACAGGACGCCCTCACTCACATGTCTCTACATGAAACGATTTGAATCACATCGTTTTGTACTATACAAAGTGAGCCGCGTCCAATAGTGTCCCCAGGATAAGGTACCCAGCCTTATCCCTATACTATAGACCATTTTGGCTGTCTACTTGAACTTGATTCACATTCATGTCACACATGAAGTTCAAGTACTCACACTATCGCCATGGGTGTTAGTTATTGGTATAGGTTAATACAAACACAATTCACTAAAATTCAATAACAACTTTATTGAAATATAATATATACATTCATTCAGTTTACAAACTACGAGTTTTAGGACATAAAACCCAACACTTCAGACGGGAATCGAAAAGCAGAACTTTCTGATCGACTTCAAAGCTTTTCGTTAAGATCTTTCGGTCATGAAACTGTTTGGACTTCTCTTTATAGATCCTAGAGTTCTCGTAGGAGTCCAAACACAGTTCCTCCAATTCTTGTAACTGAAGCAGTCGTGCCTCGCCAGTTTCGTCAGAGCTCATGTTACACTTCTTGATCGCCCATAATGCTTTGTGCTCAATCTCCACGGGTAAGTGGCAAGCCTTACCAAAAACCAACCGGTATGGGAACATAATGATAGGGGTTTTGTAGGCGGTGCGGTAGGCCCACAAAGCATCCTGCAAACGAACGCTCCAATCCTTCCTACTTGGTCTCACGGGTTTCTCCAGAATTGACTTTACCTCTCTGTTGTAGACCTCGACTTGCCCATTGGCTTGAGGATGGTAGGCGGTGGACACACGATGATGCACACCATACTTCCTCAGCAAAGCCTCCACAGATCGGTTGCAGAAATGAGTTCCCTGGTCACTTATTATGGCTCGTGGGATTCCAAACCTGGTAAAAATATTAGACTGAACGAACCTAACAACATAATTAGCATCGTTAGTCTTCGTGGCTTTCGCCTCAACCCACTTGGAAACATAATCAACAGCCAGCAATATGTAAGAAAAACCACAAGAAGGAGGGAAGGGTCCCATAAAATCCATGCCCCAAACGTCAAAGATTTCACAGACTAAGACAGAGGTTTGAGGCATTTCATTTCTACCAGATATCGACCCTATTCTTTAACATCTATTGCAGGTTTTACAAAATTCATACGAATCTTTAAACAGGGAAGTCCAGTAAAACCCACTATCTAAAATTTTCCTAGCTGTCCTCCTAGGCCAAAATGTCCCCCACATGCATAGTCATGACAGAAAGTAAGAATAGATGCATGCTCATTCTCAGGGACACATCTCGTAATTATCTGATCAGAACAGAACTTCCATAAATGGGGATCCTCCCAAACATAGGACTTAGCGTCTCTTTTCATCTTAGCTTTTGTTGCGTGCTCAATGTGTAAAAGAAATAAGCAATATGAGAGAGGGAGCACTCAGAACATGCAAGCATACATGATCTTGTAGCAAGTAGTAAGTATTTTTTCATTCGTTTTCCCACAGAGATTTATTATTAGTTACTCGCGAAGTGTGTTGTTAAGCAAGAATGGGTGGATTTAATGGGGTAGATTTGGTTTTAAAGTTCCTAATTACTAATGAATATATAAAGGGTAGCAACATGAACAAGTGCAAGCCAATGATAAACTTAAATGAAAAGAGAAGAGATTAATAAACGAAGATGAAAATAGCTAAGGCATAATTTTTAATTTAATGGAATTGCGAGAACAGCAATTTTACCGCAATGTTACTAACAACAAAAGTGTGTAAAATGTGGAAACAAGGGCTACTAACGACTCCTCTATAGGCATTTTTACACGACTCTCAAGCATTGGATCAACTCACTATGCATCAAACTAACTCATTCTCATGTATCTTCCGATTTCATGCATTAGATTCTTTAGTTTACTCATGTCCAAGTAAGGTCTTAAGCATCTTGTTAAAACAGTAAGTTATGGTTTGTACTAGGAAAACGCCTATTCCTAGGTCGTTTTCTGGCTACCTTGAGAGGCTAGCATGAGTGTATGACTCTGAACTGTTACTCCTTCCAGAGGTTAGGAGTTCTTTGGACAAAATGGATGGCCAATCGAAATTGCCCGTGGTATGAAGCTTACATACAATCAATGCATTCGAGAGCTATCCTACATGCTTGGTTCACGTGTTTTAGCCTATAGTATTGTCATTAGCATGCCCATCTGTGACTTAGTTACTCATGGATGTAGAGAAAATAGAAATATTAGATGAAGTGAACATGCTTAGAAGAAAACTAAAGACAAAACAGCAAGGAAAAACAGTAGGCAGAAATGAAAAGAGAAAGTGCGAAATGATGAATTGTGCTTTGATTAATCAATTGTTTGAATGAACAGATGAAGACTTAAAGTTACTAACAGAAAGACAGAAAGCAACGAAATGGAATGGATTAACTAATGGAAAAGAAATAACAACAAACGGTGCTGGAAATAAGAACCTAAAACAGAAAGCAAGTAAAGGTGAGCTTGGTCGCCTCGTCGCAAACGCCTCGGCTGAAGGGAGAGAAGAGTAAGCCTTGCTTGGATGAATCCAATCAGAAGAGAAGATGAATCTTCTCTTCTTCCTATCAGATTGTCGACTCCAACAGCTGAACCTCTCAAACCAACAGACGGAGAAGAGAAAGAATGGGAAAGACTGCGCTGCGAAGAGACTTCAACACTTTCGGATGATGTTTCAACCTTCCACTTTGACCTCCTTTTATAGTATACTGCAGGTGCGATTGGGCCAAGGAGAACCATCCATTCTCAACGTCGTACTTCAACATGGATGGAGGAGAAAGAACGAATCCCTGAAATATCGGATCACAACAGAAAAAGGTTAGCCAACTTACGAATTTCACTTAAAACATTGTGGTTTTAGCAATGTTTCCGCAATGCCTCCGCAATGCGCAGTTTTCATTCTTCTAACTTCGTTTTGCATTCTTTTTCTTTCCTTTTGCATATAAGTCCTATTTTAGCTTCCCTCTTCTAATTCTCATATATAAGCATAGGTTCAAGCTAAATCCTATCAAAAACACTTACAAATGCACAACTTCCTAACACAAATAAGTCCTAAAATAGTCACTTTTGGAGACGTAACACACCCCCAAACTTAAGGTTCTGCTTGTCCTCGAGCAAACTAAGGACTTACTTAGGCTGCTGTTTTATCCCTTTTAACCACTTGCTGACTCCCCTAAATTCCTATCTATAGCAGTGCTGTCCTGTGACCCACTTCTAAGTTTACAACTACCCTCTTATTTTGCTTCTTCTGACTTCGCACGCCTAATACTCTTACTGTTTCATTAACTCCCTACGACTGATCTACTTGCTTCTGTCATATCGTGGAACTATCCCTAAGGTTTCAAATTCTACCTAGCTTTACCCCAGACTCAGTACATGCTTCTAGTTTCTACTTTTGAACTGCCTAGGATTCCTTAGAGTCATGCCAGTCTTAGTACAAACCAGTGACAGTAGTACATTCATAGAACAACCTAAGCCCTGGCATCACTACATTGGATAGACATTCATCTCCCTAGACAAACCTAAAAGCTACAACCTTGTGCTTAGCTCATTGCGGATCAGAGTTCTTTTTTATTCAGGACATCTAAGCCACAAAGTTGCAACTCCTAGGTATACATTCTGTTGGGTTTTATGTCCTAAAACTCGTGGTTTGTAAACTGAATGTATATTCTATTTTGCAATAAAGTTGTTATTGAGATTTATTCAGTAAAGTTGTTATTGAATAAAATGAATTGTTTTTACTTTTAACCTAACTCCAATAAACAAAGAACCCATGGCTATAGGTTGTATACTTAAACTTCATGTATGACATGATTGTGGATCAAGTTCAAGTAATAGCCAGAACGGTCTATAGTATAGGGATAAGGCTGGGTACCTTATCCTGGGGACACTATTGGACGCGGCCCACTTTGTATAGTACAAACGATGTGATCCGAAATCGTTCATGTGGAGACATGTGAGTGGGGGCGTCCTATGCAATGAGTTTGCATAAGACTGAACCGCGAAACAAGCCGCTCTTTCTTTATAACTCCGTTTACTGTAAAGACCGACTTTTTCATATGATGACCTAGGTATCTCGATCGGAATCCTGAGCACGCTATGAACTCCTGTTTATTCGGGCTTATCCTTTGACTTGTATGGGTGAGAGTGGCCCGAGATCGCCGACTCAATAAGCCTGCCATCTTGGGGATAAGACCGGGTAGGTAGCTGGGAACATAGTCCTGCGAGATGGAATTCACTCCTACCCGCTCTGAGGGATTAGTAGAGAGGTTGTTCCCTTAAGTGCTGACTCCGGGTCTTGAACTAGGGATCCCACCCTCTCATTGGCCCGAGAGGCACTTGGTATAGTGATGAGATCACATACCAATCGGTTTGGTGGTTGGACCACAAACCAATAGTTCATTAGAGGATCAGTGGGACTTAAGGAACAAAATGTAATTACGGGGGTAAAACGGTTATTTTGACCCAGCTGTGATTACGAACGACCTGTGAAGGATCGACTTACTGATGATGGTTATATCAAGAGGACAGAAATATATCTACGATGAGGAGAGTGCAACCCTTGGACTTTAGTGGAGTCTCCGGGGGTTAACGAATGTTGGTTAGCTTGGTTAAAGAGTTTGACCGGTTAATCTCGTATCGTTGGAGCTCATGATCTGTAGGTCCTTTAGGTTCTCCTGGCTAGCTCGGATTAAGCCGTGTAACAATATGAGAGAAAAAGAATTTGAATTTATTGAAATTCGGTTTTGGAAGAATGATGGACATATTTAAATATGATTTAAATATGGGATCGGTGTAAAACATGAATAGGGATTCATGTGTGATGATTCGGTTTAAGAAACCGGGATTAGTCTTATTATTTAATTAATATTTGATATTGAATTAAATAATAATATTAATTAATTAAAAAGTTTAATTAATTATAATTTATTTTGTTTATTAAAATTAATTATGAATTAATTTTAAATGACAAAATATTACAAGTGGGATTATCCAAGTCAAAGTGTAATTATCCATGTTGAGTGGATTTATCCAAGTTGAGTGGGTTTATCCAAGTTGTGAAGTGGATTGTGAATCACCAACAACATGCATATAAACTCATCAATTTTGGAACACTTGGTTGAAGACTAATCCATCCAATTTGAGGTGTCATGCTAAGCAAAGACTTTGTTGCATGTGAATTGCCTATAAATTGGATGAAGTTCAAATGGTTTGAGGTTGATGAATTTTCAAAGAGTTTGAATGTTGGATGAGCATGAAGAGTTCATGTTACTTGAGAAATTAGAAAGCTAAGTGTTAGACTTCTTCTCACAAAATCCTCACCACTTTCATCTTCCCATCTTCTTCTTCCAAAATTTTTCTTTCATAAAGGAGTCCCACCACTCCGTTGCTCGGCCCGAGGATAGCGGGACTACCGGAGGTGGTTCTCGAGGAGTTCGAGGGAAGCTTCGAAGGGTTCGTGAGGAGATTCGAGCATTGGAAGAGAAGTCTTTAGAACTACAAGAGGTATGTGTTCTAATTCCTTTTATTTCAAAGCTTTGTGCATGTTTCTTATTTAGCCAAATTGATGAAATTAGAGTGCCAATGATCCGTCTCGCTTCCGCTGCGCTACATGCGCTCCATCACATTCTTCTTCCCTAATTCTTCCTTTTTCTTTCTTACTTTGGTGGAGCCTCTCCTTAGGTTGCCTTTTGATGCAATGCCACTTGTGGGTTACACACTTGGCACTGATTACTCAACAACTTTAAGAGAGACACCCCTCTTTATTCTATTTTTCATTTTTTTTTCAGATCATCATTTTTTTTTGTAAAGGAGAAGAGGAATGCTTATGCTTTAAGGGAGAGAGGAATGTTCCTAGGCCTAGGGTGACCTCCCCCAAACTTAAACTACTCATTGTCCCCAATGAGTGTCTGAGGTGGCACACCCCCAAACTTGTCCTAGAAGCATCAAGTCTAAGGTAAAACAAAGAGAATCTAAAAGTCCTAGGGCTAGACAGAACATTCCCAAAGCAAACATCACAACAGCAGAAATTCATAAAAACAGGCAGGGAAGGACTTAAAGCTATGCATGCTGAGCAATTTTAAGAGGATAATTTAAACTATCAAAGGTGTCTTATGACACTCATCCAACATGCTTATAGATAGGCTATATAAGGTAGTCAAGATAGCAGCAAAAGAACAAAATTAAACAGAACCAGCCTAGCTAAACAGTCGGTCAAAAACATGCAATTACTAATAAAAATTGCGGATTCCGCAATTATTTCGCAATGGATACAGGCAGATATATCAGTGATCAAGGCCCCTATGCATGCTCTTTCCAGTCACTTCAGCTATACAAAAAGGAAACTAAACTAATCTACCTATTCAGCAACCATCAGACTATACTAAACAAATCCAAACAACAAAAATACAGAACTAAAAACAGACCAAATATTAACTCAAAACAGCAGAATTCACATGGTTCAACGAAAAGCAGTTTGATTTTTTTTCTTTTCTTATTTTATAGGGAACAAAAATACTCCCTTGAGTGCTCTTCAGCCTAACACTCATACATCTTCATCCTCATCCCTCCGTGCTCGTGGAGGCGCCCATGGCGTCAGTAGGTCCGTAGGGAACGCAGGGAAGATGCACCCCAATTGGTCAGCAACATCCTTATCCCTCGCCTGCGCATAAGTAGCCCACTGAGCCATCTTCTTCTGTAGGTCCATCAGGCAGGCCATTGACAGAGACTGAGCAGCAGCCAGGCCATCTAGCTCGATCTCCATGTTCCTCTTCCTTCGCATCCTCAGGCCTGTAGGTAAATCCAGGTGCCCTGTGTAGGCCAGCTGCCTTTCCATCCGCTCGATTGGAACACCTGCACGTAAGCAAAGCTTAGTGATTTTATTGGGAAAGAAAAGTGGACCCTTACCCTTTTTGGCGCAGTCTGCGATTGAGGCTGCAATGACCTCGCCAACGTTGATTGTGAGGCCCCTCATGATCGCATAAACCAACAACGATCTGCCTTGGTTGATGGTGGTCTCGTGAGTCACTGGGGACAGCTTCCTCCGCACGAAGGAAAACCAGACAGCTGCCTTGGCTGTGAGGGTAGCACTCATCAGCGTGTGCTTCCCATTGCGTGAAACCGTCCAGGCTGCCTCAGGTTGGCCGATGATCCGGATTGCTTCCTCCAAGACAGCCTCAGTTGGCGCATCAATGATCTTGGCATAATCAGTGTGCTTTTGCCCCTTGAAGCCATAGGCTTCATTGATTGCCTTAGCTGAGAAATCCACCTCGACTCCTCTGATCACAGATAGGCCATCCTCAGGGTTCATCAAATTGGCGTAGAAATCATACACCATGCGGGAGTAGGCGGGGATGGGCGGTCTACACAGCTCTTCCCAGCCGTGATTGGTGATCCCTGCGCGCAAGAATTGCGGCAGGTCTGCGAGCGCGTCAAGGATCCCCTTCTCATGGAGCAGGTCCCTCTTCCTCAGCTCAGTGCCTCTGGACTCAGCATCAGAGGACACATATTTCACAGAGTGAGGCTCATCTTCGGGGTACAGCTTGGCTTTCCCTTTATCCTTTGGTTTGGCTGATTCCGCAGCCTCGATCTTGAGCTTCTTCAGAGAGGGCTCACCACTAACCTTTTTTGATGAAGGCTCACCCTTGGCTTTCTTTTTCTTGGACTTCTTCGAGGCTTTTGGCCGTTTAGCCTTGACAACCTTGGGGACTTTCTTTCTCAATCTCGCCTTGGTTGTGATCTGCTGGAGGCAATCCCCCAACGTCTCGTCCATCGAATCATTCCCTTCCACAGGGCTGTCGGGGCTGACCTCCCTCAAAGGGGAGAAGACTTCTTCCTCCTCCGCTGCTTCATCGCCCTGCACCGATTCTTGATGCTCTTCGCTTGGGATTTCAGGTTCAGGCGTCTGCGGCGGTGGAGAGTGCTCAGAGCTCTGTGGAGATGGAGAAGGTTCAGGGCTTTGCGCTGGTGGAGATGGCGAATGGCTTTGTCTGGCCGTCTCGTAGGATGGACGACCACTTTCTTGACTCTCCACAGAGGGAGTCTTCTTCTTGATCGCTGCGTCGGCCACATCCATCTTCCACTTTCTTTTCTTGGGCGTTCCTGCTGGTTCAGATGGCCCAGCAGGGATCTCCGTCACCACCTTCCACTTCTTCCTACGGACAGGGAGCTTGGGAAGGCGTTCGGTTCGCGCGGCTTCAGCATCTGCCAAGGCAAGGAGTGCCTCTCTCGCAGCGGTTTCAGCGTCGTCGGCCTTCTTCTTGGACGCGAATCTCTCTACTCTTGTTAGCACCATGGTGGAATCGTAGGAATCTGGAAAGAGGGAGTGCAGAGGAAGAAGGAGAAAGCTTTCTTGGAGTTCAGTGAATGAGGGAAGCGTACGGGCCAGAGCGCTTCTAACGGCTATAAGTAATGATGGAAATCCCAACGGCTATTTCCTGTTGCGGATTAAGCAAATCCACCGCAATTAAATGGCCCTTGGAGATTTTCTTGAATTTAAATGCCAATCTTCTCTCAACTGAATCTTTGATTTGACCCAATATCTTCCTCGATTTTTAATCCTCAATTCGTCTCCTTGATTCCCTCTTTCGATTCCCTAATAAAAGAAATAAAATCAACATCAAATTCGTAATAAAAATCACACAAAAACATACACAAATAGTAACCGAAAATAACAAAAAAAAAATAAACTAAGGCATAGCCTCGCATGGACGAGCACAGTGATCACTCGTCCTCTCTCGGTTTTATTTTCACGTTTCAGTCAAGAGGAAGGCCGAGAGAGTCTTCACATCTCCTTCCTCATAATAATGCTTCAATCGTGCACCATTAACCATGAACGATTGCCCTTGTTGCAGGTTCTTAATCTCAACTGCGCCATGAATAAACACGTTAGTTATCACAAAAGGACCTGACCATCTGGACTTAAGTTTGCCTGGAAATAATCTCAACCGTGAGTTAAATAATATGACAAGCTGGCCTTTCTTAAAGTCCTTAATCCTAAGTCTACTATCATGCCAAATCTTAATCTTTTCCTTATACATTTTTGCATTTTCATAAGACATATGTCTAAGCTCATCAAGCTCATGTAATTGCAGAGACCGCAATGTTCCCGCATCGGTCACGCAATAATTCAGTTCTTTCAGGGCCCAAAATGCTTTAATTTCCAATTCGAATGGTAAGTGACAAGCTTTGCCATACACAAGTCTATAAGGAGACATACCTAGGGGTGTCTTATATGCAGTCCTATATGCCCAAAGTGCATCCTCGAGTTTAAACGACCAATCTTTTCTATTGGGTTTGACCACTTTTTCGAGTATACTTTTAATCTCCCTATTTGAAATTTCAGCTTGACCATTCGAATGTGGGTGATAAGGGGTGGCTACCCTATGTCTAACATTGTATTTAGCCAACACTTTTTCCATTGCCTTATTAATAAAGTGTGTCCCTTCATCACTAACTATAGCACGGGGTGTACCAAACCTAGTAAAGATATGTCTATTAAGTAACGTAATGACTGTTTTGGCATCATTGTTTGCCTTGGCCGATTCAGCCGCCTCGACCTTCAACTTCTTTAAAGAAGGCTCACCACTGACCTTCTTCTTCTTGGAGCGCTTGGAAGCTCTCGGCCGTTTGGCCTTCACGATCTTGGGCGCCTTCTTCCTCAGCCGAGCCCTGGTGGTCATTTGTTGGAGGCAGTCCCCCAACGTCTCATCCATTGAGTCGCTTTGTCCCTCTTCCGCAGGGCTGTCATGGTTATCTTCCCTCAAAGGAGAGAAGACTTCATCTTCCTCAACCGGCTCATCACTTGGCACCGAATCGTGGTGCTCTTCAGGTGGAGCTTCAGGCTCCGGTGTTGGTCAGGAAGGCTCCGGCGTCTGTGGGGACGGAGAGGGCTTAGGGCTCTGTCTGGCCGTCTCGTACGAAGGTCGGCCACTCCCACGACTCTCCTCGGTGGGAGTCTTTTCTTTGATCGACGCTTCCACCGCAAGCGACCACTTACGTTTCTTGGGGGTGCCGGCTGGTTCAGATGGCCCAGCAGGGATTTTGGTCATCACCTTCCACTTCTTCCGTCATACCGGCAGCTTCGGTGGTCTCGAAGGCTCTGCAACCTCGGCTTCGGCCAAGGACAACAACGCTTCTCTCGCAGCCGCTTCTACGTCAGGGGACTTCTTTTTGGAAGCAGATCGCTCAGCTCGGGTAAGCACCATTCCTGATTTGGAGAGATTTGCAGGTAGGAGATGCAGAGGAAGAAGATGACTGATTCTTGAAGACCAATCGAATGAAGAAAGCGTGAGGGCCGCAACTGATTTGACGGGTATTTATAATCAAGTAAATCCCAACGGCTCTTTCTGTTGCGGTTTCAGCAAATCAACCACAACTAAATGGGATGGTCGTTGGGGATTTTCTTGATTTAAATCCCAAGATTCACACAAGTAAATCTTTGATTCGGCCCGATTTCTTCATCGATTCTTTTCCCTGGATTCATCTCCTTGATTTCCTCTTTCGATTACCTATTAAAACATACAAAATTAACACAAAATTCATAATAAAAATCACACCCAAACACACAAAAATAAAAACGAAGAAATACGAGAAAGAAAAAAAAAAAACTAAGGCATAGCCTTCATATGAACGAGCACAGTAATCACTCGTCCCCTCTCGATTTGTTTTTCAAGCTTCAGTTAAGAGGAAGGCCGAGAGAGTCTTCACATCTCCTTCCTCGTAGTAATGCTTCAAACGTGCACCATTGACCATAAACGGTTGCCCATTCTGCAGGTTCTTAATCTCAATCGCACCATGAACAAACACGTTAGTTATAACAAAAGGACCTGACCATCTGGACTTAAGTTTGCCTGGGAATAATCGCAACCTTGAGTTAAATAACAATACATACTGGCCCTTCTTGAAGTCCTTAATCCTAAGTCTACTATCATGCCAAATTTTAGTTTTTTCCTTATACATTTTGGCATTTTCATAGGACATATGTCTAAGCTCATCTAACTCATGTAATTGCAGAGACCGCAATGTTCCCGCATCGGTCACGCAATAATTTAGCTCTTTTAAGGCCCAAAAGGCTTTGATTTCCAATTCGAAGGGGAGATGACAAGCTTTTCCATACACAAGTCTATAAGGAGACATACCTAGGGGTGTCTTATATGCAGTCCTATATGCCCAAAGTGCATCCTCTAACTTAAACGACCAATCTTTTCTATTAGGTTTGACCACTTTTTCGAGTATGTTTTTAATCTCCCTATTTGATATTTCAGCCTGTCCATTCGAATGTGGGTGATAAGGGGTTGCCACTCTATGTCTAACATTGTACTTAGCTAACACTTTTTCCATAGCCTTATTAATGAAGTGTGTCCCTTCATCACTAATTATAGCCCGTGGTGTACCAAACCTTGTAAAGATATGTCTATTAAGGAACTTAATGACTGTTTTGCCATCGTTTGATGGACATGCTATGGCTTCTACCCACTTCGATACATAGTCTACAACTACGAGTATATAGAGATTACCTGCTGAAGGGGGGAATGGCCCCATAAAGTCGATGCCCCACACATCAAAGAGCTCCAACTCCAAGATGTAAGTGAGAGGCATTTCATCCTTCCGACTCAGGTTACCTGTTCTTTGACATTCGTCGCAGCTGTGTGCATGGTCGTGTGCATCCTTGAATATTGTGGGCCAGTAGTAGCCATTCTGGAACGCCTTCGCAGCTGTCCTTTGGCCACCAAAATGGCCACCATATGGAGATGTATGGCAGTGCTGCAACACTGACTTCGCCTCAGCAGCTGAGACACACACCCTCAGCAATCCGTCTGCGCATGTTTTGTAAAGTGTAGGATCGTCCCAGATGAACTTCCTAGCTTCATGTAGAAACCTCTTCTTTTCTTGCCCTCCCTTGAAAGTTGGTAGTACCTGCGAGGCAAGGAAGTTAGCAATATCAGCAAACAAAGGTTCCTCATCGTTATCACGATGTCCTAACACAAAGACATGCTCATCGATAAAGGCATCAGAAATTGCGGGTTCCGCAATTTTATCGCAATTATGCCGCAATCTAGAAAGATGATCAACAACTACATTTTCGCATCCTTTCTTATCTTTAATATCTAGATCAAACTCTTGCAACAACAATACCCATCTAATTAACCTAGGCTTAGCATCAACCTTCCTCATTAGGTATTTTAATGCAGAATGATCGGTATACACAATGGTCCTAGTGCCCACAATGTAATTCCTAAACTTCTCACAGTCAAATACTACTGCTAGCATCTCCTTTTCCGTGGTTGTGTAATTACATTGTGCCTCATTCAGTGTCTTACTTGCATAGTATACAAGATGTGTAAGTTTATCAATTTTTTGTCCTAGCATAACCCCTACTGCATAGTCACTCGCATCACACAACATCTCAAACGGTAGGTCCCAATTTGGCCCCACTATAATAGGTGCTGTGACTAAGGCTTTCTTAAGGGTTGTCCATGCTAAGAAACATTCTTTTGAGAAGACAAACGGTTTGTTCAGCTCTAGAAGCTCGCACAAGGGTTTAGAAATTTTTGAAAAGTCCTTAATGAACCTTCTATAGAAACCCGCATGACCTAGAAAACATCTAATAGCTTTTACGTTTTGGGGTTCCACTAGCTTCTCTATTATCTCTATCTTGGCCCTATCGACCTCTACTTCTGATCTAGAAACTCTATGACTTAAGACTATCCCTTCTTCCACCATAAAGTGGCATTTCTCCCAATTAAGGACTAGGTTGGTCTCCTCACACCTAGCCAGGACTTGTCCTAAGTTCTCTAAACAATTTGTAAAAGAATCACCAAAGACCGAAAAGTCATCCATAAATATCTCTATCATGGATTCATCCAAGTCAAAGAAAATGGCCAACATACACCTTTGGAATGTTGCAGGTGCATTGCATAAGCCAAAAGGCATTCTGCGAAAAGCAAACGTTCCAAAGGGACATGTAAAGGTTGTTTTCTCCTGGTCCACAGGATCTATGGTGATTTGGTTATATCCATAATAACCATCTAAGAAACAGTAGTAGGCTCGGCCAGCTATCCTATCTAACATCTGATCTATAAAAGGTAAAGGAAAATGATCTTTTTTTTGTTTCTTTGTTTAATTTTCTATAGTCCATACAAACTCTCCACCCTGTAATAGTTCTAGTTGGAATTAGTTCATTACTCTCATTCACTACTACAGTCATCCCCCTCTTCTTAGGCACACATTGAATTGGATTGAGCCATTGACTGTTAGCTATCGGGAAGATTACACCTGCATCTAACCATTTGATTATTTCTATTTTCACTACCTCCTTCATGGAGGGATTCAACCTACGTTGGTGGTCTACTCTAGGTGTATGTTCTTCTTCCAATAGAATCTTATGCATGCAATAGGAAGGGCTAATTCCTCTTATGTCAGCAATCGTCCATGCAATAGCTTTTTTATGTTATTTAAGCAGCAAAATTAGCGCAATTTCATGCTCTTTACTTAATTTGGACGAAGTGATCACAGACAAAGTATCATGCTCTTCTAAATATGCATACGTCAGATGATCAGGCAATGGTTTTAATTCTAAGAGGGGTGGATGCTCAATGGATGGTTTCAATGGATTAATGGTTCTTTCAGTTAAATCAGTAGTCATACAAACATGCTGAGGGTTATTCACAGGTATGTCCATTATTTCAGCTATGTTTAAGTCAGTTACATCTATTTGTACATAATCATTGGCATGTTTAGTTAACAATTCATGCTCAAGTTGATCTTCCATCAGTGAATCTATTATATCTACACTTGCACAAGATTCAGAATCAGAAGGATACCTTAGGGCTTTAAAGACACTAAACTTATACTCCTCATCATGAACCCTCATGGTGAGCTCACCTTTCTGGACATCAATCAAGGCCCTACCTGTGGCTAGAAATGGTCTGCCTAATAGGATCGGTACCTCCTTGTCTGCTTCGTAGTCCAGGATGATGAAGTCTGCAAGAAAAATAAATTTGTCAACCTTGACAAGAATATCCTCAATTTTCCCCTCCGGGTATGCGATGGATCTGTCTGCAAGTTGCAAGGTGACAGTGGTAGGACGTGTGATAACTCCATTTTGGAGCTATTAAATACGTCCTAATCATAGCTAAAATCCGCTTCTAATTGATTAAATATATCTCTTTTGTAGGAGAAAAGCGGCAAAGAGTTCGTGCGTCCATTGGGCATGTTCGAGAGCTTAAAGCAGAGTTTTAGCGCCCCGGGAATGCATCGGGAAGAGGGGAATTTGTTCCGTGAAGAAACGGGCCAGAACAGCCTTGGAGAGGCATTGCATCAGCCCCAAACCCGAGAGCCAGCGTCGAGCTATAGCGTCGAGACGCTGGCTCGACGCTGGAAAAACCCGAGAGCAAGCGTCGAGTGATAGCGTCGAGACGCTAGCTCGACGCTGCCCTGGCGTCGAGACCCTGCTTGGCGTCGAGACGCTCCGGAGGAGGCGCGCGCAAGAAATTCATCGGGGCAGCGTCGCGACGCTGGCCTTGCGTCGCGACGCCAGCGCGCGCGCGCGCGGATCACTTAGGGCACAGCGTCGAGACGCTAGGCCCAGCGTCTCGACGCTACGACGAAGGCAGTAGCTAAAAGACGATTTTTCTGCACATTTTTGAGGAGCTTCATCTTCTTCATCTCTCAACGGATTTTGCTGATTTTTCCTTCCTTCTTCCCCATTTTCTCTCTACTTTTCGTGGAGCTCCGCCATTGTTGGCATGCTTGTGAGCTCCACTCTCCATTGTAATAGGTAGATGAACTCTTCCATGGTTGTTGGTGGAGCGGGATTGACGAACCGCGCCATGAGCGGCTAAGGTAAGGGTGACGGTTTGGGATTTGTTTAGGGGAATTTTGTTAGACCTTTATGGCTTTGATAATCTGAGTTTAATTTGCATATTGGTTCTGTTTACATTGCATCTATTTACTTTGCTTAATCCAACGCGCATGCTAAAATACGTTGATTGACACTCGGGTAGTTTCGCATGTTGTGTATGTTAAAGAGTAGCGATGCCGTGCCTCTCACTGCTCGACTAAGTAACACAGGTAAATAGAACTAAATCGAAGTATCGGGTCGGGTAGGATAATTGTTGGTTGCATACAGCGTTTGCGGGCAACCTACTAGCAATTAGAATTCACGCCCGAATGTTCGTCGCGGTTAGCTAGTGACTGTCTAAATTCATCTTAGGACTGATCATCTTAATGTGAGATTAGATAACGTGTAATTAGGACTGTGTGGCCTAATTAAAATCCATGGAGTCGGCTACTTTGGGGCTTCTCTGGTAGTCGTCCGCGTGCTAAGTAAACTGAATTCCATGTTATTAGAATTAAATGATAGGTTGTATTTGTCTAACAATTGATCCCGAGACTCCCCAAACCGTACACACGTTTTCTACATATTATTTCTTTCTTCCGTTAGCTCTCTTTCATTATTTCCTTTGCATGATTAAAACCCCCCGTTACCAATTAATCAATCAAATCCCAATTTCACTAGTAAATTCAATTCTCCTATTCCTTGGATCGACCCTGTTACCACTGGCTGCAAAGCCTTGGTTATAGGCCTTATAAATCGTATTTTGGCAAGCCTCGACAGCTTGAGATTAAGCGGATATTCAAAAATCCGTCCACCAAAATTGGCGCCGTTGCCGGGGAGTAGGCAATTGATTGAATTTATGATTGAAGTTTGAATTTGATTTGTTGATGGTTGACTGAAAATTTTTTCTATTTGTAATTTGTATGTTTAGATTTTTGTTTGTGTATGACCCGTTCCTCTGAGGGTAGTTTGCAGTTTATTCCTGAGATTGACAGAGAGGAGCGGCGGTTACGTAGAGAAGCCCGGGAGGGGCAAGGAACGTTGGGAAGAGAAGAAGGCAATCCCTTCTTATTTGACGAGATGGCGCAAGGTGAAGCGCCACGGACGCTGAAGCAACTGGCAGCGCCAGACCTGAACCTGCAGCCTTTGTGCATTAACTACCCCGTGGTAGCAGGTAACTTTGAGTTGAAATCTGGTTTAATTCACCAGTTACCTTCTTTCCATGGCAATGCAGGTGAGGACGCAAACAAACATTTGATGGAATTCCATTGCGTCTGCGCGGGAATGAAGCCCGCAGGGGTCACGGAGGAGCAACTGAATATGAGGGCATTCCCCTTCACGCTCAAGGATAAGGCCAAGGATTGGCTGTACTATTTGCCTTCCGGATCCATCACTACGTGGCAGGATATGAAGCGGGTATTTTTGGAGAAATACTTTCCCGCATCCTTAGCCACTACTCTGCGGAAGAGGATTTATGGGATCACCCAGGATGTAGGTGAGTCCCTGCATGAGTATTGGGAACGCTTTGGGCGCCTGTGCGCGAGTTTCCCACACCACCAGATCGCCGATCAGCTGCTCATACAGTATTTTTATGAGGGGATGACGCCCCACGACAGGCAGATGATCGATGCAGCGAGTGGAGGGGCACTGATTGACAAGACCCCAGTTGAGGCCAAGCAGCTCATTGCAAATATGGCTACAAACTCGCAGCAGTTTGGGATCAGGGGGCAAGGACAAGTGCACAGCGTGGCTCAGAGCCATGAGATGTCTGAAATGAGGGCCCAGGTGGCCGAGATAGGTAGTATGTTGAAGAAAATTGTTGGAGGACACCGCGAAGAGGCGGAGGTCAATGCAATCGGGGGGTATGCTTCCAACCCAAGGAAGTACGACCCATATGCAAACACTTACAACCCCGGTTGGCGCGACCATCCTAATTTCAGCTATGGGAACAGGGAAGGACAAACTCGCTTCCAAGGCCAGTCCCAAGATAGGCCTAACTCTTCCACCCAGGCTCAAGCTTCGAGCTCCTCCAGCTCACTTGAAGAGATGGTGAGGACCATCGTGACTAGCACCAGCCAGTTCCAGAAAGGGGCTCGCGAGGAGCTAAATTCTCATAAGGCAGAGCTGCAGAATTTGAACAAGCAGCTGACACAAATGGCGGTGTCTATCAGTAAGATTGAGAGCAAGAGCTCGGGGAAGCTTCCTTCCCAAACTACAGTTAACTCATGTGAAAATGTGAGTGCCATTCAGCTGCGCAGTGGGAAGTCACTTTCCACCAGAGCTGCGAAGGAAGCCACGGACAGCCTGAACAAGTCCACCCCGACTGCTCCTGAGACTCAGAATGAGAAAAGAAATGAGAAGGTCAGTGTACCTGAGGATGTTGCCAGAGCACCATTCCCGAGTAGGCTTGCGAAGCCTACTTTGGAATCTGAAGATGCGGAGGTCCTTCGAACCTTCCAAAAGGTAGTGGTCAACATCCCACTTCTTGAGGCCGTAAGCCAAGTGCCAAAATATGCCAAGTTTCTCAAGAAGTGGTGTACGAGTAAGAGAATGTCGAGAAAAAGTGACGAGACGGAGAAAGAAACCGTCTCCGCAATCTTCCAAGGTAATCTTCCACCGAAGTGCATCGATCCTGGTATGTTTTCTATCCCATGCACTATCGGTACTAAATTCATTGAAAATGCCATGTTAGATCTCGGTGCCTCGATTAATGTCATGTCTTATGATGTTTTTAAAGAACTTGAATTGTGTACTTTAATCGAGTCCAATATAGTTATCCAACTAGCCGATCGATCTTGTGTGCATCCTTTAGGGAAGATTGAAGATGTTTTAGTCAAAGTGAAAGACTTACTGTTTCCATGCGATTTTTATGTGCTGAGCATGAATGAGAATTCTTCGCATGTTTCCTCTTCTATTTTATTAGGCCGCCCATTTAGGAAGACCGCTAAGGTCAAGATAGATGTTGATAGGGGTGCCTTGTCTGTAGAATTTGATGGAACGGTGAATGAATTTATTACAAATGCATCAAAGTCGTCTGTGACTGTTGGAAATGTTTCTGTGATTGAGCATGTTGAGAATGGGAGTCTACCCTCGCGCTTGAGGGATGGCGCCCATGTCTCTGTTAAAATTTCTGATTTAAATTTGTTTGATGATACTGCTGGTTTTTGCACTAACAATGCTTATATTCACGTGCCCGAGGCACGAAGAGTGCAAAACAATTTTCAGGTGGATGGAAGAAAAGGTGTGGCCAAGGACAAGTCTGGATCGTCCCCCGCACCTACAGACTATGGATGAGTCTGTTGAGAGAATACAGTCGAGCAACCGACTTTAAAAATTCTGCGCTTCTCGGAGGCACCCGAGTGTTGAACTGTTTTTATGCTTTAGTTTAGTTTTATTGCTTTTTAGTATTAATTAGCTTGCTGTTTTTTTTTAGGATTCGAGGAAGAGAAGACAATTTTGGGCTCTGATGCGTTCGTGCGCCGCTTCCTCGCCCTCGCCAGCTTCACAAAGAGTCAGGGAAGTGTATTTCTTCTTCCCTTTTACTTTATTATATCTGACTGGTTGGCATTGAGGACAATGCCAAATTTTGAAGTTGGGGGTGGAGTAGTCCGATGGATGTGCATGTGTAGTTTGTTGAGAAGTGTTATAAAGATATTGAAGTGCTTGGGACTCTGTTTATTGTTTTCTGACTGTGATAGCCTAGGAAATGCATGTTGGAAATCTGAGCATGTTCATAATCGAGTTTTTGCATGAGTTTTGTGTTTATTAGGTTCATGTCAAAAATTTTAAAATTTTTTCTGTTGCTCCCTTGCACTCATCGCGCACTTAGCAACTTCTCCCTAGATTCCGTAAGCTTGGTTTATCGCATGTTTAGCTAATTCTCGTTGTCACCCCGAAAGGCACCCTTAGGTAGCTTGTTGCATGAGAGTTAGTAGTTAATTAATTGAGAAAGCATGTGCTTAGCCTAATAAAAAAAATAGAAAAGCATGTTTTGTAGAAAAATTCCTCTCGAGGCGCTCCTCCTTCTTATTAAGCGCTTAAAAGAAGTGAGCGTTAGTCCTTAAAAACGTGAAGTTTTATGCATGAATTTGACGTGTTAGGCAACTCGAGTAGGAAAGAAAAAGAAATGAAAGGTTGGTTCAAAGAACCCAAAATAAAAGAGTACAAAGTACTTTTGAAAAAGAAAGAAAAAGAATGAGAAAAGAATTAGGTCTCTTAATTTGCTCCTTTCTCTCGTGTAAGTCAAGTGTAGCTGTTCTTAAACGCTAGAAGTAGGGGGAAAACGGGATGTGCGTTGCATGTAGGTTTTCCGAGTTTACGTGAGTTTAGGATTGGTTGTCTAGCACACACACACGTTAGGGGGCAAGAGTTAATTTTTGATATGTCCTAGTTAATACATGAACAAAATGCTTCCATGATTATATTCGTGTTTGAAATTTCAATATGCATGGAGGCTTGAGTTAGAATATATGTAAACGCGTCCTTAGAGTCAATGTCTTTGTAGTGCTTGCTCGAGGACTAGCAATGTTTAAGTTGGGGGTGTTTGATAACTCCATTTTGGAGCTATTAAATACGTCCTAATCATAGCTAAAATCCGCTTCTAATTGATTAAATATATCTCTTTTGTAGGAGAAAAGCGGCAAAGAGTTCGTGCGTCCATTGGGCATGTTCGAGAGCTTAAAGCAGAGTTTTAGCGCCCCGGGAATGCATCGGGAAGAGGGGAATTTGTTCCGTGAAGAAACGGGCCAGAACAGCCTTGGAGAGGCATTGCATCAGCCCCAAACCCGAGAGCCAGCGTCGAGCTATAGCGTCGAGACGCTGGCTCGACGCTGGAAAAACCCGAGAGCAAGCGTCGAGTGATAGCGTCGAGACGCTAGCTCGACGCTGCCCTGGCGTCGAGACCCTGCTTGGCGTCGAGACGCTCCGGAGGAGGCGCGCGCAAGAAATTCATCGGGGCAGCGTCGCGACGCTGGCCTTGCGTCGCGACGCCAGCGCGCGCGCGCGCGGATCACTTAGGGCACAGCGTCGAGACGCTAGGCCCAGCGTCTCGACGCTACGACGAAGGCAGTAGCTAAAAGACGATTTTTCTGCACATTTTTGAGGAGCTTCATCTTCTTCATCTCTCAACGGATTTTGCTGATTTTTCCTTCCTTCTTCCCCATTTTCTCTCTACTTTTCGTGGAGCTCCGCCATTGTTGGCATGCTTGTGAGCTCCACTCTCCATTGTAATAGGTAGATGAACTCTTCCATGGTTGTTGGTGGAGCGGGATTGACGAACCGCGCCATGAGCGGCTAAGGTAAGGGTGACGGTTTGGGATTTGTTTAGGGGAATTTTGTTAGACCTTTATGGCTTTGATAATCTGAGTTTAATTTGCATATTGGTTCTGTTTACATTGCATCTATTTACTTTGCTTAATCCAACGCGCATGCTAAAATACGTTGATTGACACTCGGGTAGTTTCGCATGTTGTGTATGTTAAAGAGTAGCGATGCCGTGCCTCTCACTGCTCGACTAAGTAACACAGGTAAATAGAACTAAATCGAAGTATCGGGTCGGGTAGGATAATTGTTGGTTGCATACAGCGTTTGCGGGCAACCTACTAGCAATTAGAATTCACGCCCGAATGTTCGTCGCGGTTAGCTAGTGACTGTCTAAATTCATCTTAGGACTGATCATCTTAATGTGAGATTAGATAACGTGTAATTAGGACTGTGTGGCCTAATTAAAATCCATGGAGTCGGCTACTTTGGGGCTTCTCTGGTAGTCGTCCGCGTGCTAAGTAAACTGAATTCCATGTTATTAGAATTAAATGATAGGTTGTATTTGTCTAACAATTGATCCCGAGACTCCCCAAACCGTACACACGTTTTCTACATATTATTTCTTTCTTCCGTTAGCTCTCTTTCATTATTTCCTTTGCATGATTAAAACCCCCCGTTACCAATTAATCAATCAAATCCCAATTTCACTAGTAAATTCAATTCTCCTATTCCTTGGATCGACCCTGTTACCACTGGCTGCAAAGCCTTGGTTATAGGCCTTATAAATCGTATTTTGGCAAGCCTCGACAGCTTGAGATTAAGCGGATATTCAAAAATCCGTCCACCAACGTGCTTCTCCTATGCGTAGCTGACGAAATAGGGATAGGGGCATGAGATTTATGCTGGCTCCCAGGTCACAAAGAGCTCTGCCCACGTGCTTGCCTCCCAACTCAACTGGTAAGGTGAAGGAACCAGGATCCTTCTCCTTCTTTGGAAGCTTGTTCTGGAGTATAGCACTGCACTCCTCAGTAAGATTCACTGTTTCAAATTCACCAATGATCTTTTTGTTAGTTATTATATCCTTCAAAAATTTAACATACGAAGGCATAGATTGCAAAACCTCTACAAAGGGAATATTCACATGCACTTGTTTTAAAATTTCTAAAAATTTGTTAAAGTGCACTTCCTGTTCTTGTTTTTTCTTCAGTCTTCTAAGGAATGGAGGTGGTGGCACATATGTAGGCACTTCAGGTCATCTAATGATAGGTTGAGGCCTTGGAATCTCTTCTAGTTCCTCTATGATCGGTCCCAGCCTCGCCCTTGATGTGCTTGTTGATGGTTGGCCATGGCTTGGCAGAGAATCCAGTGGAGCACCAGACTCTTCATTCTCTACTCTCTTTGGTGTATCTCTTGCGTTGCTCACCAATGGTCTCCCACTTCGAAGTTCAATTGCTTGAACTTGCTCTTTTCCATCCTTTCTAGGTACTTCAGTGTCAGCAGGCAACCTACCTTGGGGCCTATTCTTGATTTCGTTGGCTAATTGCCCTATTTGGTTCTCTAGGCTCCTAAGGGTAGCTTGCTGACTTTGTAATGTAGCATCATTCTTTGCAATGTACTCCTTCAGTAAAGTTTCTACAGATGACCCCATTGGGGGGTTGTATGGTTTTTGGTACATGGATTGGTTATTTTGTTGAGTGAAACCAGGTGTTCCACTCGGTCTTGGTTGGTTTTGACTTTGGTTAGTGTTCTGTTGGCCACCCCAAGAAAGGTTTGGGTGGTTTCTCAAACCAGGGTTGTAAGTGTTAGAGTAGGGGTTGTTCCTAGGCTGCTGTTGACTCCCAACATAGAAGACTGAGGCTGGATTCCCAGGGCAGTAATCATACAGGTGCCCTTCCCCACAGAACACACAAATCAGTGTCTCACCTTGATTATTTGATGTGCCCATTGAAATGGCTGCGACGGTGTTGACACTGGTTTGGAGATTGGTTTGAGCCATTTGTTTGACTAGGTTGGTTAGGGCATTTATTTGGCCACTCATGGCACTGAGTGCATCCTTGTCTTGAGCTCTACTTGGCTCTACTGGATCATCTGACCACCTACAGTGAGAGGCTGAGATTTTCTCCAAAATCCCATAAGCTTCATTATAGCTTTTAGAAAGCATGGAACCACCAGCTGACGAATTTAGCACTTGCCTTGTGCTGGGGTTGCATCCTTTAAAAAGACTTCTATTTGGATACACCATGGGATGCCATGGTGTGGACATTTAAGCAGAAGGTCCTTGAACCTTGTCCAAGCTTCGTGAAGAGACTCGTTTTCGGCTTGCTTAAACTTGATAATGTCATAACGAAAGTTGGAATTCCTATCAGGTGGGAAGTATTTGACCAAGAATTTTTCAGCCAGATCTGTCCAATTGACAATTGATCCGGAGGGTAATGAGTTTAACCACGTTTTGGCTTTATCTCTTAATGAGTAGGAAAAGAGGTAAAGCCTTAAAGCTTCTTGGGAAACTCCAGGGATAAGGAAGGTATCACTAACTCCTAGGAAGTTTCTTAGATGATTGTGGGGATCTTCATTTTCCACCCCAAAAAATTGTCCCACAGTGGACAACATTTGAAACATTACTAGCTTTAACTCGAATGAGTTGGCAGTAATTTCAGGGCGTATTATGCTTGGGTTTAGCTCCCCAGGCATAGGAACTAAGTAGGAGAGGATGGCACTATCCTTGTCATTCGCTATTTCGATGGGGTTGCGAGTGGTAGGTACCAGATTTGGGACTGGTCTTTCCATTTCGATTTGTAGGAATTGCGAAGACTCCGCGGAGTCAGCAAAGTTTTGAGTTAAAGAAGGTTGTTTGAAGAGGCGTTTCTTAGCTCTATTTCTGGCCCTAAGTAATCTTTCAGGCTCAGGATTGAACTCTAGATCGCTACTTGAATGCTCATTCATAAACTAACCCAATGGTACCTGCAAAAGAAGATGGAAAGAGATCAGCTCCAATAGATATTAAGAATTGGTTTTTCTAACTTAACAGACTTCGTATTCACTAAACAAAATCCCCGACAGCGGCGCCAAAAACTTGTTGCGTGCTCAATGGTTAAGATAAAGATGCAGTGTGAGAGCACTCAGAACATGCAAGCATACATGATCTTGTAGCAAGTGATAAGTATTTTTTCATTCGATTTCCCACAGAGATTTATTCTTAGTTACTAACGAAGTGAGAGGTTAAGTGAGAAAGGGTGGTTTAAATGAGGTAGATTTGGGATTAAAGTGCCTAACTTATAAGGAATGTGCGAGATATGAAAACAATAACAAGTGCAAGTAGATAAGTGAACTCGAAAGTAAAAGGAAAAGAATTGCGGAAACAACAATTTTCTAGCAATGTTACTAACAGCGAATTAAGGGTAAAGTAGGGAAACAAGGGCTACTAACGACTCCTCTATAGGTTTTTTCATACGATTCTCAAGCAGTAGATCAACTTATCATGCATCAAACTAACTCATTCTCATGTATCTTCCGATTTCATGCATTAGGTCCTTTAGTTTACTCATTTCCAAGTAAGGTCTTAAGCATCTTTTTATAACAGTGAGTTTAGTGATTTGTACTAGGAAAACGCCTATTCCTAGGTCGTTTTCTGGCTACCATGGCAGGCTAGCATGAATGCACGACTCTGAACTCTTACTCCTTCCAGAGGTTAGGAGTTCTTTGGACAAAATGGATGGCCAATCGAAATTGCCCGTGGGATGAAGCACACATACATTCAATGCATATTGAAGCTAACCTACATGCTTGCTTCACGTATTTCTACCTATAGACTTGTCATTAGCATGCCCTTTTGAGATTTAGTTACTCATGGATGAAGATGGAATGAGACGAATAGATGAAGACGACATGCTTAGCAGAATATAAAGGACAAAAACAGAAGAAGAAAACAGTAAACAGAAGAGATGGAGAACTTGCGAAGTGATGAAATAGTGCTTTGATTAACCAAGATTTGAACTAAACAAATAACAACGTTGAACAACGAAAGCTAAACAGACGAGTGCGAAATAGAATAGAGTAGCAGACAGAAGCGAAATAGAAAAGACAGAAGCATTAAAGGAAATGAAAGCAGCAGAAAGCAGTAAAGAATGCGTGTGAACTCCTCGTTGCAACGCTTTCGATGACAACCGAAGGTAAGCTTGATCGTGGATGAATCCAATCAGAAGAGATGGAAGATCCTCTCTTCTTCCTCTTAGATTATCGATTCCACCAGCTAAAACGTCCACGCCAACACCCGTGAAAGAAAACAATGAGAAACTGCGTTGAAGGAGAGGTCTACGCCTTTTCGAGTGTGTCTTCAACCTTCCACTTTGACCTCTTTTTATAGTGTTCTGCAGGTACGATTGGGCCAAGGAAAACCATCCATTCTGAACGTCATTCTTCTACGTGGCAGTAGGAGAAAGAATGGGCGGCTGGAATTTCGCAACAAAATAGAAATCGGCTAGACAACTTAACCGAATTCACTTAAAACATTGCGGTTTTAGCAATGTTTTCGCAATGCTTCCGCAATGTGCAAATTTCAAGTCTTTAACTTCGTTTTTGGTTCTTTTTCTTTCCTTTTACACCTAAGTCCTAATTTAGCTTCATTCTACTAATTCTCATATATAAGCACAAGTTTAAGCTAAATCCTATAAAAAACGCTTAAGATTGAACCTCTTTCTCTAACAACTAAGTCCTAAAATAGTCACTTTTGGAGACGTAACACACCCCCAAACTTAAGGTTTTGCTCGTCCTCGAGCAATATAAGGACTTACTTAGGCTGATGTTTAACCTCTCTAACCACTTGCTGACTCCCTTAAATTCACTATCTATGGCCAAGCTGTCCTGTGACACGCTTCGAAGTTCAAACCCACCTCTTTATTTTGCTTCTTCTGATTTCTCTTGCCTTATAATCCTACTGTTTTATTAACTCCCTACAACTGATCTATCTGCTTCTGTCATTAAGTTCATTGTGCAACTATCCCTAAGTTTTCAAATTCTACCTAGCTTTACGCTAGACTCAGTACATGCTTCTATTGCTTTTCTTTGAACTACCTAGGATTCCTTAGAGTCATGCCAGTCTTAGTATAAACCAGTGACAGTAGTACATTCATAGAACAACCTAAACCCTGGCATCACTACATTGGATATACATTAATCTCCCTAAACAAACCTATAAGCTACAACCCTGTGCTTAGCTAATTGAGGATCAGGGTTCTTTTATTCAGGACACCTAAGCACAGGACTATAACTCATAGGCATACACTCTTCTTCCTTAGTTCTTCCTTTTTTCTTACTTTCTTTGGTGGAGCCTCTCCTTTGGTTGCCTTTTGATGCAATGCCACTTGTGGGTTACACACATGGCACTGATTACTCAGCAACTTCAAAAGAGACACCACTCTTTATTCTATTTTTTTTTTACAGGAGAAGAAGAATGCTTATGTTTAGAAGGGAGAGCTGAATGTTCCTAGGCCTAGGGCTGCCTCCCCCAAACTAAAACTTTTCATTGTCCCCAATGAGAGTCTGAGGTGGCACACCACCAAACTAATCCTAGAAGCATCTAGTCTAGGGCAAACCAAAGAGAATCTAAAAGTCTTAGGCATAAAATGAACTTTCCTAAAGCAGACACTACAGCAGCAGAATTTTGCAAAAAACAGCAAGTTAAGGACTTAAAGAGATGCATGCTGAGCAATTTAAGAGAGCTACTTTAAACTATCCACGGTGTTCTAAGACACTCATCCAGCATGCTTACAGATAGGTCATATATGGCAGTCACACAAGCAGCAGAAGAGCAAAATTGAAACAAAACCAGCCTATCAAACAGTCAGACAATAGCATGCGATAACTAACAAAAATTGCGGAATCCGCAAAGATTTCGCAATGAACCTACAAGGCAGATATATCAGTGAACAAGGCCCCTTTGCATGCTATTTCCAGTCATCTACAACTACCCAAAAAGGAAACTAAAACAAGCTAGCTATTCAAATACCATCTACCTATACTAAACTATCCTAAACAATCAAAAGAAATTACAAACAGACAAGCAATTGATTCACAAAGAACAGTCACCAGTTAACGAAAAGCATATTTTTTTTTTTATTAGAAGAGGGAACAGAAGTACTCCCTCGAGTGCCCTTCAGACCGGCACTCAAACATCTTCATCACCATCCTTCCTCTCCTTTGGAGGTGCCCACTACGTCAGCAGATCAGTGGGGAAGTCAGGGAAGATGCATCCCAATTGATCTGCCACGTCTTTATCCCTCGCCTGCGCGTATTCAGCCCATTGCGCCATCTTTTTCTGGAGGTCCATCAGGCATGCCATGGAGAGGGATTGAGCAGCAGCCAATCCGTCCAGCTCAAACTCCATATTACCTCTTCGTCGCATCCGCAAGCCTGTGGGCAGTTCCAGGTGCCCTGTGTAGGCCAGCTGCCTCTCCTTCCTCTCGATGGGCACACCTGCACGCAGACAGAGTTTAGTAATGGTGTTTGAGAAGAAGAGAGGGCCCTTACCTTTCTTTGTGCAGTCGACTATGGATGCTGCAATGACCTCTCCGACATCTATGGTGAGGCTCCTCATAATGGCATAAACCAGCAAAGATCTCCCCTGGTTTATGGTAGTCTCGTGGGTCACAGGGGAGAGACGCCTTCGCACAAAGGAAAACCAGACGGCCGCCTTGGCATTGAGGGTTGCACTCATCAGGGTGTGCTTCCCATTCCTTGAGACTGTCCAAGCCGCCTCAGGTTGGCCTATGATGCGCAGGGCTTCCTCCAAGATAGCCTCCGAAGGTGAGTCGATAATTCTCGCGTAGTCGGTATACTTATGCCCTTTGAGGGCATACACTTCATTTATAGCCTTGGCCGAGAAATCGACCTCAACCCCCCTTACCATGGACAAACCATCCTCGGGGTGCGTCAGATTGGCGTAAAAATCGTACACCATGTTGGAGTAGGCAGGGATAGGCGGTCTGCACAGCTCTTCCCAACCGTGGTTGGTGATCCCTGCGCGCAAGAACTGCGGCAGGTCCGCCAATGCATCAAGGAACCCCTTCTCATGAAGCAGGTCTCTCTTCCTCAACTCAGTGCCCCTGGATTCTGCATCTGGAGACACAAACCGCATGGCTTGAGGATCGACTTCGGGGTACAATTTGGCTTTCCCCTTCTCCTTTGCCTTGGCCGATTCAGCCGCCTCGACCTTCAGCTTCTTTAAAGGAGGCTCACCACTGACCTTTTTCTTCTTGGAGCGCTTGGAAGCTCTCGGCCGTTTGGCCTTCACGATCTTGGGCGCCTTCTTCCTCAGCCGAGCCCTGGTGGTCATTTGTTGGAGGCAGTCCCCCAACGTCTCATCCATTGAGTCGCTTTGTCCCCCTTCCGCATGGCTGTCATGGTTGCCTTCCCTCAAAGGAGAGAAGACTTTATCTTCCTCAACCGGCTCATCACTTGGCACCGAATCGTGGTGCTCTTCAGGTGGAGCTTCAGGCTCCGGTGTTGGTGAGGAAGGCTCCGGCGTCTGTGGCGACAAAGAGGGCTCAGGGCTCTGTCTGGCCGTCTCGTACGAAGGTCGGCCACTCCCACGACTCTCCTCGGTGGGAGTCTTTTCCTTGATCGGCGCTTCCACCGCAAGCGACCACTTACGTTTCTTGGGGGTGCCGGCTGGTTTAGATGGCCCAACAGGGATTTCGGTCATCACCTTCCACTTCTTCCGTCGTAAAGGCAGCTTCGGTGGTCTCGAAGGCTCTGCAACCTCGGCGTCGGCCAAGGACAACAGCGCTTCTCTCGCAGCCGCTTCTGCGTCAGGGGACTTCTTTTTGGAAGCAGATCGCTCAGCTCGGGTAAGCACCATTGTTGATTTGGAGAGATTTGCAGGTAGGAGATGCAGAGGAAGAAGATGACTGATTCTTGAAGACCAATCGAATGAAGAAAGCGTGAGGGCCGCAACTGATTTGACGGGTATTTATAATCAAGTAAATCCCAACGGCTCTTTCTGTTGCGGTTTCAGCAAATCTACCGCAATTAAATGGGATGGCTGATAGCTCCAAAATAGAGCTATCTTAATGTCCCTAATTCTAGCTAAAACCATGATATATATTGATTAAAATGCTTCCTTGTAGGTGATTTCATGGTGAAGAGCTCGGGAAGTCCATTGATGATTTTTGGGGCTAAAAAGGTCATTTAACATGTTTCGGGAAGTGTTCGGGTCAAAACGATAGGCCAAACGGAGCTCGGGAGCCAAAACGACCCAAAAGTGGGCTAAGAGCCGAGAGGGCAGCGCCCAGGCGCCGGCGCCCAGCGCCCAGGCGCCCAACGAACGCAGCACGCGCGCGCGCCGCTAGCAAGCACCGCACGCCCACGCCCAGACGGCCAGACGCGCGCGCGCCGCCTCGCCGCGCGCCAGCCCGCTCCGCCTCGCCCATGTCCGCGCGCGCCCGCGCGCCCACGCCCGTGTCCGCCTCGCCCATGCCCGCGCGCCCACGCCCGTGTCCGCCTCGCCCATGCCCGCGCACCCACGCCCGTGTCCACCTCGCCGTGTCCGCGCGCGACAGCGTCGAGACGCTGGCCGAGCGTCTCGACGCTCCGAACTCTGAAGCGTGCATTTGAAGATCCACCCGAGAGCAAGCGTCGAGCGCAAGCGTCTCGACGCTCGCTCGACGCCGCGCGCGCGTCTCGACGCCGCGCAGCGTCTCGACGCCGCCCCGCGCGCGCGCGCCTGCCAACTTAGGGCACAGCGTCGAGACGCTGGCCTAGCGTCTCGACGCTACGAGCTTAAAAGGCGTGAAACCTTCGGTTTTGCAGCCAATTTTTCATCCTTCATCTTCTCCAAGCTTCTCCTCTCGGTTCCAAGGCGATTTTTCACCATTTTTGTGCTTCTTCTCCTTCTTGTGCATGATTCCAAGCACTTCCATGGTGGATTGGAGTAATCCTACCTCCATGGAAGGCTAAACCAAGGTATGTGCTTGATTTTGAGTATGGGTTTGTAAGTTTTGGATGTTTGGGGAGATTTTTCCCTTTTGCAAATGTTGAGAAATTAGTTTGATTAATGCATCTCTTGCTTGTTCTTCATCAAATTCTAGCATGTGTAGCTAAATTAGATTGACGCTCTAATTCTTATGCATGATAGAGGGCTAAAGGTTGGGACGTATAATTGCCCATACCGCTAGGTAGCACGGGTCTAAGCATGGCTAATTAGTTCGGCCCAAAGTGACATTGGTAAACTGAGTTAATTAACGTTTTCATGTTAGGCTTAAGGCAAGAGAGAAACCGGTTTAGTCTTAGGATTAGGCCGTCGCAATGTTCCCGTCACTAGCACGTAATCGATTTAGAGGTCGCTACCTTAGATAGATTATTGGCTAAGTTTAATTAGAATTGCACGAGTCTAATTAATTCCTTAGGTCATTTGAGTTAGGAATAACTAAATGAATTGTGTGCATGAATTAGCTAACGCGTAAACCGTATCAATGATCCGAACATCCATAACGAGCAAGTCCACTTCTCGAAGTTGAGCACAACCGTTTAATTTTGCACGTTATCATTTAATTTTCCGTTAGCATAATTAGGAGCTCCCTTCCCCCAAAACCAAATTACTATTCTTTGATTTGTGCATTCTTTTATTTCTTGCAAATTAGACTTAGTTAGATTAAATTTCTTATTTCCCTGTGGATCGACCCCGTTGCCACTTAGCTACAAATAGCTCGGTGTATTCGGGTTTATAAATTGTATTTTGGCAAGCCTCGACAGCTTGAATTTGGAGTACCCCAAAAGTACATCTACCAATGGCCGTTGGGGATTTTCTTGATTTAAATCCCAAGATTCACACAACTAAATCTTTGATTCGACCCGATTTCTTCATCGATTCTTTTCCCTGGATTCATCTCCTTGATTTCCTCTTTCGATTACCTATTAAAACATACAAAATTAACACAAATTCGTAATAAAAATCACACCCAAACACACAAAAATAAAAACGAAGAAATACGAGAAAGAAAAAAAAAACTAAGGCATAACCTTCATATGAACGAGAACAGTAATCACTCGTCCCCTCTCGATTTGTTTTTCAAGCTTCAGATAAGAGGAAGGCCGAGAGAGTCTTCACATCTCCTTCCTCGTAGTAATGCTTCAAACGTTCACCATTGACCATAAACGGTTGCCCATTCTGCAGGTTCTTAATCTCAATCGCACCATGAACAAACACGTTAGTTATAACAAAAGGACCTGACCATCTGGACTTAAGTTTGCCTGGGAATAATCGCAACCTTGAGTTAAATAACAAGACATACTGGCCCTTCTTGAAGTCCTTAATCCTAAGTCTACTATCATGCCAAATTTTAGTTTTTTCCTTATACATTTTGGCCTTTTCATAGGACATATGTCTAAGCTCATCTAACTCATGTAATTGCAGAGACCGCAATGTTCCCGCATCGGTCACGCAATAATTGAGCTCTTTTAAGGCCCAAAAGGCTTTGATTTCCAATTCGAAGGGGAGATGACAAGCTTTTCCTTACACAAGTCTATAAGGAGACATACCTAGGGGTGTCTTATATGCAGTCCTATATGCCCAAAGTGCATCCTCTAACTTAAACGACCAATCTTTTCTATTAGGTTTGACCACTTTTTCGAGTATGTTTTTAATCTCCCTATTTGATATTTCAGCCTGTCCATTCGAATGTGGTTGATAAGGGGTTGTCACTCTATGTCTAACATTGTACTTAGCTAACACTTTTTCCATAGCCTTATTAATGAAGTGCGTTTCTTCATCACTAATTATAGCCCGTGGTGTACCAAACCTTGTAAAGATATGTCTATTAAGGAACTTAATGACTGTTTTGGCATCGTTTGATGGACATGCTATGGCTTCTACCCACTTCGATACATAGTCTACAGCTACGAGTATATAGAGATTACCTGCTGAAGGGGGGAATGGCCCCATAAAGTCGATGCCCCACTCATCAAAGAGCTCCAACTCCAAGATGTAAGTGAGAGGCATTTCATCCTTCCGACTCAGGTTACCTGTTCTTTGACATTCGTCGCAGCTGTGTGCATGGTCGTGTGCATCCTTGAATATTGTGGGCCAGTAGTAGCCACTCTGGAACACCTTCGCAACTGTCCTTTGGCCACCATATGGAGATGTGTGGCAGTGCTGCAACACTGACTTCGCCTCAGCAGCTGAGACACACTTCCTCAGCAATCCGTCTGCGCATGTTTTGTAAAGTGTAGGATCGTCCCAGATGAACTTCCTAGCTTCATGTAGAAACCTCTTCTTTTCTTGCCCTCCCTTGAAAGTTGGTAGTACCTGCGAGGCAAGAAAGTTAGCAATATCAGCAAACCAAGGTTCCTCATCGTTATCACGATGTGCTAACACAAAGACATGCTCATCGATAAAGGCATCAGAAATTGCGGGTTCCGCAATTTTATCGCAATTATGCCGCAATCTAGAAAGATGATCAACAACTACATTTTCGCATCCTTTCTTATCTCTAATGTCTAGATCAAACTCTTGCAACAACAATACCCATCTAATTAACCTAGGCTTAGCATCAGCCTTCCTCATTAGGTATTTTAATGCAGAATGATCGGTATACACAATGGTCCTAGTGCCCACAATGTAATTCCTAAACTTCTCACAGGCAAATACTACGGCTAGCATCTCCTTTTCCGTGGTTGTGTAATTACATTGTGCCTCATTCAGTGTCTTACTTGCATAGTATACAGGATGTGTAAGTTTATCAATTTTTTGTCCTAGCATAACCCCTACTGCATAGTCACTCGCATCACACAACATCTCAAACGGTAGGTCCCAATTTGGCCCCACTATAATAGGTGCTGTGACTAAGGCTTTCTTAAGGGTTGTCCATGCTAAGAAACATTCTTTTGAGAAGACAAACGGTTTGTTCAGCTCTAGAAGCTCGCACAAGGGTTTAGAAATTTTTGAAAAGTTCTTAATGAACCTTCTATAGAAACCCGCATGACCTATAAAACTTCTAATAGCTTTTACGTTTTGGGGTTCCACTAGCTTCTCTATTATCCTATCTTGGCCCTATCGACCTCTACTCCTGCTCTAGAAACTCTATGACCTAAGACTATCCCTTCTTCCACCATAAAGTGGCATTTCTCCCAATTAAGGACTAGGTTGGTCTCCTCACACCTAGCCAGGACTTGTCCTAAGTTCTCTAAACAATTTGTAAAAGAATCACCAAAGACCGAAAAGTCATCCATAAATATCTCTATCATGGATTCATCCAAGTCAGAGAAAATGGCCAACATACACCTTTGGAATGTTGCAGGTGCATTGCATAAGCCAAAAGGCATTCTGCGAAAAGCAAACGTTCCAAAGGGACATGTAAAGGTTGTTTTCTCCTGGTCCACAAGATCTATGGTGATTTGGTTATATCCATAATAACCATCTAAGAAACAGTAGTAGGCTCGGCCAGCTATCCCATCTAACATCTGATCTATAAAAGGTAAAGGAAAATGATCTTTTTTTGTTTCTTTGTTTAATTTTCTATAGTCCATACAGACTCTCCCCCCTGTAATAGTTCTAGTTGGAATTAGTTCATTACTCTCATTCACTACTACAGTCATCCCCCCCTTCTTAGGCACACATTGAATTGGACTCACCCATTGACTGTTAGCTATCGGGAAGATTACACCTGCATCTAACCATTTGATTATTTCTTTTTTCACTACCTCCTTCATGGAGGGATTCAACCTACGTTGGTGGTCTACTCTAGGTGTATGTTCTTCTTCCAATAGAATCTTATGCATGCAATAGGAAGGGCTAATTCCTCTTATGTCAGCAATCGTCCATGCAATAGCTTTTTTATGTTGTTTAAGTAGCAAAATTAGCGCAATTTCATGCTCTTTACTTAATTTGGACGAAAGGATCACAGGCAAAGTATCATGCTCTCCTAAATATGCATACTTCAGATGATCAGGCAATGGTTTGAATTCTAAGAGGGGTGGATGCTCAATGGATGGTTTCAATGGATTAATGGTTCTTTCAGTTAAATCAGTAGTCATACAAACATGCTGAGGGTTATTCACACGTATGTCCATTATTTCAGCTATGTTTAAGTCAGTTACATCTATTTGTACATAATCATTGGCATGTTTAGTTAACAATTCATGCTCAAGTTGATCTTCCATCAGTGAATCTATTATATCTACACTTGCACAAGATTCAGAATCAGAAGGATACCTTAGGGCTTTAAAGACACTAAACTTAACCTCCTCATCATGAACCCTCATGGTGAGCTCACCTTTCTGGACATCAATCAAGGCCCTACCTGTGGCTAGAAATGGTCTGCCTAATAGGATCGGTACCTCCTTGTCTGCTTCATAGTCCAGGATGATGAAGTCTGCAAGAAAAATAAATTTGTCAACCTTGACAAGAATATCCTCAATTTTCCCCTCCGGGTATTCGATGGATCTGTCTGCAAGTTGCAAGGTGATAGTGGTAGGACGTGCTTCTCCTATGCCTAGCTGACGAAATAGGGATAGGGGCATGAGATTTATGCTGGCTCCCAGGTCACAAAGAGCTCTGCCCACGTGCTTGCCTCCCAACTCAACTGGTAAGGTGAAGGAACCAGTATCCTTCTCCTTCTTTGGAAGCTTGTTCTGGAGTATAGCACTGCACTCCTCAGTAAGATTCATTGTTTCAAATTCACCAATGATCTTTTTGTTAGTTATTATATCCTTCAAAAATTTAACATACGAAGGCATAGATTGCAAAACCTCTACAAAGGAAATATTCACATGCACTTGTTTTAAAATTTCTAAAAATTTGTTAAAGTACACTTCCTGTTCTTGTTTTTTCTTCAGCCTTCTAGGGAATGGAGGTGGTGGCACATATGTAGGCACTTCAGGTCGCCTAATGATAGGTGGAGGCCTTGGAATCTCTTCTAGTTCCTCTATGATCGGTCCCAGCCTCGCCCTTGATGTGCTTGTTGATGGTTGGCCATGGCTTGGCAGAGAATCCAGTGGAGCACTAGACTCTTCATTCTCTACTCTCTTTGGTGTATCTCTTGCGTTGCTCACCAATGGTCTCCCACTTCGAAGTTCAATTGCTTGAACTTGCTCTTTTCCATCCCTTCTAGGTACTTCAGTGTCAGCAGGCAACCTACCTTGGGGCCTATTCTTGATTTCGTTGGCTAATTGCCCTATTTGGTTCTCTAGGCTCCTAAGGGTAGCTTGCTGACTTTGTAAGGTAGCATCATTCTTTGCAATGTACTCCTTCAGTAAATTTTCTACAGATGACCCCATTGGGGGGTTGTATGGTTTTTGGTACATGGATTGGTTATTTTGTTGAGTGAAACCAGGTGTTCCACTCGGTCTTGGTTGGTTTTGACTTTGGTTAGTGTTCTGTTGGCCACCCCAAGAAAGGTTTGGGTGGTTTCTCCAACCAGGGTTGTAAGTGTTAGAGTAGGGGTTGTTCCTAGGCTGCTGTTGACTCCGAACATAGCAGACTGAGGCTAGATTCCCACGGCAGTAATCATACAGGTGCCCTTCCCCACAGAACCCACAAATCAGTGTCTCACCTTGATTATTTGATGTGCCCATTGAAATGGCTGCGGCGGTGTTGACACTGGTTTGGAGATTGGTTTGAGCCATTTGTTTGACTAGGTTGGTCAGGGCATTTATTTGGCCACTCATGGCACTGAGTGCATCCTTGTCTTGAGCTCTACTTGGCTCTACTGGATCATCTGACCACCTACAGTGAGAGGCTGAGATTTTCTCCAAAATCCCATAAGCTTCATTATAGCTTTTAGAAAGCATGGAACCACCAGCTGACGAATTTAGCACTTGCCTTGTGCTGGGGTTGCATCCTTTAAAAAAGACTTCTATTTGGATACACCATGGGATGCCATGGTGTGGACATTTAAGTAGAAGGTCCTTGAACCTTGTCCAAGCTTCGTGAAGAGACTCGTTTTCGGCTTGCTTAAACTTGATAATGTCATCACGAAAGTTGGAATTCCTATCAGGTGGGAAGTATTTGACCAAGAAATTTTCAGCCAGATCTGTCCAATTGACAATTGATCCGGAGGGTAATGAGTTTAACCACGTTTTTGCTTTATCTCTTAATTAGTAGGGAAAGAGGTAAAGCCTTAAAGCTTCTTGGGAAACTCCAGGGATAAGGAAGGTATCACTAACTCCTAGGAAGTTTCTTAGATGATTGTGGGGATCTTCATTTTCCACCCCAAAAAATTGTCCCACAGTGGACAGCATTTGGAACATTACTGGCTTTCACTCGAATGAGTTGGCAGTAATTTCAGGGCGTATTATGCTTGGGTTTAGCTCCCCAGGCATAGGAACTAAGTAGGAGAGGATGACACTATCCTTGTCATTCGCTATTTCTATGGGGTTGCGAGTGGTAGGTACCGGATTTGGGACTGGTCTTTCCATTTCGATTAGTAGGAATTGCGAAGACTCCGCGGAGTCAACAAAGTTTTGAGTTAAAGAAGGTTGTTTGAAGAGGCGTTTCTTAGCTCTATTTCTGGCCCTAAGTAATCTTTCACGCTCAGGATTGAAATCTAGATCGCTACTTGAATGCTCATTCATAAACTAACCCAATGGTACCTGCAAAAGAAGATGGAAAGAGATCAGCTCCAATAGATATTAAGAATTGGTTTTTCTAACTTAACAGACTTCGTATTCACTAAACAAAATCCCCGGCAGCAGCGCCAAAAACTTGTTGCGTGCTCAATGGTTAAGATAAAGATGCAATGTGAGAGCACTCAGAACATGCAAGCATACATGATCTTGTAGCAAGTGATAAGTATTTTTTCATTCGATTGCCCACAGAGATTTTTTCTTAGTTACTAACGAAGTGAGAGGTTAAGTGAGAAAGGGTGGTTTAAATGAGGTAGATTTGGGATTAAAGTGCCTAACTACTAAGGAATGTGCGAGATATGAAAACAATAACAAGTGCAAGTAGATAAGTGAACTCGAAAGTAAAAGGAAAAGAATTGCGGAAACAGCAATTTTCTAGCAATGTTACTAGCAACGAATTAAGGGTAAAGTAGGGAAACAAGGGCTACTAACGACTCCTCTATAGGCTTTTTCATACGATTCTCAAGCAGTAGATCAACTTATCATGCATCAAACTAACTCATTCTCATGTATCTTCCGATTTCATGCATTAGATCGTTTAGTTTACTCATGTCCAAGTAAGGTCTTAAGCATCTTTTTATAACAGTGAGTTTAGTGATTTGTACTAGGAAAACGCCTATTCCTAGGTCGTTTTCTGGCTACCATGGAAGGCTAGCATGAATGCACGACTCTGAACTCTTACTCCTTCCAGAGGTTAGGAGTTCTTTGGACAAAATGGATGGCCAATCGAAATTGCCCGTGGGATGAAGCACACATACATTCAATGCATGTTGAAGCTAACCTACATGCTTGCTTCACGTATTTCTACCTATGGACTTGTCATTAGCATGCCCTTTTGAGATTTAGTTACTCATGGATGAAGATGGAATGAGACGAATAGATGAAGACGACATGCTTAGCAGAATATAAAGGACAAAAAAAGAAGAAGAAAACAGTAAACAGCAGAGATGGAGAACTTGCGAAGTGATGAAATATTGCTTTGATTAACCAAGATTTGATCTAAACAAATAACAACTTTGAACAACGAAAGCTAAACAGACGAGTGCGAAATAGAATAGAGTAGCAGAGAGAAGCGAAATAGCAAAGACAGAAGCAACAAAGGAAATGAAAGCAGCAGAAAGCAGTAAAGAATGCGTGTGAACTCCTCGTTGCAACGCTTTGGATGACAACCGAAGGTAAGCTTGATCGTGGATGAATCCAATCAGAAGAGATGGAAGATCCTCTCTTCTTCCTCTTAGATTATCGATTCCACCAGCTAAAACCTCCACGCCAACACCCGTGAAAGAAAACAATGAGAAACTGCGTTGAAGGAGAGATCTACGCCTTTTCGAGTGTGTCTTCAACCTTCCACTTTGACCTCTTTTTATAGTGTTCTGCAGGTACGATTGGGCCAAGGAGAACCATCCATTCTGAACGTCATTCTTCTACGTGGCAGCAGGAGAAAGAATGGGCGGCTGAAATTTCGCAACAAAATAGAAATCGGTTAGACAACTTAACAAAATTCACTTAAAACATTGCGGTTTTAGCAATGTTTTCGCAATGCTTCTGCAATGTGCAAATTTCAAGTCTTTAACTTCGTTTTTGGTTCTTTTTCTTTCCTTTTACACCTAAGTTCATAATTTAACTTCATTCTACTAATTCTCATATATAAGCACAAGTTTAAGCTAAATCCTATAAAAAACGCATAAGATTGAACCTCTTTCTCTAACAACTAAGTCCTAAAATAGTCACTTTTGGAGACGTAACACTATTGCCCTGCTAATCCAGCTTCTGTCTGCTATGTTGGAAGTCAACAACAACCAAGGAACAACCCCTATTCAAATACATATAACCCTGGCTGGAGAAACCACCCAAATTTCTCTTGGAGTGGACAACAAAGCACAAGTAAGGTGCCAAATCAAAATAGACGAAGTGGACCACCTGGGTTCACTCAACATCAGCAAAGTAACCAACCCCTATATCAGAAACAATATGTCAACAACCAACGGATGGGAACATAAGTGGAGAACTTGCTGAAGAAATACATAGCAAAGAATGATGCAGCTATGCAGAGCCAACAAGCAACTTTAAGAAATTTAGAGAATCAAATTGGGCAATTGGCAAACGAGCTGAAGAATAGGCCCTAAGGCAGACTCCCTGCCGACACTGAAACTCCAAGAAGGGATGGTAAGGAACAAGTTCAAGCTATTAAACTACGAAGTGGAAGGCCATTGGTGACTGGTAGCAGAGAAGCACCAAAGAGAGTAGAGAATGAAGAGTCTAGTGCTCCACTGGATTCTCTACCTAACCTTGACCAAATACAACCAAACACAACAAGGGCGAGGCTTGAGCCTATCATTGAGGAACCAGAAGAAATTCCTAGGCCTCCCCCTGTCATTAGGCAACCTGATTTGCCTACCTATGTGCCACCACCTCCATTTCCTAGACAACTCAGAAAGAAACAAGAACAAGAAGCTCATTTCCATAAATTTTTGGAAATCTTGAAGCTAGTCCATGTTAATATTCCTTTTGTGGAAGTTTTGCACTCAATGCCAACATATGTAAAGTTTTTTAAAGATATAATAACTAACAAGAAAGTAATCGGGGAGTTTGAAACTGTCAATCTCACTGAAGAGTGTAGTGCCATACTCCAAAACAAGCTTCCAAAGAAGGAGAAAGATCTTGGTTCCTTCACCTTGCCAGTAGAATTGGGAGGCAAACATGTGGGCAGAGCCTTATGTGACTTGGGTGCCAGTATAAACCTCATGCCCTTGTCACTACTCCAACAACTTGGGATAGGAGAAGCATGCCCAACAACAGTCACCTTGCAACTTGCAGACAGATCCATCTCATACCCTGAAGGTAAGATTGAGGATATTCTAGTCAAGGTTGACAAATTTATTTTTCTCGCAAATTTTATTATTCTGGACTACGAGGCAGACAAAGAGGTGTCAATCATCTTAAGCAGACCTTTCTTAGCCACGGGTAGGGCCCTAATTGATGTCCAAAAAGGTGAACTTACCATGCGAGTCCATGATGAAGAGGTTAAGTTTAGTGTTTTTAAAGCTTTAATGTACTCTTCTGATCTTGAACACTGTGCTACTGTAGATATAGTAGACTCATTAATTGAAGATGAGCTTGAGCATGAATTATTAGTCAAGCATGATACTGATTATGAACAAATAGATTTGAATGATTTGAATATTTTTGAATTGATGGATGTATCTATGAATAACCCTTAGCATGTATGCATGACCAATGAACTATCTGAGAGAACCACAACTCCCATGATGCCATCAATTGAACAACCACCTTTGTTAGAATTAAAACCACTGCCACAACACCTAAAATATGCATATCTAGGAGAGAAAGACACCTTGCCTGTCAGTATTTCTTCCAAATTAAATAAACAACATGAAGTTGCGTTAATATTGCTGCTTAAGAAACATAGAAAAGCAATTGGGTGGACGATTGCTGACATTAGGGGTATAAGTCCTTCTTATTGCATGCATAAGATATTGTTAGAGGAAGAACATACACCTAGAATAGAGCATCAACGTAGGTTGAACCCCTCCATGAAGGAGGTAGTTAAAAAGGAAATCATTAAGTGGTTAGATGCATGTGTGATCTTCCCAATATCCAATAGTCAGTGGGTCAGTCCTATCCAATGTGTGCCAAAAAAGGGTGGCATGACAGTAGTAGTTAATGAAAACAATGAATTAATAAAAACTCGAACTGTCACAGGATGAAGAGTATGTATGGATTATCGAAAACTTAATAAAGAAACAAAAAAAGACCATTTCCCTCTACCTTTTATCGACCAAATGCTAGATAGATTAGCTGGCCAAGCCTTCTATTGCTTTTTGGATGGCTATTCAGGGTATAACCAAATCACCATAGACCCTAAGGACCAAGAGAAAACATCATTTACATGTCCATTTGGTACGTTTGCTTTTCGCAGAATGCCATTCGGCCTATGCAATGCACCAACAACGTTCCAAAGATGTGTGTTGGCAATCTTTTCTGACCTAGACGAGTCCATAGTAGAGATCTTTATGGATGACTTTTCAGTATTTGGGGATTCCTTTAACCACTGTCTGGCTAATCTAGGACAAGTTCTCACTAGGTGTGAAGAAACCAATCTAGTGTTGAATTGGGAAAAATGCCACTTCATTGGTGGAAAAAGGCATAGTATTAGGACATAGAGTGTCCAAAGCAAGAATAGAGGTCAATAGGGCCAAGATAGAAGTCATTGAGAAGTTAGTTGAACCTAAAAATGTCAAAGCCATAAGAAGTTTCTTAGGACACGCAGGGTTTTATAGAAGATTCATAAAAGACTTTTCGAAAATTTCCAAACCCCTCTTTGAGCTTTTAGAGCTGAATAAAACATTTATCTTTTCAAATGAGTGTTTAATAGCATGGACCAAGCTTAAGAATGCCTTAGTCAAAGCACCAATCATAGTCGGCCCAAAGTGGGATATGCCTTTTGAATTAATGTGCGATGCAAGTGACTATGCAATTGGAGCTATGCTTCGCCAGAAGAAAGATAAATTAACACATCCTATATATTATGCGAGTAAAACCTTGAATGAAGCTCAATGCAACTATACTACCACAAAAAAAGAGATGTTAGCAGTGTTGTTTGCATGTGAGAAATTCAGGACATATATTGTAGGAAATAAAACAATTGTATACACTGATCATTCTGCAAGAAAGTACTTAATGAGGAAGGCTGATGCCAAGCCTCGGCTAATTAGATGGGTGTTACTGTTGCAGGAGTTTGATTTGGAAATACGAGACAAAAAGGATGTGAAAACGTAGTTGTTGATCACTTATCAAGATTGCAATGTCATTGCGAATCTATTGCGGAGCCCGCAATGACAGATTCCTTTATTGATGAACATGTTTTTGTTTTAGTACATTGTGATGATAATGATGAACCATGGTTTGCTGATATTGCAAATTTTCTTGCCTCGCAGGTGTTACCAGAATACAGCAAGGGGCAGGATAAGAAGAAGTTCTTAAACGAGGCTAGGAAGTACATTTGGGACGATCCAACCCTCTACAGAAGCTGTGCGGATGGATTGCTAAGGAAATGTGTGTCAGCTGCTGAATCAAGGTCAATCTTGCAGCATTGCCATACAACTCCATATGGAGGACACTTTGGTGGTCAGAGGACTGCTGCAAAGGTATTCCAGAGTGGCTACTTCTGGCCTACAATCTTCAAAGATGCACATGACTACGCACACAATTAAGAGAAAATGAGCAAGGGCGTTATTATAAAAATCGTTGTGCTCAAATATTGTTAGGAATACAAAATGACTATGCTTATTTTTTATTTAATGTTTTCGATTGAATTTTTAAGTTACTGAATTAATTAATGTTGTTTGATGTTGATTGAATATTAGGAGGGTGGAATTTGAAATTTGAAACGGCAAGATCGGTGGACGAAGTAAATGGAAGAGAGTAATTGTAGGAAGAGTCAGGGAAATCAAAGATCTGGGATTGCGAAGATTCTGCGTCAGTCGCCAAAACGGTAAATAAAATCTCTAATGGTAAGATTTTGAAGATTTTCGTAAAAATTGGAGGCATTGCGAATGCGTTGCGGAGTCCGCAAAGGCGTAGCCTTTAATTGCGCAAAACCGTTATAAATAGGGAAAGTCTGCAGCTCATTCCCATTCACAAAACTCAAAACCCTCAAGCTCTCAACCGAATTTCTCCTTTCATCTTCTCGAAAACTTTCGTTTCTTTACGATCAAGAAAGAACTATGGTTTCAACCCGAGATTTGAGTCGGCAAGCAAAAGAAAGTTTGACCCCAACAAAACCATTCCCCACAGCAGAAGACACTGCCATGGCAGGGGATGCGTTGATTTCCTTAGCCGCTGCTGAGGCTACCAACACCTCTGAACCAAGAAAGATCCCGACGAAAAGAAAGAAGAAAGTCACGGCTGGGAGGGATCCTAGAACCAAGATCAGAGCGTATACTAGTGAGGAAAGCCTCACCACCAGCAGGTCGTCATTCGAGACTGCCATGGAAAGCCTTTCCCCTACACAACAACAGTCTGGGACTGAGATCTCTCCCACAGAACAACCAGAGTCTACATCTACCCCAATTGGTGATGCGCGTGCGGGAGAGGAAGTCATCAGCCCCATCAGGGATGACAGTCCTGACAGTCCTGTTGTGGGAGAAATTGGGAGAAGGAATTCTATGGACGAAACATTGGATGAATGCATTAAGTGAGTGGCTGCCGAGGTGGTGGCTGGGTTAGAGAAACAGGCAGAATCGGTGCCTAAGAAAAGAACCCCTGTGATCATAAAGGCAAAGAGGCCGAAGGCCTCAAAGAAAGCTAAGAAAAAGAGGGTCGAATCGGAACCCCCTGCCAAGAAGATGAAGCCAGAGGCTGTTGAGGCTGCAAAAGCCAAGGAAAAAGCAAAGGGAAAAAGGAAGATGTTTCAAGAAGATGAACCTCCAGCTGAGAGGTATGTGTCTAAGGCTGCAGAGGCTAGAGGTATGACGTTAATGAAAAGAGACCTCCTCCACGAAAGAGGATTTTTGGATTCTCTTGCGGACCTGCCGCAATTCTTGCGCGCAGGCATTACAAATCATGGTTGGGACGAATTGTGTAGGCCATCGATCCAAGCTTACTCAGAAATGGTCTATGACTTCTACGCCAACCTCACTCACCCCGAAGGCTACTATTCCACAGTAAGGGGCGTTGAGATAGACTTCTCCCCCGAGGTGATCAATGAAATTTATGCTCTCAGGGAGCATAAGAATTCGGAGTATGCAAGGATCATGGCCACACCATCTGAGGCAGTCCTAGAGGAGGCATTGAGCAGGATAGGCAAGCCTGAGGCAGCGTGGGCGGTTTCTAAACAGGGGAAGCACACATTAATGAGTGCAACACTTAAGGACAAGGCATCCATTTGGTTCTCCTTGATACGGAGAAGGATATCTCCTGTCACACATGAGACGACCATTAATCAGGGGAGGTCCTTGTTGGTGTATGCAATTATGAAAGAGCTCACCATTGATGTGGGCGAGATCATATCTGCCTCAATCATTGAATGTTCAAAGAAAGGGAAGGGCAGACTCTTTTTCCCCAACACCATCACCAAACTGTGTCTTCACGCAGGTGTGGCTGTAACACAAGAGGAGAAGAACTTGGCCTATGCCGGCTGTTGCGTGCTCAATGTGTAAAAGAAATAAGCAATAAGAGAGAGAGAGCACTCAGAACATGCAAGCATACATGATCTTATAGCAAGTAGTAAGTATTTTTTCATTCGTTTTCCCACAGAGACTTATTACTAGTTACTCGCGAAGTGTGTTGTTAAGTAAGAATGGGGGGATTTGATGGGGTAAATTTGGTTTTTAATTGCCTAATTACTAATGAATGTATAAAGGATAGCAACATGAACAAATGCAAGTCAATGATAAACGCATATGTAAAGAGAAGAGATTAATAAACGAAGAAGAAAATGGCTAAGCAGAATTTTTAACTAGATAGAATTGCGAGAACAGCAATTTTTCCGCAATGTTACTAACAGCGAAAGTGTGTAAAATGGAGAAACAAGGGCTACCAACGACTATCCTATAGGTTTTTTCACACGATTCTCAAGCATTGGATCAACTCACTATGCATCAAACTAACTCATTCTCATGTATCTTCTGATTTCATGCATTAGATTCTTTAGTTTACTCATGTCCAAGTAAGGTCTTAAGCATCTTGTGTAAAACAGTAAGTTATGATTTGTACTAGGAAAACGCCTATTCCTAGGTCGTTTTCTGGCTACCTTGAAAGGCTAGCATTAGTGTATGACTCTGAACTCTTACTCCTTCCAGAGGTTAGGAATTCTTTGGACAAAATGGATGGCCAATCGAAATTGCCCGTGGGATGAAGCTTACATACAATCAATGCTTCGAGAGCTATCCTACATGCTTGGTTCACGTTTTTTAGCCTATAGACTTGTCATTAGCATGCCCCTTTGTGACTTAGCTACTCATGGATATAGACAGAACAGAAGTAAAAGAAGAAGTAGACATGCTTAGAAGGAATTTAAAGACAAAACAGTGAGGAAAAGCAGTAGATCGCAAAGGCAAGAATTGTGAAATGACGATTGTGATTTGATTACTTGATTGTTTGAATGAACAGAGGAACGCTTAAAGTAAATAACTTAAAGACAGAAAGCAACGCAATGAGGTGAACTAGTCACTAGAACAGAAACAACAACTAAACAATGCTGGAAATTAGAAAGGGAAGACAGAAAGCATGTAAATGAGCTTGGACGCCTTGTCGCAACCGCCTCGACTGAAGGATGAGAAAGATCAGCTTTGCTTGGATGAATCCAATCGGGAGAGAAGACAAATCTCCTCTCCTTCCTATTAGATTATCGATTCCAACAGCTGAGCTTCGCAAACCAACAGACGGCAAAGGAAAACAGGAGAAAAGATGGAGCTGCGAGAGGACTTCTACGCTTTTGGATGATGATCAAACCCTCGACTTTGACCCTATTTATAGTAATCTGCAGCTGCATTTGGGCCAAGGAGAACCATCCATCTTCAACGTCATACTTCAGAATGGATGGAGGAGAAAGAACGAATCCCTGAAATAACGAAAATTAACAGAAAAAGATCAGTCAACTTACGGTTTTCACTTGAAACATTGCGGTTTCAGCAATGTTTCCGCAATTCTACCGCAATGTTCTTAACAGCAAAAATGTGTAAAATGTGGAAACAATGGCTACTAACGACTACCCTATAGACTTTTTCACACGATTCTCAAGCATTAGATCAACTCACTATGCATCAAACTAACTCATTCTCATGTATCTTCCGATTTCATGCATTAGATTCTTTAGTTTACTCATGTCCAAGTAAGGTCTTAAGCATCTTGTGTAAAACAGTAAGTTATGATTTGTACTAGGAAAACGCCTATTCCTAGGTCGTTTTCTGGCTACCTTGAAAGGCTAGCATGAGTGTATGACTCTGAACTCTTACTCCTTCCAGAGGTTAGGAGTTCTTTGGAAAAAATGGATGGCCAATCGAAATTGCCCGTGGGATGAAGCTTACATACAAACAATGCATTCGAGAGCTATCCTACATGCTTGGTTCACGTGTTTTAGCCTATAGTGTTGTCATTAGCATGCCCCTATGTGACTTAGTTACTCATGGATATAGAGAGAACATAATTACTAGATAAAATAGGCATGCTCAGAAGAAGAATAAACTTAAAACAGCAAGGCAAAACAGTAGGCAGAGAAGGATATCGAAATTGCGAAGTGCTGAATTTCACGTTGATTAACCGATTGTTTGAATGAACAAATGAAAGCTTAAAGTGAATAACATAAAGACAGAAAGCAACAAAATGAATTGAACTAACTAAGAGAAAAGAAATAACAACAAAACAGTGCTGGAAATGAGAAGTAAAAGACATAAAGCAGTAAGTGAGCTTGAACGCCTCGTCGCAAACGCCTCGGCTGAAGGGTGAGAAAGATAAGCCTTGCGTGGATGAATCCAATCAGAAGAGAAGATGAATCTTCTCTCCTTCCTATCAGATTGTCGACTTCAGCAGCTAAGCTTTCCAACCCAACAGACGGAAGAGAAAAACAGGAGAAAAATGGAGCTGCGAAGAGACTTCTACGCTTTCGGATGATGATTGAACCCTCCACTTTGACCTCCTTTTATAGTCTTCTGCAGGTGCGATTGGGCCAAGGAGAACCGTCCATTCTAAACGTCGTACTTCAAAATGGATGGAGGAGAAAGAACGAATCCCTGAAATATCGGATCTCAACAGAAAAAAGGTTAGCCAACTTACGGATTTCACTTGAAACATTGTTGTTTTAGCAATGTTTCCGCAATGCACAGTTTTCACTCTTTTAACTTCGTTTTGCATTCTTTCCTTTCCTTTTGCATCTAAGCTCTAATTTAGCTTCATTCTCCTAATTTGTATATATAAGCATAGATTTAAGCTAAATCCTCTCACAAATACCTAGCAATGCACGTTTTTCTATCACAAACAAGTCCTAAAATAAGCACTTTTGGAGACGTAACACACCCCCAAACTTAAGGTTTTGCTCGTCCTCGAGCAAACTAAGGACTTACTTAGGCTGCTGTTTTATCCTCTTTAACCGCTTGCTGACTCCCCTACACTCCTATCTATAGCAGTGCTGTCCTGTGACACACTTCTAAGTTTACAACTATCCTCTTATTTTGCTTCTTCTGACTTCGCACGCCTAATACTCCTGCTGTTTTTATTAACTCCCTACCACTGATCCACTTGCTTCTGTTATATAATTCAGCTATCCCTAAGGGTTCAAATTCTACCTAGGTTTACTCCAGACTCAGTACATGCTTCTAGTTTATACTTTTGAGCTACCTAGGATTCCTTAGAGTCATGCCAGTCTTAGTACAAACCAGTGACAGTAGTACATTCATAGAACAAACTAAACCCTGACATCACTACATTGGATAGACACTCATCTCCATAAACAAACCTAAAAGCTACAACCTTGCGCTTAGCTCATTGAGGATCAGAGTTCTTTTTATTCAGGACATCTAAGCCACAAAGTTGCAACTCCTAGGCATACATTCTTCTTCCCTATTTCTTCTCTTTCTTTCTTACTTTGGTGAAGCCTCTCCTTAGGTTGCCTTTTGATGCAATGCTACTTGTGGGTTACACACTTAGCACTGATTACTCGGCAACTTTAAGAGAGACACCCCTCTTTATTCTATTTCTCATTCTTTTTTCAGCTCATCATTTTTTTTTTTTTTTGTAAAGGAGAAGAAGAATGCTTATGCTTTAAGGGAGAGAGGAATGTTCCTAGGCCTAGGGTGGCCTCCCCCAAACTTAAACTACTCATTGTCCCCAATGAGTGTCTGAGGTGGCACACCCCCAAACTTGTCCTAGAAGCATCTAGTCTAGGGTAAAACAAAGAGAATCTAAAAGCCCTAGGCATAGACAGAACATACTAAAAGCAAACATCACAGCAGCAGAAATTCATGAAAAACAGACAGGTAAGGACTTAAAGCTAAACATGCTGAGCAATATTAAGAGGCTAATTTAAACTATCAAAGGGTGTCTTATGACACTCATCCAGCATGCTAATAGATAAGATATATAAGGCAGTCAAGATAGCAGCAAAAGAACAAAATTAAACAGAACCAGCCTAGCTAAACAGTCGGTCAAAAACATGCAATTATTAATAAAAATTGCGGATTCCGCAATTAATTCGCAATGGACACAGGCAGATATAGCAGTGATCAAGGCCCCTATGCATGCTCTTTCCAGTCATTTAAGCTAAACAAAAAGAAAACTAAACTAATCTACCTATTCAGCAACCATCAGACTATACTAAACAACTCTAAACAGTAAAAATAAAGAACTAAAAACATATCAAAATTGTACACAAAACAGCAGAATCCACATGGTTTAACGAAAAGCAGTTTGATTTTTGTTTTTTTTTTCTTGTAGGGAACATAAATACTCCCTTGAGTGCTAATCAGCCCAGCACTCAGATGTCCTCATCATCCTCATCCCTCCTTGGCCTTGGAGGCGCCCATGGTGTCAGTAGGTCCGTGGGGAATTCAGGAAAGATGCAGCCCAATTGGTCTGCAACATCCCTATCCCTCGCCTGCGCATATGTGGCCCATTGAGCCATCTTCTTCTGTAGATCCATCAGGCAAGCCATCGACAGGGACTGAGCAGCAGCCAGGCCATCCAGCTCGAACTCCATGTTCCCCTTCCTTCGCATCCTCAAGGCAGTAGGCAACTCCAGGTGCCCCGTGTAGGCCAGCTGTCTTTCCATCCGCTCAATTCGTACCCCTGCACGTAAGCAGAGCTTAGTAATTGTTATGTCTCCAAAAGTGACTTATTTAGGACTTATTTAGCTTAGAAAGATGCACACTCTTAGGTGTTTTTGATAGGATTTAGCTTAAACCTATGCTTATTTGTGAGAATTAAAAGAAGGTAGCTAAATTAGGACTTGTGTGCAAAAGGAAAGAAAAGGATTGAAAACCGAAGTAAAAGAAAGAAAAAAACTACATTGCGATAGCATTGCGGAAACATTGCTGAAACCGCAATGTTTCAAGTGAAAACCGTAAGTTGACTGATCTTTTTCTGTTAATTTTCGTTATTTCGGGGATTCGTTCTTTCTCCTCCATCCATTCTTAAGTATGACGTTGAAGATGGATGGTTCTCCTTGGCCCAAATGCAGCTGCAGATTACTATAAATAGGGTCAAAGTCGAGGGTTTGATCATCATCCAAAAGCGTAGAAGTCCTCTCGCAGCTCCATCTTTTCTCCTGTTTTCCTTTGCCGTCTGTTGGTTTGCGAAGCTCAGCTGTTGGAATCGATAATCTGATAGGAAGGAGAGGAGATTTGTCTTCTCTCCCGATTGGATTCATCCAAGCAAAGCTGATCTTTCTCATCCTTCAGTCGAGGCGGTTGCGACAAGGCGTCCAAGCTCATTTACATGCTTTCTGTCTTCCCTTTCTAATTTCCAGCATTGTTTAGTTGTTGTTTCTGTTCTAGTGACTAGTTCACCTCATTGCGTTGCTTTCTGTCTTTAAGTTATTTACTTTAAGCGTTCCTCTATTCATTCAAACAATCAAGTAATCAAATCACAATCGTCATTTCACAATTCTTGCCTTTGCGATCTACTGCTTTTCCTCACTGTTTTGTCTTTAAATTCCTTCTAAGCATGTCTACTTCTTCTTTTACTTCTGTTCTGTCTATATCCATGAGTAGCTAAGTCACAAAGGGGCATGCTAATGACAAGTCTATAGGCTAAAAAACGTGAACCAAGCATGTAGGATAGCTCTCGAAGCATTGATTGTATGTAAGCTTCATCCCACGGGCAATTTCGATTGGCCATCCATTTTGTCCAAAGAATTCCTAACCTCTGAAAGGAGTAAGAGTTCAGAGTCATACACTCATGCTAGCCTTTCAAGGTAGCCAGAAAACGACCTAGGAATAGGCGTTTTCCTAGTACAAACCGTAACTTTCTGCTTTAACAAGATGCTTAAGACCTTACTTGGATATGAGTAAACTAAAGAATCTAATGCATGGAATCGGAAGATACATGAGATTGAGTGAGTTTGATGCATAGTGAGTTGATCCAATGCTTGAGAATCGTATGAAAAAGCCTATAGAGGAGTCGTTAGTAGCCCTTGTTTCTCTATTTTACACACTTTCGCTGTTATTAAAATTGCGGTAGAATTGCTGTTTCCGCAATTCTGCTAAAGTTACAATTCTGTCTAGCTGATTTTGTCTTCATTTATCAATTCCGTCTCTTTTCCTTTGAGTTTAACTTTGACTTGCACTTATTTATGTTGCTACCCTCTTCGTATTCAGTAGGAAATAGACAATTCAACACCAATTCTACCCCATCAAATCCACCCTTTCCTTCTTAACTTTACACTTCACGAATAGCTTATAATAAATCTCTGTGGGAAAACGAATGAAAAAATACTTACTACTTGCTATAAGATCATGTATGCTTGCATGTTCTAAGTGCTCTCTCTATCTTATTGCTTATTTATTTTAACACATTGAGCACGTAACAAGTTTTTGGCGCCGCTGCCGGGGATTTATTTAAGTGAAACGAAGTTTGTTAAGTTTGAAACACCGAGTTTATTGTCTGTTGTAACTAATCTAGTTCATTTCTTTTACAGGTACCATCGGGTTAGTTTATGAGTGAGCCTTCAAGTAGTGATCTAGAGTTCAATCCTGAGCCTGAGCGGTTACTTAGGGCCAGAAATAGAGCCAATAAACGTCTCTTTAAACAACCCCCTTTACCTCAAGTAATTGCGGGAACCGCAATTCCTCCGCAATTGTCTCAAGAAGAAATGGCTGGAATAGTTCCAAATCCGGTACCTATCACTCGCAATCCCATCGAAATAGCGAATGATAAGAATAGTGCCATTCTCTCATACTTAGTTCCTATGCCTGGGGAGCTGAACCCCAGCATAATCCGTCCTGAAATCACTGCCAACTCATTCGAGTTAAAGCCAGTGATGTTCCAAATGTTGTCCACTGTGGGACAATTCTTTGGAGTGGAAAATGAGGACCCCCACAACCATCTTAGAAACTTCTTAGGAGTCAGTGATACCTTTATCATCCCTGGAGTTTCCCAATAAGCCTTGAGGCTATATATGTTCCCTTACTCTTTGAGGGACAAAGCCAAAACGTGGTTAAACTCATTACCCTCTGGATCTGTCCTTAATTGGACAGACTTAGCAGAGAAATTCCTAGTCAAATACTTCCCACCTGATAGGAATTCTACCTTTCGTGATGACATAGTTAAATTCAAACAAGCTGAGAATGAGTCTCTTCACGAAGCTTGGACAAGGTTCAAGGACCTTCTTCTCAAATGTCCACATCATGGCATCCCATGGTGTATCCAAATAGAGGTCTTTTTCAAAGGATGCAACCCCAGCACTAGGCAAGTCTTAAATTCATCTGCTGGAGGTTCCATGTTGTCCAAGAGTTACAACGAAGCCTATGAGATCTTGGAGAAGATCTCAGCATCACATTGTAGGTGGTCAGATGATCCAGTTGAGCCAACTAGAGCTCAAGACAAGGATGCTCTAAGTGCAATGAGCAGCCAAATAAATGCCCTGACCAACCTAGTTAAGCAAATGGCTCAAGCCAATCTCCAAACAAGTGTCAACACCGCCACAGCCATGTCAATGGGCACCCAACCAAGTCAAGGCGAGGCACTTGTATGTGGATTCTGTGGGGAAGGGCACCTGTATGAATACTGCCCTCGGAATCCATCCTCGGTCTGCTACGTTGGAAGCCAGCAGCAGCCTAGGAACAACCCCTATTCCAATACTTACAACCCTGGTTGGAGGAACCACCCAAACCTGTCATGGGGTGGCCAACAGAATACTAACCAAAATCCTAACCAACCAAGACCGAGTGGAACACCTGGTTTCACTCCCCGACATAACCAATCCATGTATCAAAAACCATACAACCAACCTGTAGGATCTTCTGTAGAAAACTTACTTAAGGAATACATAGCCAAGAATGATGCCACTCTACAGAGTCAGCAAGCTACTCTTAGGAGCTTAGAGAACCAAATAGGGCAACTAGCCAATGAACTCAAAAGTAGGCCCCAAGGTAGATTACCAGCTGACACTGAGGTACCAAGGAGATATGGTAAGGAGCAAGTTCAAGCAATTGAACTTAGAAGTGGGAGACAATTGGCAAGCAACACCAAGGACACACCAAAGCGAGTAGAGAACACTGAGTCTAGTGTTCCACTGGAGTCTCTGCCAAACCAAGGTCCACCAACAACAAGCACATCAGGACAAAGGCTGGAGCCAATCATAGAGGAGATAGAAGAAATTCCAAGGCCTCCACCTATCCTGAGGCGACCTGATGTGCCTGCATATGTGCCACCACCTCCATTTCCTAGAAGGCTAAAGAAAAAACAAGAACAGGAAGTGCACTTTAATAAATTTCTAGAAATTCTTAAGCAAGTGCATGTTAATATTCCTTTTGTAGAAGTTTTACAGTCTATGCCTTCTTATGTAAAGTTTTTGAAGGATATTATAACTAACAAAAAAATAATTGGTGAGTTTGAAACAGTAAATCTCACTGAGGAGTGCAGTGCCATACTCCAGAACAAGCTACCCAAGAAGGAGAAGGATCCTGGTTCCTTCACCTTACCTGTAGAGCTAGGAGGCAAGCACGTGGGCCGAGCTCTTTGTGACCTGGGAGCCAGCATAAACCTCATGCCCCTATCACTATTCCGCCAGTAGGAATAGGAGAAGCACGTCCAACCACTGTCACTTTACAACTAGCAGACAGATCCATAGCATACCCGGAAGGTAAGATTGAGGATATTTTAGTAAAGGTTGACAAGTTTATTTTCCTTGCAGATTTCATTATCCTGGATTATGAAGCAGACAAGGAGGTCCCCATCCTATTAGGCAGACCATTTCTCGCCACAGGTAGGGCCTTGATAAACGTCCAAAAAGGTGAGCTCACTATGAGGGTCCATGATGAAGAGGTGAAATTTAGTGCTAGCATGGACGTTGTAGATTCTTTAATGGAAGAACAATTGGAGCATGAATTATTGACTAAGCATGCTCATGAATATGTAGGATTAGAATTAACTGACTTAAACATAGCTGAGATAATGGATATACCTGTAAATAACCCTCAACATGTTTGTATGAATATTGACTTAACTGAAAAATCTTTGAATCCACTAAAACCATCCATTGAGCATCCACCTGTCTTAGAATTGAAACCTCTCCCCACTCACCTCAAGTATGCATATTTAGGAAGTAATGATACTTTGCCTGTGATTATTTCTTCTAAATTAAGTGAAAAGCATGAGGTTGAACTGATTTTACTACTTAAGCAACATAGGAAGGCTATTGCATGGTCTATTGCTGATATTAGAGGCATTAGCCCTTCTTATTGCATGAATAAGATCATATTAGAGGAAGAACATACACCCCGAGTAGATCACCAACGTAGGTTGAACCCCTCTATGAAAGAGGTAGTCAAAAAGGAAATAATCAAATGGTTAGATGCTGGTGTGATCTTCCCTATAGATAGTAGTCAGTGGGTGAGCCCTATACAATGTGTACCTAAGAAGGGGGGGATGACTGTGGTAGTCAATGAGAACAATGAACTGATTCCAACTAGGACTGTCACAGGATGGAGAGTTTGTATGGATTATAGGAAACTAAATAAGGAAACTAAAAAAGACCACTTCCCTCTACCCTTCATTGACCAATTGTTAGACAGAATAGCTGGTAGAGCTTACTACTGTTTCTTAGACGGTTATTCGGGGTATAACCAGATTACTATAGACCCTAAGGATCAAGAGAAGACTACCTTCACTTGCCCTTTTGGAACGTTTGCCTTTCGCAGAATGCCTTTTGGCTTATGCAATGCACCGGCAACTTTCCAAAGGTGCATGTTGGCAATCTTCTCTGATTTGGATGAGTCCATGATAGAGATATTCATGGATGATTTCTCAGTCTTTGGGGACTCATTTACAAACTGTCTAGAGAATTTAGGACAAGTCCTGGCTAGGTGTGAAGAGACTAACCTAGTACTTAATTGGGAAAAGTGCCACTTCATGGTGGATGAAGGGATTGTCTTAGGTCATAGAGTATCAAGGGCAGGTGTAGAGGTCGATAGGGCCAAAATTGAGATAATAGAGAAATTGGTAGAGCCTCAGAATGTCAAGGCCATTAGAAGTTTCTTAGGGCATGCTGGCTTCTACAGAAGGTTCATTAAGGACTTTTCTAAGATAGCCAAGCCTCTGTGTGAGCTTCTAGAGCTGAATAGGCCATTCATCTTCTCTAAGGAATGTCTAGTAGCTTGGAAAACCCTTAAGGAAGCATTAGTCACAGCACCTATTATAGTAGGGCCAAATTGGGATCTCCCATTTGAGATGTTATGTGATGCTAGTGACTATGCTGTAGGGGTTATGTTAGGACAGAAGATTGACAAGTTAACACACCCTGTCTATTATGCTAGTAAGACACTTAACGAGGCACAATGCAACTACACAACCACTGAGAAAGAGATGCTAGCTGTAGTGTTTGCTTGTGAGAAATTTAGGAACTATATTGTAGGAACTAGGACAATAGTGTACACTGACCATTCTGCTTTAAAGTACCTTATGAGGAAGGCTGATGCTAAGCCTAGGTTGATTAGGTGGGTACTGCTGCTGCAAGAGTTTGATCTAGACATTAGAGACAAGAACGGAAGTGAAAATGTGGTTGCAGATCATCTTTCTAGATTGCAGCATAATTGCGAAAAAATTGCGGAAACCGCAATTTCTGATGCTTTTATTGATGAACATGTCTTTATATTGACTCATCGTGATAACGATGAGGAACCTTGGTTTGCTGACATTGCTAACTTCCTTGCATCACAGGTACTACCAACTTTCAAGGGAGGACAAGAGAAGAAGAGGTTCCTTCATGAGGCAAGGAGATTCATATGGGATGATCCCACACTTTACAAGACATGTGCTGACTGTCTGCTCAGGAAGTGTGTTTCAGCTGCTGAGGCAAAGTCTGTGCTGCAGCACTGCCACACAGCACCCTATGGTGGACATTTTGGTGGCCAAAGAACAGCTGCAAAGGTATTTCAGAGTGGCTACTATTGGCCAACAATCTTCAAGGATGCCCACAACTATGCCCACAGCTGTGATGAATGCCAAAGAACAGGTAACCTCAGTCGAAAGGATGAGATGCCTCTCACCTACATCTTAGATTTGGAGCTCTTTGATGTGTGGGGCATTGATTTCATGGGGCCATTTCCTCCATCCTCAGGTAACCTTTACATATTAGTGGCAGTAGATTATGTATCCAAGTGGGTAGAGGCCATAGCATGTCCCAATAATGATGCCAAAACAGTCATAAAATTTTTGCATAGGCACATTTTTACTAGGTTTGGAACACCTCGTGCTATCATTAGTGATGAAGGGACACATTTCATTAATAAGGCTATGGAGAGAGTGTTGGCTAAGTATAACATTAGACATAGAGTAGCCACTCCTTATCACCCACACTCGAATGGTCAGGCTGAAATTTCAAATAGGGAGATTAAGAACATCCTAGAAAAAGTGGTCAAACCTAATAGAAAGGACTGGTCATTTAAACTCGAGGATGCACTTTGGGCATATAGGACTGCATATAAGACACCCCTAGGTATGTCTCCTTACAGACTTGTGTATGGTAAAGCTTGTCATCTTCCATTTGAGTTAGAAATTAAGGCATTTTGGGCACTAAAAGTTGAATTATTGCGTGACCGATGCGGGAACGTTGCGGTCTTTGCAATTACATGAGCTTGATGAGCTTAGACATATGTCTTATGAAAATGCCAAAATGTATAAGGAAAAGACCAAGATTTGGTACGACAGTAGACTTAGGATCAAGGACTTTAAGAAAGGCCAACTTGTTTTATTATTTAACTCACGATTGAAATTATTTCCAGGCAAACTTAAGTCTAGATGGTCAGGTTCGTTTGTAATTACTAATGTGTTTGTTCATGGTGCCATCGAGATAAAGAACCTGCAGCAAGGTCAACCATTCATGGTTAATGGTGCAAGGTTGAAGCACTACTATGAGGAAGGAGATGTGAAGACTCTCTCGGCCTTCCTCTTGACTGAAGCGTGAAATTAAGAACAAGAGAGGACGAGTGATTGCTGTGCTCGTCAATATGAGGCTCATGCCTTAGTTTATTTTTTTGCGATTTTCCGGTTATCGTTTGTGTATATGTTTGTATGATTTTAATTACGAATTTAATGTTGCTTTTATTTCTTTTTGTAGGGAATCAATAGAGGGAATCAAGGAGATTAAATCCAGCTGAAAAAATCGAGAAGATATTGGGCCAAATCAAAGATACGGTTGAGCAAAGATTGACATTTAAATGCAGAAAATCTCCAACGGTCACTAGAATTGCGCTGGATTTGCAGAATCCGCAAAAATATAGCCGTTGGGATTTTTTGGGTTTCTTTATATCCGTTAGAAGGCGCGTTGATCTGTACGATTCTCCCATTATCTGAACTCCAAGAAAGCTGCTTTTCTCTTCATCTGTGTTTCCTCTCTCCAAATCTCCACAATTCAACAATGGTGCTAACAAGAGCCGAACGATCTGCATCCAAGAAAAGGGCTGATGAAGCTGAAACGGTTGCGAGGGAAGCACTTCTTGCCCTTGCAGACGCTGATGCTGCGCGAACTGAACGACTGCCCAAACTTCCGATCCGCAAGAAGAAGTGGAAGGTCGTCACAGAGATACCTGCTGGACCCTCTGAACCAGCAGGCACACCCAAGAAGCGCAGATGGAGTATGGCTGTGGCCGAAGAAGAAATCAAGAAAAAGACTCCCTCTGTGGAGAGTCAAGAACTCGGCCAGCCATCCCACGAGACAGCCGAGCACAGCCTTTCACCATCCCAACCGGTTCGTAGTCCTGAGCTCTCTTCATCGCCGCCAGCGCAGAGCCCTGAGCTGCCTTCATCACCGCAGAGCTCTGCACAGACCCCTACAGCCGCACAAAGCACCACTCCGTCGCCCACTTCTCCACGGCCTGACCCTGAATTCCCATATGGGGAGTACCAAGAATCGACGCAGGGTAGTGGGAGGGCTGAGGAAGAAGAGGTCTTCTCTCCGTTGAGGGAAGCCAGCCCTGAGAGTCCTGCGCAGAAGGATGATTTTATGGAAGAAACACTGGGGGCTTGCCTCCATGCGATCACAACCAAGGCGAAGATAAAGAAGAAGAAGGCTGCCAAGATTATCAAGGCCAAACGGTCCAAGAAATCAAAGAAAAAGAAAGCCAAGAGGGCGCTTGCATCAGAGGAGAAGAGTGCTGAGCCATCGCTCAAGAAGCTCAAGATTGAGGCTGCTGAGTCAGCCAAACCAAAAGACAAAGGGAAGGCCAAGCTTTACCCTGAAGATGAGCCTCAGTCAGTGAGGTACGTGTCTTCTGACGCTGAGTCTAGAGGCATGGAGCTGAGGAAACGAGAGCTGCGGCACGAGAAGGGCTTCCTCGACAGACCTGCTGACCTGCCGCAATTCTTGCGCGCAGGAATTACGAATCACGGCTGGGAGGAGTTGTGCAGACCACCCAATCCAGCTTACACAAGCATGGTGTATGACTTCTACGCCAATTTGAGGAATTCTGAGGAGGGGTTGTCTGTGGTCAGGGGAGTAGAAGTGGACTTCTCAGCAAAAGCCATCAACGAAGCCTATGGCCTCAAGGGCCAAAAACATACTGACTATGCGAGGATTGTTGATGAGCCTACTGAAGCCGTCCTGGAAGAGGCCATTCAGACCATTGGCCAGCCTGAAGCATCCTGGATCGTGTCACGCAATGGGAGGCACACTCTCATGAGTGCCAACCTCACAGCTAAGGCGGCTGTATGGTTTTCTTTCGTGAGAAGGAAACTATCCCCAGTGACTCATGAGACCACCATCAACCAGAGCAGATCGCTGCTGGTCTATGCAATCATGCGAGGTCTCACGATCAACGTGGGTGAAGTCATGTCAGCCGCCATTGCTGACTGCGCCAAGAAGGGTAAGGGTCCATTGTTCTTCCCTAATACTATTACTAAACTATGCTTGCGTGCAGGAGTCCCCATTGAGCGGATGGAACAGCAGATGGCTTACACAGGCCACTTGGAGCTGCCTACAGGCTTGAGGCTGAAAAGGAAGGGGAACATGGAGTTCGAGCTGGATAGATTGGCTGCTGCTCAGTCATTGTCCATGGCGTGCCTGATGGATCTTCAAAAGAGGATGGCTCAGTGGGCCACATATGCACAGGCAAGAGACAAAGAGGTTGCTGACCAGCTGGGGTGCCTTTTCCCTGATTTCCCTACGAACCTACTGTCTCCATTGGTGCCTCCACGACCACGAGGGACTGATGATGAGGATGAAGACATATGAGTGCTGGTTTGAATTGCACTAAAGGGAGTATTGTTGTTCCCTTAGAATAAACAAGAAAAAATAAAAATCAAACTGCTTTTTGTGAACCATGTGAATTATGCTGTTTTTAGTTAAAATTTTGATCTGTTTAGTTGCTTAGTTTTTAAGTTTTTAAATTGTTTAGTGTAGTCTGATGCTAGCTGATTAGGTAGATTAGTTTAGTTTTATTTTTAGAGAGCTTGAATGGCGGGAAAAAGCATGCTTAGGGGCCTTAATCACTGTTATATCTGCCCTGTATCTATTGCGAAATAATTGCGGAAACCGCAATTTTTATTACTGAATGCATGTTTTGGACTGTCTGTTTAGCTAGGCTGTGATCTGTTTAAATTCTATCTTTTGCTGCTATCATGACTACCTTATATAGCTTATCTTAAAGCATGCTGGATGAGTGTCATAGGACACCCTTTGATAGTTTAAATTAACCTCTAAAAAGCTCAGCATGCATAGCTGTAAGTCCTTACCTGTCTGTTGTTTTTAATTTTCTGCTGCTGTGATATTTTCTTTTAGAATGTTCTGTCTATGCCTAGGGCTTTTAGATTCTCTTTGTTTTACCTTAGACTAGATGCTTCTAGGACAAGTTTGGGGGTGTGCCACCTCAGACACTCATTGGGGACAATGAGTAGTTGAAGTTTGGGGGAGGCCACCCTAGGCCTAGGAACATTCCTCTCTCCCTTAAAACATAAGCATTCTTCTTCTCCTTTACAAAAAAAATGAGCTAAAAAGAAAAAATGAAAAAAGAATAAAGGAGAGGCTCCACCAAAGTAAGAAAGAAAGAAAAAGAAGAAATAGGGAAGAAGAATGTATACCTAGGAGTTGCAACTTTGTGGCTTAGATGTCCTGAATAAAAAGAACTCTGATCCTCAATTAGCTGAGCACAAAGTTGTAACTTGTAGGGTTGTTTAGGGAGATGAATGTATATCCAATGTAGTGATGCCAGGGTTTAGGTTGTTCTCTAAAAGTACTACTGTCACCGTTAATACTAAGACTGGCATGACTCGAAGGAATCCTAGACAATTTAAAAATAAAGCTAGAAGCATGTACTGAGTCTGGGATAAAACTAGGTAGAATTTGAAACCTTAGGGATAGTGGCATGATATGACAAAAGCAAGTAGATCAGTTGTAGGGAGTAAATGAAAACAGCAGGAGTATTAGGCATGCGAAGTCAGAAGAAGCTAGATAAGAGGGTAGTTTTAAGCTTAGAAGTGTGTCACAGGACAGCACTGCTATAGATAGGGATATAGGGGAGTTAGTAAGTGGTTAAAGAAGGTGAAACAGTAGCCTAGGTAAGTCCTTAGTTGCTTGAGGACAAGCAAAACCTTAAGTTTGGGGGTGTGTTATGTCTCCAAAAGTGACTTATTTAGGACTTATTTAGCTTAGAAAGATGCACACTCTTAGGTGTTTTTGATAGGATTTAGCTTAAACCTATGCTTATTTGTGAGAATTAAAAGAAGGTAGCTAAATTAGGATTTGTGTGCAAAAGGAAAGAAAAGGATTGAAAACCGAAGTAAAAGAAAGAAAAAAAACTACATTGCGATAGCATTGCGGAAACATTGCTGAAACCGCAATGTTTCAAGTGAAAACCGTAAGTTGACTGATCTTTTTCTGTTAATTTCCGTTATTTCAGGGATTCGTTCTTTCTCCTCCATCCATTCTGAAGTATGACGTTGAAGATGGAAGGTTCTCCTTGGCCCAAATGCAGCTGCAGATTACTATAAATAGGGGTCAAAGTCGAGGGTTTGATCATCATCCGAAAGCGTAGAAGTCCTCTCGCAGCTCCATCTTTTCTCCTGTTTTCCTTTGCCGTCTGTTGGTTTGCGAAGCTCAGCTGTTGGAATCGATAATCTGATAGGAAGGAGAGGAGATTTGTCTTCTCTCCCGATTGGATTCATCCAAGCAAAGCTGATCTTTCTCATCCTTCAGTCGAGGCGGTTGCGACAAGGCGTCCAAGCTCATTTACATGCTTTCTGTCTTTCCTTTCTAATTTCCAGCATTGTTTAGTTGTTGTTTCTGTTCTAGTGACTAGTTCACCTCATTGCGTTGCTTTCTGTCTTTAAGTTATTTACTTTAAGCGTTCCTCTGTTCATTCAAACAATCAAGTAATCAAATCACCATTCGTCATTTCACAATTCTTGCCTTTGCGATCTACTTCTTTTCCTCACTGTTTTGTCTTTAAATTCCTTCTAAGCATGTCTACTTCTTCTTTTACTTCTGTTCTGTCTATATCCATGAGTAGCTAAGTCACAAAGGGGCATGCTAATGACAAGTCTATAGGCTAAAAAACGTGAACCAAGCATGTAGGATAGCTCTCGAAGCATTGATTGTATGGAAGCTTCATCCCACTGGAAATTTCGATTGGCCATCCATTTTGTCCAAAGAATTCCTAACCTCTGGAAGGAGTAAGAGTTCAGAGTCATACACTCATGCTAGCCTTTCAAGGTAGCCAGAAAACTGATGGAGCGTTTTACCGCAGCGGAACGCGATTTCGGACCGATGATACTCTAATTTCATCAATTTAACAAATAGAAAACATGCTCTTAAGACGGAAATAAGAAATTTAGAAATACATACCCTTGTAGTTCCAATTTCTTCAAGCTCCGCCGCACGTTCCTCGTCACGAACTCTTCCGACCTCTTCTCACGAACGCCCCGAAGACCACCCAGGTAGTCCCGCTATCCTCGGCGTCACGCAACGGAGTTGTGGGACTCCGTTACGAGAGAAAAGAAAAGAAAAAGAGAAAGAGAAAAGGAAGAAGATGAAGAAATGAGAAAGGCAGAGGCTTAAGCCTTTTTAAAAAAATGAAAGAAAAAACTTCCCCTTTTTTTTAACTTTCGTATAAAACCCCTCTGCCAAACCTTTCTCATCAAGATGAAGACCCCTCTCCACTTCTCAAGATAAGTTATGGCCAAAAACCCAATATATATATATTCCTTTAACATATATATGTGTCTTGCTGCATGCAAGACACATATATATATATAATTATTATTATTATTAAAAATAATAATAATAATTTTATTTATTAAACTTTTTAATAAATAAAATATATATATATAATTATTAATTAAACTTTTTAATTAATAATTATTATTTAATTTAATATCAAATATTAATTAAATAATAAGATTAAACCCGGTTTTTCGAAAACCGACTTTTTTACACATGAATCATATTCATGTTTTAGGCCATTCTCATATTTAAATCATATTTAAATATGTTCATATTTAAATCACATTTAAATATGTCCATCCTCTTTCCATAAACCGAATTTGAACAATTCAAATTCTTTTTCTTTTAATTTTCTCTTATACTGTTGCACGACGTTATCCGAGCTAGCCAGGAGAACCTAAAGGACCTACAGATCATGAGCTCCAACGATACGAGATTATTCGGTCAAAACTCTTTTAACCCGAATCAATCAACTTTCGTTAACCCCCGGAGACTCCACTATAGTCCGAGGGTTGCACTCTCCTCACTGTAGATATATTATGTCCTCTGATATAACCGTCACTGGCAAGTCGACCCTTCACAGGTTGTTCGGAATCACAGCTGGGTCATTTAAACCGTTTAACCCCTGCATTACATCTTGTTCCTTAAGTACCACTGACACCTCTAATGAACAATAGATCTGTGGTCCAACCAACAGATCAGTTAACCCTCTCATCACATGAGAGTGTGAGCGCTCATTGTTCAAGCCCCGGAGTCAGCTATTAAGGGAACAACCTATCTACTAACCCTGAAGAGCGGGTTAGGAGTGAACTCCAATCTTGCTGTACTATGTCCCCAGCTACCTATTCGACTTTATCCCCAAGATGGTAGGCTTATTGAGTCGGCGGTAAAGGGCCACTCTCACCCGTGCAAGTCAAAGGATACTATCGAATAAGCAGGAGTTCATAGCGAGCTCAGGATTAAGATCGAGTTACCTAGGCCATCAATATGTATAAGTCGGTCTCATCAGTAAACGGAGTTATAAAGAGAGAGCGACTTAATACGCGGTTCGGTCTTATGTAAACTCTTTACACAGGACGCCCTCACTTCTCACATCTCCATGTGGAACGATTCGGATCACATCGTTCTGTACAATACAAAGTGAGCCGCATCCAATAGTGTTACCAGGATAAGGTACCCAGCCTTATCCGTATACTATAGACCGTTTTGACTGACTACTTGAGCCTGATCCACAATCATGTCATACATGAGGCTCAAATACTCATATTCAGCCAAGGGTGTTGGTCATTGGTATAGGTTAAACCAAACACGTTTCACTTTATTCCAGTAAACTCTTTTACTGAATAAAACTAATAACTCTTTATTCTAAATAGAATATTTACAAACATAACAGTTTACAAACCACGAGTTTTAGGACATAAAACCCAACAAACTCCCACTTGGACTTAAACGTCCGTGGTGTACATGTTAGGTGGAGAAAACTAATATATCATATATCAGAAGCTTTCTCCCACTGTCTTCTCCAGCAACTCGGAGCCCTAGACTCTTCTAGGTGTCTCTCAAACACTTTAGCCATGAGAGACTTAGTAAACTAATCAGCATGAAGTACTACGAGGCTTTCCATGTGACCATCACATCTTCTCGTAGCACTAACTGTGAGCTCAACTTATAAACCTACTGCTGCTTCACAAGCTGCAAATAGACTAAGCTACCAACGAGGAATCAACAATACAACTCTTGTATTCTACTCCTCTAAGTACAAAGACAAAACTTTAACCGAAATCCAATCCAATTGGACTAATATTACTGACAGCTCCCACTGCATAACACATATCGAGTCATGTATCTCAAAATATACACCTGACCTCCAATATGTAAATGCACTTGGGTGCATCTCGTATCCTCAACACTTGAGGTGTCTCTGGAAACCATTTCCATAGACCATCGAATATTGACAACATCTTGTCAATAAAAGATTTTAGAGACAACACTAGCGATTTGTTCTTACGACTCAGATCAACCTGAATCCTTAGAACAAACTAAGCCTACCTCCAGATCAACTATTTGGGAGTGAGTCGCTAGTTTATGCTAAAAGTCAGTAATAAATCCTACATCATTCTCAATGATTAGGACAAAATTACGGGAAAATATTATGAAAGCTTTAACATTAATTAAACATTTGTCTAACAAGTTTTATCAATGTAATGTTCAAAACCATAAGATTTGAAAAACAAACCTTATAAATCAGAATATAGATGCTTATTTCAATTCATAAATGGATTGAAGAAGCTCGCAAACGATTTGCTCTTAATCCTGAATAATGTATCTCCCTGGTTGAGACTAATAGATACTCTATCAAGATAGCTAGTCTTGATATCCATTTACCTTATCCTATCAGATAGAACAGGGCAATGGATACGAGTATTCTATATAACTTACATCTGACAACAAGAAACGAAGTTAATACACAATTAACCCCTTCTCTTCGGGACAGTCCCTTTGCCAGAAAGTCAAGTCTTAGAGGTTTTCACCTCATAGACTTGGTCTGTAAACCTCTTGAAGATTCATGGTTTTGAGCCACTGGTTCTGGTTTATGAACTCACTGTCATCATCAATATGATAACTAGAGTCATACAACATACTAATATAGCAGGCCGAATTATCTCATAATTCTCCCACTGCATTAAAACTTTCTCAACACTTGAGAAGAACCAGCAAAACTAACAACCATTGTTAATTTATAGCTTCCACTAAAACAAGATAAGTCTTAACAGTTTAGTTGTTACCAAGTTTAATAGAACACTACTTGTATACATCTTTTGCAAAATGAACTTTTCATTAAAAACAAAAGATACTATATACATCTAAAGCGTTCACAACAAACTTGAGTTTATAGACAATAATTACAACAGTTGAAATTATTTCTATACAGACAACTAAACAAACAAGCAAGCTCCCACTGTATAAACTGCGTAGACGTCTTCATAAGTCGTCTTCGTCAAGAAACAGGCAGACAGGAACTAGTTTCCTGAAATAGAATAACAAACATGATTAGTGGTTCCTGAATCAACATCCAGGTATGACAATCATAATCCACAAAACATGTTTAGACAGAAGATAAATCATATTTACCTTGTCGTTCATTCTGTGCCTTTTTCTCCGCAAGGTATTTAGGGCAGTTTCGCTTCCAGTGCCCTTCTTCACCACAATGAAAACACTTTCCACTGTGTGAAGCTTTTACCTTGCCTACAGCTGGGGTTTTGCCCTTCCTGGCACTTCTCTTCTTCTTGTGAATAATCTTATTACTCACAGTAAGAGGTTCAGATTTAGTCCCAGACCCAGACCCTTTCTGGAACTTCACAGAAGTGGTAACATTTACCTCCTTCTCCTTTCCTTTCGAGGTATGCAGGGACTGATAAATCTGAAGCTCGTTCAGAAGAGACGTCAGATTGTATTCTATCTTGTTCATGACCATATTGGCCCTGAAGTGCAGGAAACTCTTCGGAAGAGATTCCAAGATAAATCCAACCTGACCTTGTTCGTCGACGGTTGCCCCATTTACTTCTGCAGTATTGAAGTACACCATCATGTTAAGGACATGTTCCCTAACAGAGGTTCCTTCAGCCATACGACAGTTGTAAATGTGCTTGAGGGCTTCATACCTAAGAGATGAGGAAGGCTTTCCAAACATCTCTTGTAGTGAAGCCATGATTTCCTTAGCGGAAACCATCCCCTCATGCTTCCTTGACAAAACATCAGATATGCTTGCCAGGATATAAACTCGAGCTTTATCGTTAGCCCGAATCCAACCGTCATATGCTTCACGAACAGTTCGTGAGGCATTTGAACCAGGAACCGGAGGACACTCCTCCGTTAAGACAAATCTTAGGTTGTCGAGAACCAAAACTGCATTAAGGTTCGACTTCCACGTCCCAAAATTTTCACCGGTTAATTTGTCGTGAGCTAATAACTGTATAAAAGAGCTCGACATGCTGAAAAAGAATGTAAAACTATTAGTGAAACGGTTTTAACCTATTTAACCAATTAAGAGATTTAGAAGTAAATAAAGTACCCAAACTCTTTATTTACTAACAACGATACTTTAGTAGGTCATAATGGTCCCTACCGTAGGGTAGGTGAGCACTCATTTACTAAATCAAGACATTCTTGACTAAATGCTATCACCAGAATAACTCATATTCCTATAGCATTTTAGTTATCGTTTTTGGTCTGGATTTACTAACTCCTTAGCAAATTCCGTAAGTGTGACCCTCCATTTTTAGAACGCACAGAACGGCCCCAACATAGCAACCGTATGGAATGTCAGTGTTGGGAATGGCCCTATGTTTCTTTATCCATAAATGGTGACTGAGGTGTTCGATCTCCCATGCCCAGCCCTCCGTTTGGATGGTGCCCCAAGGGCAGCCTGCAGGCGGAACATGGGAATCTCACGGTTCAATCCAATGGAGGAGACCGTAGGATGTACTGACGTACTTCCTTCTCCCACTTACTATAGACACTTACTCCATTCACCTTGCTATTGAAAGTTGCAAACACCACCCGTCTGGAGATGCCCCATATGGCATCATGAGGCCAAGCAAAATTCTCACGTTGTGAACTTTTAGGGAGTGCGTAGCAGGAGAGGGATATATCATATATTCCTTCTCAACACATCTACTAAGCATCGTGGACGGTTTTTAGGGTAAACACTCAGGTTTTATCCGGCTAAGAAAATAAAACCTTAAGTCTAGGCAAACTATTTACCTGAGATGTCTAGGTTATTAACAGATTTAATTAACCTCACACCTCTCCCGCACGCTCATAAAGCCTGGTTAACTTTACTCAAGTACCGGATCGTCCCCAGGTAGGAGGTGTTCCGTAAACCGTCAGCTTAAATACCTCCAACCTCGAACAGGATTTCACCGGGTGAGTTTCTCATAACCTTAGCATTTACGAGATTTCAACCTATTCATCTAATGAACCTGATCGAATCATTAACCCTAAATGAACATGCTCTTTTCTTTGTTATAGATTTTAAAAGTCTAAGTCATTTTTACAACACTTGCAAAAATCTAGACTTACTAGAACAAACTTCTATATGCTTCTCAAACATACATTCGCTAAGGCATGACAAATTGAATATTTAACTTCATAATCAATATAACACTTATATCGATTATGCTCTTAAATATACAACTCCTAATTCATAAATTAATATAACACTTATATCAAATATTTATGAATTAAGCATGCATCCTATACATTATAACAATTATAACATACAATAATGCATCTTGGTTGGATGTTTAATTTCATAATTAATATAACACTTATATTAATTATTCTATTAAGCAAACAACAACTAATTCATGAATTAATATAACACTTATATTAATACTCATGAATTAAACATGCATCTAATACATTATAACACTTATAACCTACAATATGCATACAACCATGGCAACCTATGTTGTATATTTAATTTCATAATTAATATAACACTTATATCAATTATTCTATTAAATTAGCAACATCCAATTCATGAATTAATATAACACTTATATTAATACTCATGAAGTCCCAAATATGCATACTATAAATTTTAACACTTATAACATAATACCAATGCATGGAGCATGCTTCCTATGGTGGGATTTTAAATCTATATGGCATACTATATGCACATACAAACATGGATTTTAATTAAAACATACATTCACAATGCATAATTAATTAAACACGCTAAAGTGGATCGATTTTGGCATTTAGCAAGCAATAACTAATTTATTACAAGCTTGAACAACAAGCTAAAACTTCAGCGAACTTCGAACTCTTCGCACCGCCTTAGACCAGCTTGCTTCCTCCGAACGCTTCGGTCAATTTCTCTTCGAATTTCTCCTCGAATTGCCTAGAACGAGTTTGAACTTATACCGAACATTTCGGCGAGCTCAAAACTCGAGCTTCTTTCACAAAGAAACCTATATGGACTCTAATGACTCTAAAAATACAGACTCTTCCGCACGCATTAAAGCCCATACATTCTCGGGCAATTACATATAATGAAATTCAAATAGAAACTATGCCAAAATCGATATTCACTTTAGACATCCATTCAGAAACAATTTCTAAAATAAAATACCCACCAACTTAAATTGATGCAAATTGAGTTAATCACAAAATCGCTCTGATACCAATTGATGGAGCGTTTTACCGCAGCGGAACGCGATTTCGGACCGATGATACTCTAATTTCATCAATTTAACAAATAGAAAACATGCTCTTAAGACGGAAATAAGAAATTTAGAAATACATACCCTTGTAGTTCCAATTTCTTCAAGCTCCGCCGCACGTTCCTCGTCACGAACTCTTCCGACCTCTTCTCACGAACGCCCCGAAGACCACCCCAGGTAGTCCCGCTATCCTCGGCGTCACGCAACGGAGTTGTGGGACTCCGTTACGAGAGAAAAGAAAAGAAAAAGAGAAAGAGAAAAGGAAGGAGATGAAGAAATGAGAAAGGCAGAGGCTTAAGCCTTTTTAAAAAAATGAAAGAAAAAACTTCCCCTTTTTTTTAACTTTCGTATAAAACCCCTCTGCCAAACCTTTCTCATCAAGATGAAGACCCCTCTCCACTTCTCAAGATAAGTTATGGCCAAAAACCCAATATATATATATTCCTTTAACATATATATGTGTCTTGCTGCATGCAAGACACATATATATATATAATTATTATTATTATTAAAAATAATAATAATAATTTTATTTATTAAACTTTTTAATAAATAAAATATATATATATAATTATTAATTAAACTTTTTAATTAATAATTATTATTTAATTTAATATCAAATATTAATTAAATAATAAGATTAAACCCGGTTTTTCGAAAACTGACTTTTTTACACATGAATCATATTCATGTTTTAGGCCATTCTCATATTTAAATCATATTTAAATATGTTCATATTTAAATCACATTTAAATATGTCCATCCTCTTTCCATAAACCGAATTTGAACAATTCAAATTCTTTTTCTTTTAATTTTCTCTTATACTGTTGCACGACGTTATCCGAGCTAGCCAGGAGAACCTAAAGGACCTACAGATCATGAGCTCCAACGATACGAGATTATTCGGTCAAAACTCTTTTAACCCGAATCAATCAACTTTCGTTAACCCCCGGAGACTCCACTATAGTCCGAGGGTTGCACTCTCCTCACTGTAGATATATTATGTCCTCTGATATAACCGTCACTGGCAAGTCGACCCTTCACAGGTTGTTCGTAATCACAGCTGGGTCATTTAAACCGTTTAACCCCTGCATTACATCTTGTTCCTTAAGTACCACTGACACCTCTAATGAACAATAGATCTGTGGTCCAACCAACAGATCAGTTAACCCTCTCATCACATGAGAGTGTGAGCGCTCATTGTTCAAGCCCCGGAGTCAGCTATTAAGGGAACAACCTATCTACTAACCCTGAAGAGCGGGTTAGGAGTGAACTCCAATCTTGCTGTACTATGTCCCCAGCTACCTATTCGACTTTATCCCCAAGATGATAGGCTTATTGAGTCGGCGGTAAAGGGCCACTCTCACCCGTGCAAGTCAAAGGATACTATCGAATAAGCAGGAGTTCATAGCGAGCTCAGGATTAAGATCGAGTTACCTAGGCCATCAATATGTATAAGTCGGTCTCATCAGTAAACGGAGTTATAAAGAGAGAGCGACTTAATACGCGGTTCGGTCTTATGTAAACTCTTTACACAGGACGCCCTCACTTCTCACATCTCCATGTGGAACGATTCGGATCACATCGTTCTGTACAATACAAAGTGAGCCGCATCCAATAGTGTTACCAGGATAAGGTACCCAGCCTTATCCGTATACTATAGACCGTTTTGACTGACTACTTGAGCCTGATCCACAATCATGTCATACATGAGGCTCAAATACTCATATTCAGCCAAGGGTGTTGGTCATTGGTATAGGTTAAACCAAACACGTTTCACTTTATTCCAGTAAACTCTTTTACTGAATAAAACTAATAACTCTTTATTCTAAATAGAATATTTACAAACATAACAGTTTACAAACCACGAGTTTTAGGACATAAAACCCAACAAAAACGACCTAGGAATAGACGTTTTCCTAGTACAAACCGTAACTTTCTGCTTTAACAAGATGCTTAAGACCTTTCTTGGATATGAGTAAACTAAAGAATCTAATGCATGGAATCGGAAGATACATGAGATTGAGTGAGTTTGATGCATAGTGAGTTGATCCAATGCTTGAGAATCGTATGAAAAAGCCTATAGAGGAGTCGTTAGTAGCCCTTGTTTCTCTATTTTACACACTTTCGCTGTTATTAAAATTGCGGTAGAATTGCTGTTTCCGCAATTCTGCTAAAGTTACAATTCTGTCTAGCTGATTTTGTCTTCATTTATCAATTCCGTCTCTTTTCCTTTGAGTTTAACTTTGACTTGCACTTATTTATGTTGCTACCCTCTTCGTATTCAGTAGGAAATAGACAATTCAACACCAATTCTACCCCATCAAATCCACCCTTTCCTTCTTAACTTTACACTTCACGAATAGCTTATAATAAATCTCTGTGGGAAAACGAATGAAAAAATACTTACTACTTGCTATAAGATCATGTATGCTTGCATGTTCTAAGTGCTCTCTCTATCTTATTGCTTATTTATTTTAACACATTGAGCACGTAACAGTAATTGTATTAGGAAAGAAAAGTGGACCCTTACCCTTTTTAGCACAGTCAGAGATTGAGGTTGCAATGACTTCGCCCACATTGATTGTGAGGCCCCTCATGATCGCATAGACAAGCAGCGATCTGCCTTGGTTGATGGTGGTCTCATGAGTCACTGGGGACAGCTTCCTCCGCACGAAGGAGAACCAGACAGCTGCCTTGGCTGTGAGGGTAGCACTCATCAGGGTGTGCTTCCCATTGCGTGAAACCGTCCACGCTGCCTCAGGCTGGCCAATGATTCGCAGCGCCTCTTCCAGGACAGCTTCTGTTGGCTCATCAACGATCCTGGCATAGTCAGTGTGTTTTTGACCCTTTAGGCCATAGGCTTCATTGATTGCCTTCGCTGAGAAGTCCACCTCGACTCCTCTGACCACAGATAGGCCATCCTCTCGGTTCATCAAGTTGGCATAAAAATCGTACACCATGCTGGAGTAGGCGGGGATGGGTGGTCTACATAGCTCCTCCCAGCCATGATTCGTGATCCCTGCGCGCAAGAACTGCGGCAGGTCTTCTAGCGCATCAAGGAACCCCTTCTCATGGAGCAGGTCCCTCTTCCTCAGCTCAGTGCCCCTTGATTCAGCATCAGAGGACACATACCTCACAGATTGAGGCTCATCTTCGGGGTACAGCTTGGCTTTCCCCTTCTCTCTTGGTTTGGCTGATTCAGCAGCCTCGATCTTGAGCTTCTTTAGAGAGGGCTCATCACTCGCCTTTGTTGATGAAGGCTCGCCCCTGGCTTTCTTTTTCTTGGCCTTCTTCGAAGCCTTCAGCTTCTTGGTCTTAACAACCTTGCTGCCTTTCTTTCTCAGCCTTGCCTTTGTGGTGATCTGTTGGAGGCAATCCCCCAATGTCTCGTCCATTGAATCGTCCCTCTCTGTAGGGCTGTCGGGGCTGACTTCCCTCAGAGGCGAAAAGATCTCGTCTTCCTCAGCTACATCATCGCCCTGCGCCGATTCTTGAGGGTCTGCCTCTGGAATTTCAGGTTCAGGCGTCTGGGAGATGGGCGATGCTTCAGGGCTCTGCGGCGGTGGAGACGGTACGGGGCTGCGCGCTGGTGGATATGGCGAATGGCTTTGTTTGGCCGTTGGTATCGATATTATTGAACTATCGCCAATCATCGGGTTGTCGAGACACGCCAAAATAAATTTATAAGTGCCCGAAATCACTAAACTATTTGTAGAATAGTAGTAACGGGGTCGATCCACAGGGAATTAAGGTATTTTGACTTAATCTTAATTAAATTTGCAAACTATTAATATAGGTGGAATAAGGAGTAATTGTTTGTTTTCAAGTAACTAAGATGGAACAAAGCAAATGGGAAAATTTAGCTAACGGAGTTTCCGACTCGGGACGATCGGGGATAAATTTAGCAAACCTCTTGGATCATAGGATGACGAGTTTTATGGTTGAATAAATTAACGAATGCACAGCTCGTCTAAAATTAATAAATAACCCAGACATGCTCCATGGATTTAATTAGACATAAATAATCATGCTAATCAAGCATACCGTTCGGACATTGGCGGCCAACGCTCTCCCAAGACCGAACGGTAGCAACAAGCTAACTGTGACGACTATCTAATTTGGACGCGAAACTAGTATGTCGATTTGGAATTCTAATTCGGGAAGAACGAACACCAAGAGCGTAAGGACGCCAATACGCTCAAGGTGCCACAATTCCTTGTTACTTGGCGGAAACGAGAGGCACGGCATCAAATCCTTTAACAAATGAACATGCTCAAAATCAAGGGTGCCTAGTCCTAAATCATTCAAACATGCTCATAGATTAAGCTAAGAAATAGAATTCAATTCAATAAAATATCCAACCAATTCAGAATTTCAATCCTACAACCTCACCAAGAGTTCATACTACATTTATCCTTACAATCCCGAGCCAAAAACGGTAAATCTACTCACTCATGACTTGTGTGGTGTGGGAAGGCTTCAAATCGAGCTTCCTAGCCCCTCCCATGGTGGAAAACAGCTGCTGGACGTCAAATCAGGCGCGGAGCTCGAGGTAGAAGATGATAATGGCGGCTAAAATCGGACAGAAACTTAAGTAATCCGTTGTAGCGTCGAGACGCTAGGGCAGCGTCTCGACGCTGCGCCCTAAATAATCCGCGCGCGCGCAGTCGGGGTGGCGTCGAGACGCTGTCGGCGTCGAGCGAGCGTCGAGACGCTATCGCTCGACGCTTGCTCTCGGGTTTTTCTTCAATTCAGCGCTTCAGACTTCGGAGCGTCGAGGCGCTATGGCAGCGTCTCGACGCTGGGCAGCGTCGAGCTAGCGTCGCGACGCTGTCGCTCGACGCTAGCTCTCGGGTTTTTGCATGGAATTTCGCCTTCAATTTCCCCAAAGCGCCCAAACTTCATCCCTTTGCATGGATCTTCCCGGGAAGTGTTCTTATGCCTTTAAGTCGCGATATTAAGCTCCGAAAAGCGCTGAAACGCTCTCGAGAGCGAAGCACCGAGAACACCTACAACAATTACATAAAAGCAAGATTAAGCCAATAATAAACGTGAATTAGGGACATAATTATAGCTCCAAAATGGAGCTATCAAACACCCCCAACTTAATTCTTGCTAGTCCTCGAGCAAGGTGGAATTCTGATTAATCAAATAAAACGAGAATACATGCTAGGGACTCGAGTCTCAGTATTGGAAAAGACAGGGCATTTGTATTTGAAAGAAACAGCTGCATGCATGCAAGAGTTAAGATCAATTCGAAGAATTTTAAAGATGCTTCCCTATTTATGCTTCGGACTTAGCTCCTCGATCTTTAGGTTTCAACAGGCTTAGAACAGCTCTATCTATCCTAAAATTTCGCTTTCCCCCTACTTATGGCTTAACAGAACAATCTAAGGGCAGTTCATCGCCTATGCAAGTAATATAACGCAAGGCATCTTTTCTCTCATTTTCTTTGATCTTCATGAGCGCCTAACATGTCAATCTTACTTTCGTTTCAGCTTGCCTGCAATTTCATTGCACAGTGCATCTGACTACGGGCAAAATTCACATTTTTAAGGACTAGCGTTCACTTCTTTGTGCATCCTTTTCATGCAGTGGCGACCGTGGGTTACACGACCGCCCCTGGCTACTAAGGCAACTCAAGAAGGAGGAACGCGTCATGAGATTATTTTCTTTTTATAAACTTGCATTCATTTTTCTTTTAGTCTAAGAATCATATTAAAATTTTAAGCGCACGGATTACAAACAAGAGCGAATCTTAGCCCATCCTAAGGTTGCCTTTCGAGGTGACAACGAATTTCAAAACAAACAGAGCTACCCTAAACCCACAGATCCGAGATAGAGTGCTAACATGCGAAGCTTAAACAGGGAAATAACTTGAAAAATTTTCAAAACGGCCTTAACATATACAATTATACTTGATTTCACAACAAACACGCATACGAAGACCTTAGCAGTACATCACAGAATTTCATAATCGAACAAGCATGCTTTCTCCATAGCTCAACAAGTTAATCAGGATTCCACAACAAAGCTCGACAATCCTTTATAAGCGCACAACCCACCACCCCCAACTTAGAAATTGACAATGTCCTCATTGGACCAAATATGCACAGTCAAAACAAAAGGAAAGAAAACCTTCCCTGAATTGTGACTTATAGGGTTGGAGAGTGCGCTTTAACCTTAGCCAATAAACCGCAAGGATGAGCCATTGTTTCACCTGAAAATTCGCAACGTCAGAGTGGAAATCTAAACTAATCCTAAAGTACAGTTCAAGCTCGGGTGCCTCCGAGTAGCGCAAATTTTTAGAGTCGATTGCTCGACTTTACCAAAACTAATTTTATCCTTTCTCATAATCAGGCTCTTTCAAGTAGGCATGATCGTCGAAGTCCTCTGACATTCCCTCGTGAAAGATCTTTAATCGCTGGCCATTCACTGTGTATTCCTTCTCCGTATCCAAGCTCTGAATTTTGACTGGCATGAACTTCAGGCGGGAGTTGAACAAGAGGACTTTCTGACCAACTCCGAAGTGCTTTCTGACGACTCGCCTGTCGTGGAACAGTTTGGTCTTTTCCTTGTAGGTCTTCGAGTTCTCATATGCATCCAGGCGAAGCTCCTCCAGTTCTTGCAATTTGAGGAGTCTTTCTTCGCCCGCCAAGTCAAAGTCCATGTTGCACTTCTTCACGGCCCAGTAAGCTTTGTGTTCGATCTCCACGGGGAGATGACAGGCTTTACCATAAACCATCCGGTAGGGAGACATCCCTATGGGGGTTTTGTAAGCCGTACGGTAAGCCCACAAAGCGTCGTCCAGCCTCAGGCTCCAATCCTTCCTTCCTGGACTTACTGTTTTCTCGAGGATGCTTTTCACTTCTCGATTGGAAACTTCTGCTTGGCCATTGGTCTGAGGATGATACGGGGTAGAGATTTTGTGATTGACCCCATACTTCCTCATCAAAGCCTGGATCGTTTTGTTGCAGAAGTGGCTCCCCTGGTCACTTATGATGGCTCGTGGAACTCCATACCTGCTAAAAATATTAGATTTGACAAAACTGGAAACAACATTAGCGGTATCAACTTTGGTGGCTTTGGCTTCCACCCATTTAGACACGTAGTCCACAGCCAATAAGATATAAACAAAACCAAATGAAGGGGGAAAGGGTCCCATAAAATCCATACCCCAAACCTCGAAAATTTCACAAGTTAAAATGGGGTTTTGGAGCATTTCATTCCTACTAGTGATGGTCCCTTTTCTCTGACACTGATCACAAGATTTACAAAACTCATAACAGTCCTTAAACAGTGATGGCCAGAAAAACCCACAATCTAAAATTTTTCTCGCAGTCCTATTTTGCCCAAAGTGTCCCCCGCATGCAAATTCATAGCAAAAGGTAAGGATGGACCTATGTTCAGACTTAGGGACGCACTTCCTAATTACTTGGTCAGCGCAAAATTTCCATAAAACGGGCTCTTCCCAAACATACGTCTTGGCTTCGCTTTTCAGCTTAGCTCTTTGGTTATATGAAAAGTCGAATGGGAACGTACCTGTGACCAAGTAGTTGACAATGTCGGCGTACCATGGTGTCTCCACACTTACCTGGAAGAGAACTTCATCAGGGAACTCATCATTCAGAGGCAAGTCATCCTCATTACGCACAATGCGGCTCAAGTGGTCAGCAACGGTATTTTCTGATCCTTTTCTGTCTTGAACAGAGACGTCGAACTCCTGGAGTAATAATACCCATTTGAGCAGTCTAGGCTTCGAGTCTTTCTTGTTCATCAAGTATCGAACTGCTGCATGATCAGAAAAAACAATTACTTTAGATCCAAGAATATATGGCCGAAATTTATCAAGAGCGAAAACTATGGAAAGTAGCTCCTTCTCTGTTGTTGTGTAACCGATCTGCGCGGAATTGAGCGTCCTAGAGGCATAATAAATCACATGGCTCTTCTTGTCTATCCTCTGGCCTAACACAGCGCCTACGGCATAATTGCTTGCGTCGCACATGATCTCGAAAGGAGTCCCCCACTACGGTGGATGAATGATGGGTGCGTTGGTCAAGCACTTCTTCAGAACATCAAAGGCAAGCTTGCACTCTTTGTCAAAACAGAATGGAACATCCTTTTTCAGCAAGCTTGTCATCGGGGTCACTATCTTCGAGAAGTCTTTAATGAACCTGCGGTAAAAACCTGCGTGACCAAGAAAAGAACGTACTTCCCGAAGATTCGTGGGATAAGCTAAATCAGATATGACATCAATTTTAGCTTTATCAACCTCTATCCCCTTAGCAGACACAACGTGACCCAATACTATGCCCTGACTGGCCATGAAATGACACTTTTCAAAATTTAAAACAAGATTAGTTTCGATGCATCTTTCCATGACTCTAGACAAGTTAAACAGGCAATCTTTAAATGAACTTCCATATACAGTAAAATCATCCATAAAGACTTCGATGCATTTTTCTACAAATTCGGAAAATATGCTCATCATGCATCGCTGAAAAGTCCCTGGAGCATTACAAAGCCCAAAGGGCATTCTCCTATATGCGTAAGTTCCGAATGGACAAGTAAAAGTAGTCTTTTCTTGGTCTTCCTGGGCTATGGGAATTTGATAAAACCCAGAAAAACCATCAAGAAAACAGAAGAATGGCTTCCCAGCTAAACGCTCCACCATTTGATCTATGAAGGGAATAGGAAAGTGGTCCTTCTTAGTCACATCATTCAATTTTCTAAAATCAATACACATTCTCCACCCGTTTTGTACTCTCTTAGGTACTAACTCCCCCTTATCATTTCTAATAACAGTTATGCCCGTCTTTTTAGGTACAACATGAATAGGGCTAACCCATTGGCTATCAGAAATGGGAAAGATAATACCTGCATCCAGGAGTTTGTGTATCTCAGACAACACTACCTCTTTCATTGCAGGGTTCAGTCTCCGCTGAGGCTCTCGGGATGGCTTTGCTCCCTCATCCAGCCGGATCTTGTGCATGCAAAGCACTGGACTCAACCCGTGCAAGTCTGCCAATGTCCATCCCATGGCTCTCTTGTTCTTTTTCAAAACTTCAACCAACTCACTTTCTTGCTTCGGTGTAAGCTCCTTGGAGATAATTACCGGAAGTGTCTCCACCTCACCCAAGTACACGTACTTGAGATGACCCGGCAACTCCTTCAATTCCAACTTGGGAGCCTGCAAAAGAGATGGTAATATTTTAGTTGGCTTTTCACATGTTTCTAAAGCAAAAGTAGGTTGTTCAGACAAATCAGTCAATATGGGAACACTACTTTCAACTTCGCCAACAATTTCAGTAAAAACGAGTGGGTCATCCCCATCAACAACAGTCATGCATTCTTCTTGTTCTAAAGTATCTATCAGATCAATTTTACAGACAGAATGCACATCAGCACGTTGTTTCATGGCATCAATTTATTTTGGCGGGTCTCGACAACCCGATGATTGGTGGGTTGTGCGCTTATAAAGGATTGTCGAGCTTTGTTGTGGAATCCTGATTAACTTGTTGAGCTATGGAGAAAGCATGCTTGTTCGATTATGAAATTCTGTGATGTACTGCTAAGGTCTTCGTATGCGTGTTTGTTGTGAAATCAAGTATAATTGCATATGTTAAGGCCATTTTGAAAATTTTTCAAGTTATTTCCCTGTTTAAGCTTCGCATGTTAGCACTCTATCTCGGATCTGTGGGTTTAGGGTAGCTCTGTTTGTTTTGAAATTCGTTGTCACCTCGAAAGGCAACCTTAGGATGGGCTAAGATTCGCTCTTGTTTGTAATCCGTGCGCTTAAAATTTTAATATGATTCTTAGACTAAAAGAAAAATGAATGCAAGTTTATAAAAAGAAAATAATGTCATGAGGCGTTCCTCCTTCTTGAGTTGCCTTAGTAGCCAGGGGCGGTCGTGTAACCCACGGTCGCCACTGCATGAAAAGGATGCACAAAGAAGTGAACGCTAGTCCTTAAAAATGTGAATTTTGCCCGTAGTCAGATGCACTGTGCAATGAAATTGCAGGCAAGCTGAAACGAAAGTAAGATTGACATGTTAGGCGCTCATGAAGATCAAAGAAAATGAGAGAAAAGATGCCTTGCGTTATATTACTTGCATAGGCGATGAACTGCCCTTAGACTGTTCTGTTAAGCCATAAGTAGGGGGAAAGCGAAATTTTAGGATAGATAGAGCTGTTCTAAGCCTGTTGAAACCTAAAGATCGAGGAGCTAAGTCCGAAGCATAAATAGGGAAGCATCTTTAAAATTCTTCGAATTGATCTTAACTCTTGCATGCATGCAGCTGTTTCTTTCAAATACAAATGCCCTGTCTTTTCCAGTACTGAGACTCGAGTCCCTAGCATGTATTCTCGTTTTATTTGATTAATCAGAATTCCACCTTGCTCGAGGACTAGCAAGAATTAAGTTGGGGGTGTTTGATAGCTCCATTTTGGAGCTATAATTATGTCCCTAATTCACGTTTATTATTGGCTTAATCTTGCTTTTATGTAATTGTTGTAGGTGTTCTCGGTGCTTCGCTCTCGAGAGCGTTTCGGCGCTTTTCGGAGCTTAATATCGCGACTTAAAGGCATAAGAACACATCCCCTTCATACTCAACAGACAAAGTTCCATCATGCACATTAATTTTCGTTTTAGCGGTTTTCATGAATGGTCTACCAAGTAAAACAGAAGTGGTGGATGTATTTTCTTCCATTTTAATCACATAGAAATCAGCAGGGAATATCAAATCTTTAACCTTAACTAACACATCCTCAATCAATCCTAAAGGACGAATGGAAGACCTATTAGCTAACTGGATAATTATACCAGTTTCCTGCATACCTTCTAAACCGAGGCTCTTATAGACTGAGTATGACATAACATTAATTGAAGCTCCTAAGTCTAGCATAGCGTGCTCGATTTCTCTATCCCCTATAGTACATGGCAAGAGGAACATACCTGGGTCCTGGCATTTATTTGGAATACCTTGGGTTATCAGGGCAGAAACATTCTTGCTTACCACGACTCTCTCAGCACTTTTGGTCTTCCTCTTCATGGTGCACATCTCCTTTAGAAATTTGGCGTACCTTGGGATTTGCTGAATTGCATCAAGCAGGGTATATTGATCCCAACCTTTCTCAGCGTCTCAAGAACGTCCGCGTCTTCGGCCTCCTTAGATGGCCTTGCTAGCCTACTAGGAAAAGGAGCAACGGGAGTGTAAGACTTCATAGAAATAATAGGAGGAGTTACAACAGTTTCAGAGGGTGCTTGAGAACACTTATCTGGAGATATCTCTGAATCTTTTGGAGGACTCACGGGAGTGGTACGGGATAGCACTTCTTTACCACTTTTGAGGTTTATCGCACTAACCCCTTCCGCTTTGGATTCAATTCTACTCATTCTTTCCTTCACCTCTGTGAATTCATCTCTTAGAGATGTTATCTGCGACCTTGTCTCATTGCTAGCTTCCATGAGCGATTTGAACATGCCTTCAATGGCTTGACCTGAGACAGAAGAAGCCTGAGATGATTTTTCCTGCATCGTATGAACTAAACCAAATACCTGAGACACTTGTTCTTTGAGCACTTCTATGTCGGAAGACATCTTAGAATGCTTGTTTCTTCCCCCGTATTGACGACGGTTCTCAGCTATATTAGAGATCAACTGTCTGGCTTCCGCAGGTGTCTTCTCCCAAAGGGCTCCTCCACTTGCTGCATCAAGCATCTTGCAGTCATGCGGGAGCAACCCATCATAGAAGAATTCGATGAGCGCGACTTCTGTTATCAAATGGTTCGGGCATTTTTCACAGAGTTTAATGAACCTCTCCCAGCATTCGTGAAATGCCTCGTCCTTTCCTTGCTCAAATTGTCGGATATCTTTTTTCACGGCTCTGGCTTTTGAGGCTGGAAAATACCTTTCCAAGAATAGACTCTGCAACTTTTTCCAAGTAAAGATGGTTCCCGATGGCAAGTAATGCAGCCAATCTCGAGCTTCACCTCTCAAGGTGAATGGAAAAGCTCTCAGGTAGAGCTGATCTTCAGTAATGCCGCCTGGCTTCATCGCAGAACTTGTCATTTGAAAAGCCTTGAGATGTTTATAAGGATCCTCATCTGCTTCACCACAAAAAGAGGGTAAATGGTCAATGAAACCCGATTTAAGCACAAACTCACCTGAAATCTCCAGGTAGGAAATACAAGAAGGTTGGTGGCCCATAGCAAATGATGTCCATTGTCTGAGCGTTTTTGGGACTCCAATCTCATCATCAATCTCCATTCTCTCAATAAAAATTTGGCACTTCTAGCACACTTAAACAAACAGATCAAAATTGCAAATAATAAAAGAATAAACATAAATATTTTTTTTTTTTTTTTTTTTTTTTTTTAAAGTAAAAAAAATTAAAAGTTTACAAACCAAATTTAAATTAGGCCGAATTACACTTGACTCCCCGGCAACGGCGCCAATTTTGGTAGCGATATTATTGAACTATCGCCAATCATCGGGTTGTCGAGACCCGCCAAAATAAATTTATAAGTGCCCGAAATCACTAAACTATTTGTAGAATAGTAGTAACGGGGTCGATCCATAGGGAATTAAGGTATTTTGACTTAATCTTAATTAAATTTGCAAACTATTAATATAGGTGGAATAAGGAGTAATTGTTGGTTTTCAAGTAACTAAGATGGAACAAAGCAAATGGGAAAATTTAGCTAACGGAGTTTCCGACTCGGGACGATCGGGGATAAATTTAGCAAACCTCTTGGATCATAGGATGACGAGTTTTATGGTTGAATAAATTAACGAATGCACAGCTCGTCTAAAATTAATAAATAACCCAGACATGCTCCATGGATTTAATTAGACATAAATAATCATGCTAATCAAGCATACCGTTCGGACATTGGCGGCCAACGCTCTCCCAAGACCGAACGGTAGCAACAAGCTAACTGTGACGACTATCTAATTTGGACGCGAAACTAGTATGTCGATTTGGAATTCTAATTCGGGAAGAACGAACACCAAGAGCGTAAGGACGCCAATACGCTCAAGGTGCCACAATTCCTTGTTACTTGGCGGAAACGAGAGGCACGACATCAAATCCTTTAACAAATGAACATGCTCAAAATCAAGGGTGCCTAGTCCTAAATCATTCAAACATGCTCATAGATTAAGCTAAGAAATAGAATTCAATTCAATAAAATATCCAACCAATTCAGAATTTCAATCCTACAACCTCACCAAGAGTTCATACTACATTTATCCTTACAATCCCGAGCCAAAAACGGTAAATCTACTCACTCATGACTTGTGTGGTGTGGGAAGGCTTCAAATCGAGCTTCCTAGCCCCTCCCATGGTGGAAAACAGCTGCTTGACGTCAAATCAGGCGCGGAGCTCGAGGTAGAAGATGATAATGGCGGCTAAAATCGGACAGAAACTTAAGTAATCCGTCGTAGCGTCGAGACGGTAGGGCAGCGTCTCGACGCTGCGCCCTAAATAATCCGCGCGCGCGCAGTCGGGGTGGCGTCGAGACGCTGTCGGCGTCGAGCGAGCGTCGAGACGCTATCGCTCGACGCTTGCTCTCGGGTTTTTCTTCAATTCAGCGCTTCAGACTTCGGAGCGTCGAGACGCTATGGCAGCGTCTCGACGCTGGGCAGCGTCGCGACGCTAGCTCTCGGGTTTTTGCATGGAATTTCGCCTTCAATTTCCCCAAAGCGCCCAAACTTCATCCCTTTGCATGGATCTTCCCGGGAAGTGTTCTTATGCCTTTAAGTCGCGATATTAAGCTCCGAAAAGCGCCGAAACACTCTCGAGAGCGAAGCACCGAGAACACCTACAACAATTACATAAAAGCAAGATTAAGCCAATAATAAACGTGAATTAGGGACATAATTATAGCTCCAAAATGGAGCTATCAGCCGTCTCATAGGAAGGACGGCCACTCTCTTTACTCTCCACAGAGGGAGTCTTCTTCTTGCTCGCTTCGTCGGCGACAGCCATACTCCACTTTCTCTTCTTGGGCGTTCCTGCTGGTTCAGATGGCCCAGCAGGAATCTCAGTCACGACCTTCCACTTCTTCTTGCGGACAGGCAGCTTGATACGTTGTTCGGCTCGTGCGGTTTCGGCATCTGCCAGGGCAAGTAGCGCTTCTCTCGCAGCTTGCTCAGCATCGGCGGCCTTCTTCTTGGACGCAGATCTCTCAGCTCTTGTTAGCACCATTGTGAAATTGTAGGGATCTTGAAAGGGGAATTGCAGAGGAAGAATGAGAGGGTTTTCTTGGAGTTCAGGGAATGAGGGAAGCGTACGGATCAGGCCGCTTCTAACGGCTACAAGTAATGATGAAATCCCAACGGCTATTTCTGTTGCGGATCTCGCAAATCTATCGCAATGAAGTGGCCATTGGAGATTTATTTGTGTTTAAAATCCAATCTTCTCCCAACTGAATCTTTGATTTCGCCCAATATCTTCCTCGATTTTTAATCTTGAGATCAACTCCTTGATTCCCTCTATCGATCCCCTAGAAAAAGAAATAAAATCAACGTCAAATTCGTAATTAAAATCACACAAAAATCTATACAATTAGTAACCGAAAAAATAGCAAAAATAAACTAAGGCATTAGCCTCGCATGGACGAGCACAGTAAACACTCGTCCTTTCTCGTTCTGCTTTTCACGTTTCAGACAAGAGGAAGGCCGAGAGAGTCTTCACATCTCCTTTCTCATAATAATGCTTCAATCGTGCACCATTAACCATGAACGGTTGCCCTTGCTGCAGGTTCCTAATCTCAACTGCACCATGAACAAACACATTAGTTATCACAAAAGGACCTGACCATCTGGACTTAAGTTTGCCTGGGAATAATCTCAACCGTGAGTTAAATAACAATACAAGCTGGCCTTTCTTAAAGTCCTTAATCCTAAGTCTACTATCATGCCAAATCTTGGTCTTTTCCTTATACATTTTAGCATTCTCATACGCCATATGTCTAAGCTCATCAAGCTCATGTAATTGCAGAGACCGCAATGTTCCCGCATCGGTCACGCAATAATTCAGTTCTTTCATGGCCCAAAATGCTTTGATTTCCAATTTAAGTGGTAAGTGACAAGCTTTTCCATACACAAGTCTATAAGGAGACATACCTAGGGGTGTCTTATATGCAGTCCTATATGCCCAAAGTGCATCCTCGAGTTTAAAAGACCAATCTTTTCTATTGGGTTTGACCACCTTTTCTAGTTTACTTTTAATCTCCCTATTTGAAATTTCAGCTTGTCCATTCGAATGTGGGTGATAAGGGGTGGCTACCCTATGTCTAACATTGTACTTAGCCAACACCTTTTTCATTGCCCTATTAATAAAGTGTGTCCCTTCATCACTAATTAAAGCACGAGGCGTACCAAATCTAGTAAAAATATGCCTATGAAGGAATCTTATGACTGTTTTGGCATCATTATTTGGACATGCTATGGCTTCTACCCACTTAGACACATAGTCTACAGCTACTAATATGTAAAGGTTACCTGCTGATGGAGGAAATGGTCCCATGAAGTCAATGCCCCACACATCAAAGAGCTCTAACTCAAGGATGTAAGTGAGAGGCATCTCATCCTTCCGACTAAGATTACCTGTTCTCTGGCATTCATCACAGTTGTGTGCAAAATCGTGGGCATCTTTGAAGATGGTGGGCCAATAGTAACCACTCTGGAACACCTTTGCAGCTGTTCTTTGGCCACCAAAGTGTCCACCATAGGGGGTTGTATGGCAGTGCTGCAGCACAGACCTCGCCTCAGCAGCTGACACACACTTCCTCAACAAACCATCTGCACACGTTCTGTAGAGTGTGGGATCATCCCATATGAATTTCCTAGCTTCATGTAGGAACCTCATCTTCTCTTGGCTTCCCTTGAAAGTTGGTAGTACCTGCGATGCACGAAAGTTAGCAATATCAGCAAACCATGGTTCCTCATCGCTATCTCGATGTGTTAATACAAAGACATGTTCATCGATAAAGGCATCAGAAATTGCGGTTTCCGCAATGTTATCGCAATTATGTTGCAATCTTGAAAGATGATCCGCAACCACATTTTCACAGCCTTTCTTATCTCTAATGTCTAGATCAAATTCCTGCAGCAACAACACCCATCTAATCAACCTAGGCTTAGCATCAGCTTTCCTCATGAGGTATTTCAACGCAGAATGGTCAGTGTACACGATTGTCCTAGTGCCTACAATGTAATTCCTAAACTTCTCGCAAGCAAATACTACGGCTAGCATCTCCTTTTCAGTAGTTGTGTAATTACATTGTGCCTCATTAAGTGTCTTACTAGCATAGTATACAGGGTGTGTTAGTTTATCAATTTTCTGTCCTAGCATAACCCCTACAGCATAGTCACTTGCATCACATAACATTTCAAATGGAAGGTCCCAATTTGGCCCTACTATAATAGGTGCTTTGACTAGTGCTTCCTTAAGAGTTTTCCAGGCTATTAAACATTCTTTAGAGAAGATGAATTGCTTATTCAGCTCTAGAAGCTCACACAGAGGTTTGGAGATCTTAGAAAAGTCCTTAATGAACCTCCTATAGAAATCAGCGTGTCCTAAGAAACTTCTAATGGCTTTTACATTCTGGGGTTCCACTAACTTCTCTATGATTTCAATCTTAGCCCTATCGACCTCTACTCCTGCCCTAGACACTCTATGACCTAGGACTATCCCTTCTTCCACCATGAAGTGGCATTTTTCCCAATTAAGTACTAGGTTAGTTTCCTCACACCTAGCTAGGACTTGTCCTAAGTTCTCTAAACAGTTTGTGAATGAATTACCAAAGACTGAGAAGTCATCCATAAATATTTCTATCATGGATTCATCTAAGTTAGAGAAGGTTGCCAACATGCACCTTTGGAACGTTGCTGGTGCATTGCATAAGCCAAAAGGCATTCTGCGAAAGGCAAATGTTCCAAAGGGACAAGTGAAGGTTGTCTTCTCCTGGTCCTTAGGGTCTATAGTGATCTGGTTATATCCTGAATAACCGTCTAAGAAGCAGTAATACGCTCTACCAGCTATCCTATCTAACATCTGGTCAATAAATGGTATAGGGAAGTGATCTTTTTTTGTTTCTTTATTTAGTTTCCTATAGTCCATACAGACTCTCCATCCTGTAATAGTCCTAGTTGGAATCAGTTCATTGCTCTCATTTACTACTACAGTCATCCCTCCCTTCTTAGGTACACATTGTATAGGACTCACCCACTGACTACTAGCTATAGGGAAGATTACCCCTGCATCTAACCACTTAATGATTTCTTTTTTAACTACCTCTTTCATAGAGGGATTCAACCTATGTTGGTGATCTACTCGGGGTGTATGCTCTTCCTCTAATATTATTTTATGCATGCAGTAAGAAGGGCTAATGCCTCTAATGTCAGCAATAGTCCATGCAATAGCCTTTTTATGCTGCCTAAGTAATAATATCAGTTCAACCTCATGCTGCTCACTTAATTTAGAAGAAATAATCACAGGCAAAGTATCATTACTTCCTAGATATGCATATTTGAGATGAGTGGGTAAAGGTTTCAATTCTAAGACAGGTGGATGCTCAATGGATGGCTTTAATGGATTCATGGATCTATCAGTTAAGTCATTATTCATACAAACAGGCTGTATCTTATCTACAGGTATATCCATGATCTCAGAAACATTCAAATCAGTTAAGTCTACGTTTACATATTCATTAGCATGCTTAGTCATTAATTCATGCTCCAGCTGTTCTTCCATTAGTGAATCTACAATGTCCATACTAACACAAGATTCAGAGTCAAAGGGGTACCTTAAGGCTTTAAAAACACTAAATTTAACCTCCTCGTCATGAACCCTCATAGTGAGCTCACCTTTCTGAACATCTATCAGGGCCCTACCTGTGGCTAGAAAAGGTCTGCCTAATAGGATGGGGACCTCCTTGTCTGCTTCATAATCCTCAATCTTACCCTCAGGGTAGGTTATGGATCTGTCTGCAAGTTGTAAAGTGACAGTGGTGGGACGTGCTTCTCCTATTCCTAGCTGGCGGAATAGTGATAGGGGCATGAGGTTTATGCTGGCTCCCAGGTCACAAAGAGCTCTGCCCACGTGCTTGCCTCCTAGCTCCACAGGCAAGGTGAAGGAACCTGGATCCTTCTCCTTCTCTGGTAGCTTGTTCTGGAGTATGGCACTGCACTCCTCAGTGAGATTCACTGTTTCAAATTCGCCAATTATTTTCTTGTTAGTAATTATATCCTTTAAAAACATAACATAAGAGGGCATAGACTGTAAGACTTCTACAAAAGGAATATTAACATGCACTTGCTTAAGAATTTCTAGAAATTTATTAAAGTGCACTTCCTGTTCTTGTTTTTTCTTTAGCCTTCGAGGAAATGGAGGTGGTGGCACATAAGCAGGCACTTCAGGTCGCCTCAGGATGGATGGAGGCCTTGGAATTTCCTCTATCTCTTCTATGATTGGCTCCAGCCTTGCTCCTGATGTGCTTGTTGAGGGTTGACCTTGGTTTGGCAGAGACTCCAGTGGAGCACTAGACTCATTGTTCTCTACTCTCTTTGGGGCTTCTTTAGTGTTGCTCACCAATGGTCTCCCACTTCTAAGTTCAATTGCTTGAACTTGTTCCTTACCATCTCTCCTTGGCACCTCTGTGTCAGCAGGAAGTCTACCTTGGGGACTACTTTTAAGTTCATTGGCTAGTTGCCCTATTTGGTTCTCTAGGCTCCTAAGGGTAGCTTGCTGGCTTTGCAGGGTGGCATCATTCTTGGCTATGTATTCCTTGAGTAAGTTTTCTACAGATGACCCTACTGGTTGGTTGTATGGTTTTTGATACATGGATTGGTTATGTTGAGGAGTGAAACCCGGTGTTCCACTCGGCTTTGGCTGGTTAGGTGCTTGGTTAGTACTTTGCTGGCCACCCCATGAAAGATTTGGGTGGTTTCTCCAGCCAGGATTGTAAGTATTGGAATAGGGGTTGTTCCTAGGGTGCTGCTGGCTTCCTACATAGCAGACTGAGGCTGGATTCCCAGGGCAGTATTCATACAGATGCCCTTCCCCACAGAATCCACAGGGTAGTGTCCCACTGGTGGACGGATTTTTGAATATCCGCTTAATCTCAAGCTGTCGAGGCTTGCCAAAATACGATTTATAAGGCCTATAACCAAGGCTTTGCAGCCAGTGGTAACAGGGTCGATCCAAGGAATAGGAGAATGAATTTACTAGTGAAATTGGGATTTGATTGATTAATTGGTAACGGGGGGTTTTATCATGCAAATGGGAAATAATGCGAAAGCTAACGGAAGAAAGAAATAATATGTAGAAAACGTGTGCACGGTTTGGGGAGTCTCGGGGTCAATTGTTAGACAAATACAACTTATCATTTAATTCTAATAACATGGAATTCAGTTTACTAAGCACGCGGACGACTACCAGAGAAGCCCCAAAGTAGCCGACTCCATGGATTTTAATTAGGCCACACAGTCCTAATTACACGTTATCTAATCTCACATTAAGATGATCAGTCCTAAGATGAATTTAGACAGTTACTAGCTAACCGCGACAAACATTCGGGCGTGAATTCTAATTGCTAGTAGGTTGCCCGCAAACGCTGTATGCAACCAACAATTATCCTACCCGACCCGATACTTCGATTTAGTTCTATTTACCTGTGTTACTTAGTCGAGTAGTGAGAGGCACGGCATCGCTACTCTTTAACATACACAACATGCGAAACTACCCGAGTGTCAATCAACGTATTTTAGCATGCGCGTTGGATTAAGCAAAGTAAATAGATGCAATGTAAACAGAACCAATATGCAAATTATACTCAGATTATCAAAGCAATAAGAGTCTAACAAAATTCCCCTAAACAAATCCCAAACCGTCACCCTTACCTTAGCCGCTCATGGCGCGGTTCGTCAATCCCGCTCCACCAACGACAATGGAAGAGTTCATCTACCTATTACAATGGAGAGTGGAGCTCACAAGCATGCCAACAATGGCGGAGCTCCAGGAAAAGTAGAGAGAAAATGGGGAAGAAGGAAGGAAAAATCAGCAAAATCCGTTGAGAGATGAAGAAGATGAAGCTCTCCAAAAATGTGCAGAAAAATCGTCTTTTAGCTACTGCCTTCGTCGTAGCGTCGAGACGCTGGGCCTAGCGTCTCGACGCTGTGCCCTAAGTGATCGGCGCGCGCGCGCTGGCGTCGCGACGCTGCCCCGATGAATTTCCTGCGCGCGCCTCCTCCGGAGCGTCTCGACGCCAAGCAGGGTCTCGACGCTTGCTCTCGGGTTTTTCCAGCGTCGAGCCAGCGTCTCGACGCTATAGCTCGACGCTGGCTCTCGGGTTTGGGGCTGATGCAATGCCTCTCCAAGGCTGTTTTGGCCCGTTTCTTCACGGAACAAATTCCCCTCTTCCCGATGCATTCCCGGGGCGCTAAAACTCTGCTTTAAGCTCTCGAACATGCCCAATGGACGCACGAGCTCTTTGCCGCTTTTCTCCTACAAAAGAGATACATTTAATCAATTGGAAGCGGACTTAAGCTATAATTAGGACGTATTTAATAGCTCCAAAATGGAGTTATCAAACACCCCCAACTTAAACATTGCTAGTCCTCGAGCAAGCACTACAAAGACATTGACTCTAAGGACGCGTTTACATATATTCTAACTCAAGCCTCCATGCATATTGAAATTTCAAACACGAATATAATCATGGAAGCATTTTGTTCATGTATTAACTAGGACATATCAAAAATTAACTCTTGCCCCCTAACGTGTGTGTGTGCTAGCTAACCGCTCCTAAACTCACGTAAACTCGGAAAACCTGCATGCAACGCACATCCCGTTTTCCCCCTACTTCTAGCGTTTAAGAACAGCTACACTTGACTTACACGAGAGAAAGAAGCAAATTAAGAGACCTAATTATTTTCTCATTCTTTTTCTTTCTTTTTCAAAAGTACTTTGTACTCTTTTATTTTGGGTTCTTTGAACCAACCTTTCATTTCTTTTTCTTTCCTACTCGAGCTGCCTAACACGTCAAATTCATGCATAAAACTTCACGTTTTTAAGGACTAACGCTCACTTCTTTTAAGCGCTTAATAAGAAGGAGGAGCGCCTCGAGAGGAATTTTTCTACAAAACATGCTTTTCTATTTTTTTTTTATTAGGCTAAGCACATGCTTTCTCAATTAACAAACCACTAACTCTCATGCAACAAGCTACCTAAGGGTGCCTTTCGGGGTGACAACGAGAATTAGCAAAACATGCGATAAACCAAGCTTACGGAATCTAGGGAGAAGTTGCTAAGTGCGCGATGGGTGCAAGGGAGCAACAGAAAAAATTTTAAAATTTTTGACATGAACCTAATAAACACAAAACTCATGCAAAAACTCGATTATGAACATGCTCAGATTTCCAACATGCATTTCCTAGGCTATCACAGTCAGAAAAAAATAAACAGAGTCCCAAGCACTTCAATATCTTTATAACACTTCTCAACAAACTACACATGCACATCCATCGGACTACTCCACCCCCAACTTCAAAATTTGGCATTGTCCTCAATGCCAACCAGTCAGATATAATAAAGTAAAAGGGAAGAAGAAATACACTTCCCTGACTCTTTGTGAAGCTGGCGAGGGCGAGGAAGCGGCGCACGAACGCATCAGAGCCCAAAATTGTCTTCTCTTCCTCGATTCCCTAAAAAAAACAGCAAGCTAATTAAAACTAAATTAATCTAAAAAGCAATAAAACTACACTAAAGCATAAAAACAGTTCAACACTCGGGTGCCTCCGAGAAGCGCAGAATTTTTAAAGTCGGTTGCTCGACTGTATTCTCTCCACAGACTCATCCATAGTCTGTAGGTGCGGGGGACGATCCAGACTTGTCCTTGGCCACACCTTTTCTTCCATCCACCTGAAAATTGTTTTGCACTCTTCGTGCCTCGGGCACGTGAATATAAGCATTGTTAGTGCAAAAACCAGCAGTATCATCAAACAAATTTAAATCAGAAATTTTAACAGAGACATGGGCGCCATCCCTCAAGCGCGAGGGTAGACTCCCATTCTCAACATGCTCAATCACAGAAACATTTCCAACAGTCACAGACGACTTTGATGCATTTGTAATAAATTCATTCACCGTTCCATCAAATTCTACAGACAAGGCACCCCTATCAACATCTATCTTGACCTTAGCGGTCTTCATAAATGGGCGGCCTAATAAAATAGAAGAGGAAACATGCGAAGAATTCTCATTCATGCTCAGCACATAAAAATCGCATGGAAACAATAAGTCTTTCACTTTGACTAAAACATCTTCAATCTTCCCTAAAGGATGCACACAAGATCGATCGGCTAGTTGGATAACTATATTGGACTCGATTAAAGTACACAATTCAAGTTCTTTAAAAACATCATAAGACATGACATTAATCGAGGCACCGAGATCTAACATGGCATTTTCAATGAATTTAGTACCGATAGTGCATGGGATAGAAAACATACCAGGATCGATGCACTTCGGTGGAAGATTACCTTGGAAGATTGCGGAGACGGTTTCTTTCTTCGTCTCGTCACTTTTTCTCGACATTCTCTTACTCGTACACCACTTCTTGAGAAACTTGGCATATTTTGGCACTTGGCTTACGGCCTCAAGAAGTGGGATGTTGACCACTACCTTTTGGAAGGTTCGAAGGACCTCCGCATCTTCAGATTCCAAAGTAGGCTTCGCAAGCCTACTCGGGAATGGTGCAATGGCAACATCCTCAGGTACACTGACCTTCTCATTTCTTTTCTCATTCTGAGTCTCAGGAGCAGTCGGGGTGGACTTGTTCAGGCTGTCCGTGGCTTCCTTCGCAGCTCTGGTGGAAAGTGACTTCCCACTGCGCAGCTGAATGGCACTCACATTTTCACATGAGTTAACTGTAGTTTGGGAAGGAAGCTTCCCCGAGCTCTTGCTCTCAATCTTACTGATAGACACCGCCATTTGTGTCAGCTGCTTGTTCAAATTCTGCAGCTCTGCCTTATGAGAATTTAGCTCATCGCGAGCCTCTTTCTGGAACTGGCTGGTGCTAGTCACGATGGTCCTCACCATCTCTTCAAGTGAGCTGGAGGAGCTCGAAGCTTGAGCCTGGGTGGAAGAGTTAGGCCTATCTTGGGACTGACCTTGGAAGCGAGTTTGTCCTTCCCTGTTCCCATAGCTGAAATTAGGATGGTCGCGCCAACCGGGTTGTAAGTGTTTGCATATGGGTCGTACTTCCTTGGGTTGGAAGCATACCCCCCGATTGCATTGACCTCCGCCTCTTCGCGGTGTCCTCCAACAATTTTCTTCAACATGCTACCTATCTCGGCCACCTGGGCCCTCATTTCAGACATCTCATGGCTCTGAGCCACGCTGTGCACTTGTCCTTGCCCCCTGATCCCAAACTGCTGCGAGTTGGTGGCCATATTTGCAATCAACTGTTTGGCCTCAACTGGGGTCTTGTCAATCAGTGCCCCTCCACTCGCTGCATCGATCATCTGCCTGTCGTGGGGCGTCATCCCCTCATAAAAATACTGTATGAGCAGCTGATCGGCGATCTGGTGGTGTGGGAAACTCGCGCACAGGCGCCCAAAGCGTTCCCAATACTCATGCAGGGACTCACCTACATCCTGGGTGATCCCATAAATCCTCTTCCGCAGAGTAGTGGCTAAGGATGCGGGAAAGTATTTCTCCAAAAATACCCGCTTCATATCCTGCCACGTAGTGATGGATCCGGAAGGCAAATAGTACAGCCAATCCTTGGCCTTATCCTTGAGCGTGAAGGGGAATGCCCTCATATTCAGTTGCTCCTCCGTGACCCCTGCGGGCTTCATTCCCGCGCAGACGCAATGGAATTCCATCAAATGTTTGTTTGCGTCCTCACCTGCATTGCCATGGAAAGAAGGTAACTGGTGAATTAAACCAGACTTCAACTCAAAGTTACCTGCTACCACGGGGTAGTTAATGCACAAAGGCTGCAGGTTCCGGTCTGGCGCTGCCAGTTGCTTCAGCGTCCGTGGCGCTTCACCTTGCGCCATCTCGTCAAATAAGAAGGGATTGCCTTCTTCTCTTCCCAACGTTCCTTGCCCCTCCCGGGCTTCTCTACGTAACCGCCGCTCCTCTCTGTCAATCTCAGGAATAAACTGCAAACTACCCTCAGAGGAACGGGTCATACACAAACAAAAATCTAAACATACAAATTACAAACAGAAAAAATTTTCAGTCAACCATCAACAAATCAAATTCAAACTTCAATCATAAATTCAATCAATTGCCTACTCCCCGGCAACGGCGCCAATTTTGGTGGACGGATTTTTGAATATCCGCTTAATCTCAAGCTGTCGAGGCTTGCCAAAATACGATTTATAAGGCCTATAACCAAGGCTTTGCAGCCAGTGGTAACAGGGTCGATCCAAGGAATAGGAGAATGAATTTACTAGTGAAATTGGGATTTGATTGATTAATTGGTAACGGGGGGTTTTATCATGCAAATGGGAAATAATGCGAAAGCTAACGGAAGAAAGAAATAATATGTAGAAAACGTGTGCACGGTTTGGGGAGTCTCGGGGTCAATTGTTAGACAAATACAACTTATCATTTAATTCTAATAACATGGAATTCAGTTTACTAAGCACGCGGACGACTACCAGAGAAGCCCCAAAGTAGCCGACTCCATGGATTTTAATTAGGCCACACAGTCCTAATTACACGTTATCTAATCTCACATTAAGATGATCAGTCCTAAGATGAATTTAGACAGTTACTAGCTAACCGCGACAAACATTCGGGCGTGAATTCTAATTGCTAGTAGGTTGCCCGCAAACTCTGTATGCAACCAACAATTATCCTACCCGACCCGATACTTCGATTTAGTTCTATTTACCTGTGTTACTTAGTCGAGCAGTGAGAGGCACGACATCGCTACTCTTTAACATACACAACATGCGAAACTACCCGAGTGTCAATCAACGTATTTTAGCATGCGCGTTGGATTAAGCAAAGTAAATAGATGCAATGTAAACAGAACCAATATGCAAATTATACTCAGATTATCAAAGCAATAAGAGTCTAACAAAATTCCCCTAAACAAATCCCAAACCGTCACCCTTACCTTAGCCGCTCATGGCGCGGTTCGTCAATCCCGCTCCACCAACGACAATGGAAGAGTTCATCTACGTATTACAATGGAGAGTGGAGCTCACAAGCATGCCAGCTCCACGAAAAGTAGAGAGAAAATGGGGAAGAAGGAAGGAAAAATCAGCAAAATCCGTTGAGAGATGAAGAAGATGAAGCTCTCCAAAAATGTGCAGAAAAATCGTCTTTTAGCTACTGCCTTCGTCGTAGCGTCGAGACGCTGGGCCTAGCGTCTCGACGCTGTGCCCTAAGTGATCCGCGCGCGCGCGCGCTGGCGTCGCGACGCAAGGCCAGCGTCGCGACGCTGCCCCGATGAATTTCCTGCGCGCGCCTCCTCCGGAGCGTCTCGACGCCAAGCAGGGTCTCGACGCCAGGGCAGCGTCGAGCTAGCGTCTCGACGCTATCACTCGACGCTTGCTCTCGGGTTTTTCCAGCGTCGAGCCAGCGTCTCGACGCTATAGCTCGACGCTGGCTCTCGGGTTTGGGGCTGATGCAATGCCTCTCCAAGGCTGTTTTGGCCCGTTTCTTCACGGAACAAATTCCCCTCTTCCCGATGCGTTCCCGGGGCGCTAAAACTCTGCTTTAAGCTCTCGAACATGCCCAATGGACGCACGAGCTCTTTGCCGCTTTTCTCCTACAAAAGAGATACATTTAATCAATTGGAAGCGGACTTAAGCTATAATTAGGACGTATTTAATAGCTCCAAAATGGAGTTATCACCCACCTTGGATTGGTTGGGTGCCCATTGACATGGCTTTGGCGGTATTGACACTAGTTTGGAGATTGGCTTGAGCCATTTGCTTAACTAGGTTGGTCAGGGCGCTAATTTGGCTACTCATGGCATTGAGTGCGTCCTTATCTTGAGCTCTACTTGGCTCTATGGGATCATCTGACCACCTACAGTGAGATGCTGAGATCTTCTCCAAGATCTCATAGGCTTCGTTATAACTTTTGGACAACATGGAACCACCAGCAGATGAATTTAGAACTTGTCTGGTGCTGGGGTTGCATCCTTTGAAAAAGACCTCTATTTGGATACACCATGGAATACCATGATGTGGACATTTAAGTAGAAGGTCCTTAAACCTTGTCCAAGCTTCGTGAAGAGACTCATTCTCAGCTTGTTTGAATTTAATAATATCATCACGAAAGGTAGAATTCCTATTAGGTGGGAAGTATTTGACTAGGAATTTCTCTGCCAGGTCTGTCCAATTGCGGACTGATCTAGAGGGTAATGAGTTTAACCACGTTTTGGCTTTGTCCCTCAAAGAGTAAGGGAACATGTAAAGCCTCAAAGCTTCTTGGGAAACTCCAGGGATAAGGAATGTATCACTGACTCCTAGGAAGTTTCTAAGATGGTTGTGGGGATCCTCATTTTCCACTCCAAAGAATTGTCCCACAGTGGACATCATTTGGAACATTACTGGCTTTAACTCGAATGAGTTGGCAGTAATCTTAGGGCGGATTATGCTTGGGTTTAGTTCCCCAGGCATAGGTACTAGGTAAGAAAGTATGGCACTATCCTTATCATTCGCTATTTCGATGGGATTGCGAGTGGTAGGTGCCTGATTTGGGTTTGGTATATCCATTTCTTCTTGATGGAATTGCGAAATCCCTGCGGCTTCAGCAATTATTTGAGGTATAGAGGGTTGTTTAAAGAGACGTTTCTTAGCTTTGTTTCTGGCCCTAAGTAATCTCTCAGGCTCAGGATTAAACTCTAGATCGCTAATTGAATGCTCATTCATAAACTAACCCAATGGTACCTGCAAAAGAAATAAGAAATAGATTAGTCCCAATGGATATTAAACTTGTGTTTCAAACTTAACAAACTTCGTTTTCGCTACACTAAGTTCCCGGCAGCGGCGCCAAAAACTTGTTGCGTGCTCAATGTGTAGAAGAAATAAGCAATAAGAGAGAGAGAGAGAGCACTCAGAACATGCAAGCATACATGATCTTATAGCAAGTAGTAAGTATTTTTTCATTCGTTTTCCCACAGAGACTTATTACTAGTTACATGCAAGCATACATGGGTGGATTCGATGGGGTAAATTTGGTTTTTAATTGCCTAATTACTAATGAATGTATAAAGGATAGCAACATGAACAAGTGCAAGTCAATGATAAACTCAAATGTGAAGAGAAGCGATTAATAACTGAAGAGGAAAATGGCTAAGCAGAATTTTTAACTTAATAGAATTGCGAGAACAGCAATTTTACCGCAATGTTACTAACAGCGAAAGTGTGTAAAATGGAGAAACAAGGGCTACCAACGACTATCCTATAGGCTTTTTCACACAATTCTCAAGCATTAGATCAACTCACTATGCATCAAACTAACTCATTCTCATGTATCTTCCGATTTCATGCATTAGATTCTTTAGTTTACTCATGTCCAAGTAAGGTCTTAAGCATCTTGTGTAAAACAATAAGTTATGATTTGTACTAGGAAAACGCCTATTCCTAGGTCATTTTCTGACTACCTTGAAAGGCTAGCATGAGTGTATGACTCTGAACTCTTACTCCTTCCAGAGGTTAGGAGTTCTTTGGACAAAATGGATGGCCAATCGAAATTGCCCGTGGGATGAAGCTTACATACAAACAATGCATTCGAGAGCTATCCTACATGCTTGGTTCACGTGTTTTAGCCTATAGTTTTGTCATTAGCATGCCCCTATGTGACTTAGTTACTCATGGATATAGAGAGAATAGAAATAATAGATGAAGTAGACATGATTAGAAGAGAATTAAAGGCAAAACAGCAAGGAAAAACAGTAGAAAGCGAAGGTAAAGGCAAAGTGTGAAATGATGAATTGTGCTTTGATTAATCAATTGTTTGAATGAATAGGTGAAGACTTAAAGTCACTAACATAAAGACAGAAAGCAACGAAATGAAATGGATTAACTAAGGGAAGAGAAATAACAACAAACGGTGCTGGAAATGAAAAGTTAAAGACAGAAAGCAGTAAAATGAGCTTGATCGCCTCGTCGCAAACGCCTCGGCTGAAGGGAGAGAAAGGTAAGCCTTGCGTGGATGAATCCAATCAGAAGAGAAGATGAATCTTCTCTCCTTCCTATCAGATTGTCGACTCCAGCAGCTAAGCTTTCCTACCCAACAGACGGAAGAGAAAAACAGGAGAAGAATGGAGCTGCGAAGAGACTTCTACGCTTTCGGATGATGATTGAACCCTCCACTTTGACCTCCTTTTATAGTCTTCTGCAGGTGCGATTGGACCAAGGAGAACTGTCCATTCTCAACGTCGTACTTCAACATGGATGGAGGAGAAAGAACGAATCCCTGAAATATCGGATCTCAACAGAAAAAGGTTAGCCAACTTACGGATTTCACTTAAAACATTGCTGTTTTAGCAATGTTTCCGCAATGCACAGTTTTCATTCTTTTAACTTCGTTTTGCATTCTTTTTCTTTCCTTTTGCATACAAGTCCTAATTTAGCTTCATTCTCCTAATTCACATATATAAGCATAGATTCAAGCTAAATCCTATCACAAACACTCACAAATGCACGACTTTCTATCACAAATAAGTCCTAAAATAAGCACTTTTGGAGACGTAACAATGTCATCTGAGGCATCTCCAGTCGGGTGGTGTTTGCATATTTCAAATAGCAAGGTGAATGGAGTAGGTATTTATAGTAAGTGGGAGAAGGAAGTACGTCAGTACATCCTGCGGTCTCCTCCATTGGATTGAACCGTGAGATTCTCATGTTCCGCCTGCAGGCTGCCCTAGGGGCACCATCCATTCGGAGGGCCGTTCATGGGAATCAGAATATCTCAGTCACCTTTTATGGATAAAGAAACATAAGGTCATTCCCAACACTGACATTCCATTCGGTTGCGCTGTTGGGGCCGTCCTACGAATTCTAAAAATGGAGGGTCACACTTACAGGATTTGCTAAGAAGTTAGTAAATCTTGACCGAAAACGATAACTAAAATGCTATAGGAATAAAAGTTATTCTGGTGTTAGCATTTAGTCAAGAGTGTCTTGGTTTAGTGAAAGAGTGCTCGACTGCAAGTCGGTAGCGACCATTCTGACCCACCAAAATATCGTTGCATGTTAATAAAGAATTTGGGTACTTTATTTAATGCTAAATATTTCTTGATTGGTTTAAATAGGTTAAAACCGTTTCAATAATAGATTTACATTTCTTTTTCAGCATGTCTAGCTCGTTCAATAACATATTAGCTTCCGTTAAGTTAACCGACGAAAATTACGAGACTTGGAAAATGAACTCGAATATGATTCATGTTCGTGATGATCTTAGGTCTGTCTTAACAGAGGATTGTCTTCTTCATAACTCAGTGATGAGCCGTGCTGAGAAGATTCAACAAAGTAAATGTGATTTGCTTGTTTTAGAAACGTGTTCAGCGAAAAAAGATAGTCATGCCTGGATCCTCGATTCAGGTGGCACTAATCATGTTTGTTCTTCGTTTCAGGAAACTAGTTCCTGGCAGCCGCAAGCTAAAGGCGAGATAACTCTCAGAGTTGGTACTAGAGAGGTTGTCTCAGCTAAAGCAGTGAGAGGTGATAAGTTGTCTTATAAAGATAGTTTCATTTTACTAGAAAATGTGCTATTGGTTCCTATCTTCAAGAGGAACCTAGTCTCTAAAGCTTGTTTATTAGAACAAATGTTTAAGGTATCTTTTGCTGATAATGAAGCTATTATTAGCAAAAGAGGTGTACAAATTTGTTCTGCTAAACTTGAGAATAACTTATATGTGTTAAGACCGACAGAGGTTAAAGCTATTTTGAACACCGAGATGTTTAAAACAGCTGCAACTCAAACCAAAAGGCAGACACTTTCTCCCAGTACCTATCTTTGGCACTTGAGACTAGGCCACATTAATCTCAATAGGATTGGGAGGTTGGTTAAGAGTGGTCTCCTAAATCGTTTAGAAGACAACTCTTTACCGCCATGTGATTCATGTCTTGAGGACAAGATGACTAAACGACCTTTTACTGGAAAAGGTCATAGGTCCAAAAGAACCTCTAGAAATCGTGAATTCAGATCTCTGCGATCCTTTGAATGTCAAAGCACGAGGAGGGTTTGAATATTTTGTCAACTTCATTGACGATTATTCAAGGTACGACTATCTTTACCTAATGCATCGTAAGTCCGAAACTCTTGAAAAGTTTATTGATTATAAGTGTTAACTCTCCAAATGAGAGTTATTTAGAGCCAAATTAGAAGGAATATAGAGTCTTCAGTGAGTATTTGATGAGTTTTAATTAATGTTTTAAAGGAATTAACATGTATGTGAGTGAAAGGTTGCATTTTAGTCCTTATGCGATAAATGCACATACTTAAGCCGTTTGTACTTAAATAAGTTCTTTTGTGCGCATTTCAGGTTTCGCGAGGATCTCGCCAAAGAAGCATAAGAACAGGAAGGCTGGATCGAAGATCAAAGGAATTTCGCAGACTGATAGCACACCAAAAGTGCTAATATTTAGCTCCTAAGTCTTGCGAATTAAGTAATTAATTGTGTTTAATTTTTATATTTTGTGGAAATTAATTGCTTAGGGGTAAATCAGACCATTGCATTAATTAAGGGATTAAAAGAATATTTTAGTGGATAATAATGATTAATTGTTTTAAGCGTTTATACCATATATATTAATTAACCAAATATTATCCCAATTGTGATTAGTGGTTTGGTGGTGCATGGGAACCTTAGTAGAATGATTTGCCAAAGTTCAAGACCAACAAAATGTAGAATTTTTGTTACTTTTCCTCAGGCACGGACCCTAGTGTCAAAACTTTCCATAATTGGTTAATCTATCTCGTTTATAGGATAAATGCGTCAAAGAGCTCGTGCGTCCATTGGACCCGTTCGAGAGCTAAAAGTGGAGTTTTAACGCCCCGGGAGTGCATCGGGAATGGGCAAGGCGATCCGAGAAGAAACGGGCCAAAATTTCCTAGGAGAGGCAATTTTTCCAGCCCCAAACCCGAGAGCTAGCGTCGAGACGCTAGCTCGACGCTGCCAAAACCCGAGAGCTAGCGTCGAGACGCTCCGGAGGAGGCGCGCACAAGGAATCATCGGGCCAGCATCGAGACGATGCCCTAGCGTCTCGACGCCATCGCGAGGCGCACGCGGATTATTTAGGGCGCAACGTCGAGACGCTGGCCTAGCGTCTTGACGCTACGTCGATTACAGAAGCTGTAAATGACGGTTTTCTGCGCAATTTTCATTATCTTCTTCATAACTTAGGCGATTTCTCTTCTTCTTCCTCTCGGTTTTCCATTATTTTCCCTTAGCTCAGCCATTGTTGGCTTATTTATGAGCTCTTCTCTTGTATTTTGTTGATGACAACTTCCATGGCTTACCTTGGAGCGGAATTGACAACCCGTTTCATGGACGGCTAAGGTAAGGGTGAACGGTTTGGGAAATATTTGAGGAATTTTTGTTAGACGCTTTTAGTTTTGATAATCCATGCCTAGATTATATTTTGGTGGCTGTTTGTATGCATTTATCTCTCTTGCTTAATCCTATGCATATGTTAGAATTTTACGACTGACACTCGAGCTTTCTAGCATGTTGTGAATGTTAAAGAATAGCGATGCCGTGCCTCTCACTCTTCGACTAAGTAACACAGATTGATAAAACTAAATCGGAGTATCGAGTCGTGTATGATGGTTGTTGATTGCATACAGCGTTTGCGGGCAATCAGTTAGCAATTAGATTACGTGCTTGAATGTTCGTCGCGGTTAGCTAGTGACTATTGTTAAGTCTCTGAAAGTGACTTATTTAGGACCCATTTAACTTAAGAAGATGTACACTTTTAGGTGTTTTTGATAGCATTTAGCCTAAACCTATGCTTAAATATGAGAATGAGAAGAAGGTAGCTAAATTAGGACTTATGCACAATAGAAAAGAAAAGGGTTGAAAACCGAAGGAAAAGAATGAAAAAAAACTGCATTGCGACAGCATTGCGAAAACATTGCTGAAGCCGCAATTATTCAAGTGAAAACCGTAAGTTGACTGATCTTTTTCTGTTAATTTCCGTGATTTCAGGGATTCGTTCTTTCTCCTCCATCCATTCTGATATACGACGTTGAAGATTGATGGTTCTCCTTGGCCCAAACGCACCTGCAAACTACTATAAAAGGGGGTCAAAGTCGGAGGTTCGATCATCATCCGAAAGCGCAGAAGTCCTCTCGCAGTCCATCTTTTCTCCCTGTTTTCCTTTGCCGTCTGTTGGAGTGAGAGTCTCAGTTGTTGGAATCGATAATCTGATAGGAAGGAGAGGAGATTCTTCTTCTCTCTCGATTGGATTCATCCAAGCAAGGCTGGCCTTTCATCCCCTTCATTCGAGGCGACTGCAACGAGGCTTTCAAGCACCATTTACTGCTTTTTGTCTTTCCTTTCTCATTTCCAGCATTGTTTAGTTGTTGCTTCTGGTTTAGTGATTAGTCTACTTCATTTCGTTGCTTTCTGTCTTTGGATTATTTACTTTAAGTTTCCCTCTGTTCGTTCAACATTCAAAGTAATCAAATTACAAGTCTTCATTTCACAGTTTCCATCTTCTGCTGCTACGGTTTTGCCTTACTGTTTTGAGTACATTTCCCTTCTAAGCATGTCTGTTTTATCTTATACTTCTGTTCTCTATATATCCATGAGTAGCTAAGTCACTTAGGGGCATGCTAATGACAACACTATAGGCTAAAAAACGTGAACCAAGCATGTAGGATAGCTCTCGAACATTGATTGTATGTAAGCTTCATCCCACGGGCAATTTCGATTGGCCATCCATTTTGTCCAAAGAACTCCTAACCTCTGGAAGGAGTAAGAGTTCAGAGTCGTATAATCATGCTAGCCTTTCATGGTAACCAGGAAACGGCCTAGGAATAGGCGTTTCCCTAGTACAAACCATATCTCTCTGCCTTAACAAGATGCTTAAGACCTTACTTTGAGTTGAGTAAACTAAAGAATCTAATGCATGGAATCGGACGATACATGAGATTAGGATAGTTTGATGCATAGAGAGTTGATCTAATGCTTGGGAATCGTATTAAAATGCCTATAGGATAGTCGTTAGTAGCCCTTAATTCTCCATTTTACACACATTTGCTGTTTCTACAATTGCGATAACTGGTAACGATATTTTTTGAACTATCGCTATAAACTCAAGCTGTCGAGGCTTGCCAAAATAAATTTATAAACCCGTAGCTTTTAGCTTTGCAGCTAGCGGTAACGGGGTCGAACCACAGAGAGGGAATAAAATTGAGGATTAATCGTTTAAGATGTGGTTAGGTTAGTTGGTAAGGTTGTCACAAAAAGGGGGGTTTTAATCATGCAATGTAGTGAAAAGTGCTAACGGAAAAGTAATAAACTTGAGAATGAAGAGTGTTGGATTTGGGGAATTTTCGGGATCTTGCTAAGCATTTTAACATTTATCATTTAATTCTAAGGTAAGGCTAATTGATTATAATATGCACACGGTCAGTTACCCGAGAAGCCCCAAGGTAACCGGCTCCATAGAAATTAATTAGACCACACAGTTCTAATCAAACATTATCTAAAGTTGCATTAGGGTGATCTGCCCCAAATTTGACTCTAGATAGTCACTAACATACCGCGACGAACATTCAAACATGTAATTTAATTGCTAGTAGATTGCCCGCCAACGCTGTATGCAATCAACAACTATCATACACGACTCGATACTCCGATTTAGTTTTGTCTATCTGTGTTACTTAGTCGAGCAGTGAGAGGCACGGCATCGCTACTCTTTAACATACACAACATGCAAGATGACTCGAGTGTCAATCGTCGAAATCTAACATGCGCGTTGGATTAAGCAAGATAGACAAATGCATTCATACTCAAAGCCAAATCAGAACCATTAAGCATACATTATCAAAACATTAGAAACTTAGCAAAAATCCCTAATTAACCCAAATCCAAGCACAAGTACCTTAGCCAATCATGGAGGTTTGGAGTTCCAACACTCCCATGAAAGCTTTGGGCATCATCCCCAAGCTAAAATACAAGAAATAAGCTCCAAAAGGCCACAAATGGCGGAGAAAATGAAGAAGAACCGAGAGGAGAAGCTTGGAGAAGATGGAGGATCCAAAAGTGGCTGCAAAACTGACGTTTTCGCGCCTTTAAAGCTCGGAGCGTCGAGACGCTCGGCCAGCGTCTCGACGCTGTGCCCTAAGTTGGCTGCTGCGCGCGCGGGGTAGCGTCGAGACGCGCGCGCGGCGTCGAGACGCTGCGCGGCGTCGAGCGAGCGTCGAGACGCTTGCGCTCGACGCTTGCTCTCGGGTGGATCTTCAAATGTACGCTTCAGAGTTCGGAGCGTCGAGACGCTCGGCCAGCGTCTCGACGCTGTCGCGCGCGGACATGGGCGAGGCGGACACGGGCGAGGGCGCGCGGGCGCGAGGCGAGGCGGAGCGGGCGCGCGCGAGGCGAGGCGGAGCGGGCGTGGGCGAGGCGGCGCGCGCGCGTCTGGCCGTCTGGGCGCGGGCGTGCGGTGCGTGCGGCGCGCGCGGGTGCGCGCGCGTTGGGCGCCTGGGCGCTGGGCGCCGGCGCTTGGGCGCTGCCCTCTCGGCTCTTAGCCCACTTTTGGGTCGTTTTGGCTCCCGAGCTCCGTTTGGCCTATCGTTTTGGTCCGGACACTTCCCGAAACATGTTAAATGACCTTTTTAGCCCCGAAAATCATCAATGGACTTCCCGAGCTCTTCACCATGAAATCACCTACAAGGAGGCATTTTAATCAATATAAATCATGGTTTTAGCTAGAATTAGGGACATTAAGATAGCTCCAAAATGGAGTTATCAATAACATTGCGGTGTCCGCAATTCTGCTAAGTTACCATTCTGTTTAGCTGTTTTCTTCTTCGTTTATTAATTCCATCTCTGGTCCTTTGAGTCTAATTTCAACTTGCATTTGTTTATGTTGCATTCCTTTACACATTCAGCAAAAATTAGATAATTAAAAACCAATTTTACCCCATCAAATCCACCCCTTCTTTCTTAACAAAACACTTCGCGAATAGCTAAAAATAAGTCTCTGTGGGAAAACGAATGAAATATACTTACTACTTGCTATAAGATCATGTATGCTTGCATGTTCTGAGTGCTCTATCTCTTTTATTGCCTAATTATTTCAACACATTGAGCACGCAACAAGTTTTTGGCGCCGCTGCCGGGGACTTACTTTAAAGTGAAAACGAAGTTTGTTAAGTTTGAAAAACCAAGTTTATTGCTTATTGAAGCTGATCTGTTTCATTTCTTTTGCAGGTACTATTGGGTTAGTTTATGAGTGAGCGTTCAAGTAGTGATCTAGAGTTCAATACTGAGCCTGAGAGACTACTTAGAGCTAGAAACAAAGCAAAGAAACGACTCTTTAAACAACCTCCTATACCTCAAATCATACCTGAAATCGAAGAAATGGACGATATAGTTCCAAATCCGGTACCTGTCATTCGCAACCCCATCGAAATAGCGAATGACAAGAATAGTGCCATTCTTTCATACCTAGTACCTATGCCTGGGGAGCTGAACCCCAGCATAATCCGTCCTGAAATCACTGCCAACTCATTCGAGTTAAAGCCAGTGATGTTCCAAATGTTGTCCACTGTGGGACAATTCTTTGGAATAGAAAATGAGGACCCCCACAACCATCTTAGGAACTTCTTAGGAGTCAGTGATACCTTTATCATCCCTGGAGTGTCCCAAGAAGCTTTAAGGCTATACTTGTTCCCTTACTCTTTGAGGGACAAAGCCAAAACATGGTTGAACTCATTACCCTCTGGATCTGTCCGCAATTGGACAGATTTAGCAGAAAAATTCCTAGTCAAATACTTCCCACCTGATAGGAATTCTACCTTTCGTGATGATATAGTTAAGTTCAAACAAGCTGATAATGAGTCTCTTCACGAAGCTTGGACTAGATTCAAAGATCTTCTTCTTAAATGTCCACATCATGGCATCCCATGGTGTATCCAAATAGAGGTCTTTTTCAAAGGATGCAACCCCAGCACTAGGCAAGTCTTAAACTCATCCGCTGGAGGTTCCATGTTGTCCAAGAGTTACAACGAGGCCTATGAGATCTTGGAGAAGATCTCAGCATCTCATTGTAGGTGGTCAGATGATCCAGTTGAGCCAACTAGGGCTCAAGACAAGGATGCTCTAAGTGCAATGAGCACCCAAATAAATGCCCTGACCAACCTAGTTAAGCAAATGGCTCAGGCCAATCTCCAAACAAGTGCCAACACCGCTACCGCCATGTCAATGGGCACCCAACCAAGTCAAGGTGAGGCACTTATATGTGGATTCTGTGGGGAAGGGCACTTGTATGAATACTGCCCTGGGAATCCAGCCTCAGTCTGCTACATTGGAAGCCAGCAGCAGCCTAGGAACAACCCCTATTCCAATACTTACAACCCTGGTTGGAGGAACCACCCAAACCTGTCATGGGGTGGCCAACAAAATGCTAACCAAAATCCTAACCAACCTAGACCGAGTGGAACACCTGGTTTCACTCCCCAACATAACCAATCAATGTATCAAAAACCTTACAACCAACCTGTAGGATCTTCTGTAGAAAACTTACTCAAGGAATACATAGCTAAGAATGATGCTACTCTTCAAAGCCAACAAGCTACTCTTAGGAGCCTAGAGAACCAAATAGGTCAACTAGCCAATGAACTCAAGAGTAGGGCCCAAGGTAGACTCCCTGCTGACACCGAGGTGCCAAGGAGAGATGGTAAAGAGCAAGTTCAAGCAATTGAACTCAGAAGTGGTAGACCCTTGGTGAGCAACACAAAGGACACACCAAAGAGAGTAGAGAACACTGAGTCTAGTGCTCCACTGGAGTCTCTGCCAAGCCGAAGTCCACCACCAACTAGCACATTAGGAGCCAGGCTGGAGCCAATTATTGAGGAGATAGAAGAAATTCCAAGGCCTCCACCTATCCTAAGGCGCCCTGACGTGCCTGCATATGTGCCACCACCTCCATATCCTCGAAGGCTTAAGAAGAAGCAGGAACAGGAAGTGCATTTTAATAAATTCTTAGAAATTCTTAAACAAGTGCATGTCAACATTCCTTTTGTAGAAGTTTTACAGTCTATGCCTTCATATGTAAAGTTTTTGAAGGATATTATTACTAACAAAAAAATAATTGGTGAGTTTGAAACAGTAAACCTCACTGAGGAGTGCAGTGCCATCCTCCAAAACAAGCTGCCCAAGAAGGAGAAGGATCCTGGTTCCTTCACCTTACCTGTAGAACTTGGAGGCAAGCACGTGGGCAGAGCGCTTTGTGACCTGGGCGCCAGCATAAACCTCATGCCCCTATCACTATTCCGCCAGTTGGGAATAGGAGAAGCACGTCCAACCACTGTCACTTTACAATTAGCAGACAAATCCATTGCATACCCAGAAGGTAAAATTGAGGATATTTTAGTAAAGGTTGACAAATTTATTTTCCTTGCAGATTTCATTATCCTGGATTATGAAGCAGACAAGGAGGTCCCCATCCTGCTAGGCAGACCATTTCTAGCCACAGGTAGGGCACTTATAGACGTCCAAAAAGGTGAGCTCACTATGAGGGTTCATGATGAAGAGGTGAAATTTAGTGTGTATAAAGCTTTAAGGTACCCCTCTGATCTTGAATCCTGTGCTAGCATGGACGTAGTAGACTCCTTAATGGAAGATCAATTGGAGCATGTATTACTAACCAAGCATGCTAATGAATATGTAGGATTAGATGTAGCTGACTTGAATGTATCTGACATAATGGATTTACCTGTAGATAAACCACAACATGTATGTATGAATATAGACCTAACTGATAGACCTGTGAATCCTTTAAAGCCATCTATTGAGCATCCGCCTGTTTTAGAACTAAAACCACTCCCCACTCACCTCAAGTATGCATATTTAGGGAGTAATGAAACTCTGCCTGTTATCATTTCTTCTAAGCTAAGTGAAAAGCATGAGGTTGAATTGATATTACTGCTTAAGAAACATAGGAAGGCTATTGCATGGACTATTGCTGATATTAGAGGCATTAGCCCTTCTTATTGTATGCATAAGATTATACTAGAGGAAGAGCACACACCTAGAGTAGATCATCAACGTAGGCTGAACCCCTCTATGAAAGAGGTAGTTAAGAAAGAAATAATAAAATGGTTAGATGCTGGTGTGATCTTTCCCATAGCTAGTAGCCAGTGGGTGAGCCCTATACAATGTGTACCTAAAAAGGGTGGGATGACTGTGGTAGTCAATGAGAACAATGAACTGATTCCAACTAGGACTGTCACAGGATGGAGAGTGTGCATGGATTACAGGAAATTAAATAAAGAAACTAAAAAAGACCACTTCCCTCTACCATTCATTGACCAGATGTTAGACAGAATAGCTGGTAGAGCCTACTATTGTTTCTTAGATGGTTATTCTGGCTATAATCAGATTACTATAGACCCTAAGGACCAAGAGAAGACTACCTTCACTTGCCCTTTTGGAACTTTTGCCTTTCGCAGAATGCCTTTTGGCTTATGCAATGCACCGGCAACTTTCCAAAGGTGCATGATGGCAATCTTCTCTGAGTTGGATGAGTCCATGATAGAAATATTCATGGATGACTTCTCAGTCTTTGGGGATTCCTTTACCAACTGTCTAGAGAATTTAGGACAAGTCCTGGCTAGGTGTGAGGAGACCAACCTAGTCCTCAATTGGGAAAAATGCCATTTCATGGTGGATGAAGGGATTGTCTTAGGTCATAGAGTGTCAAGAGCTGGAGTGGAGGTCGATAGGGCCAAAATAGAGGTCATAGAGAAGTTGGTAGAGCCTCAGAATGTCAAGGCCATTAGGAGTTTCTTAGGGCATGCTGGTTTCTACAGAAGGTTCATCAAGGACTTTTCTAAGATAGCCAAGCCTCTATGTGAGCTTCTAGAGGTAAATAGGCCATTCATCTTCTCTAAGGACTGTTTAGTAGCTTGGACCACCCTTAAGAAAGCACTAGTTACAGCACCTGTTATAGTAGGGCCAGATTGGGATCTCCCATTCGAGATGTTATGTGATGCTAGCGACTATGCTGTAGGGGTCATGTTAGGACAGAAGATTGACAAGCTAACACATCCTGTATATTATGCTAGTAAGACCTGGAATGAGGCTCAATGTAATTATACAACTACTGAGAAATAGATGCTTGCTGTAGTGTTTGCTTGTGAGAAATTCAGGAACTATATTGTAGGCACTAGAACAATTGTATACACTGACCATTCTGCCTTGAAATATCTTATGAGGAAGGCTGATGCAAAGCCTAGGTTGATTAGGTGGGTGTTATTGCTGCAGGAGTTTGATTTGGACATTCGAGACAAGAAGGGATGTGAAAATGTGGTTGCAGATCACCTTTCTCGATTGCAGCACAATTGCGAAAAAATTGCGGATCCCGCAATTTCTGATGCTTTTATTGATGAACATATCTTTGTTTTGACTCATCGTGATAACGATGAGGAACCTTGGTTTGCTGACATTGCTAACTTCCGTGAATCACAGGTATTACCAGTTTTCAAGGGAGGACAAGAGAAGAAGAGGTTCCTTCATGAAGCAAGGAAATTCATCTGGGATGACCCCACACTTTACAGAACCTGTGCTGATGGCTTGCTGAGGAAGTGTGTTTCAGCTGCTGAAGCGAAGTCTGTGCTGCAGCACTGTCACGCAGCTCCTTATGGTGGACACTTTGGTGACCAAAGAACAGCTGCAAAGGTATTTCAGAGTGGCTATTATTGGCCAACAATCTTCAAGGATGCCCACAACTATGCCCACAGCTGTGATGAATGCCAAAGAACAGGTAACCTCAGTCGAAAGGATGAGATGCCCCTCACCTACATCTTAGAGTTGGAGCTCTTTGATGTGTGGGGCATTGACTTCATGGGACCATTCCCTCCATCATCAGGTAACCTCTACATATTAGTGGCAGTAGACTATGTGTCCAAGTGGGTAGAAGCCAAAGCATGTCCTAATAATGATGCTAAAACAGTCACCAATTTCTTGCATAGGCACATTTTCACTAGGTTTGGGACACCTCGTGCCATCATTAGTGATGAGGGGTCACATTTTATTAACAAGGATATGGAGAGAGTGTTGGCTAAATATAACATTAGACATAGAGTAGCCACTCCCTATCACCCACACTCAAATGGACAGGCTGAAATTTCAAATAGGGAAATTAAGAACATCTTAGAGAAAGTAGTTAAACCTAATAGGAAAGACTGGTCCTTCAAGCTTGAGGATGCACTTTGGGCTTATAGGACAGCATATAAGACACCTCTAGGAATGTCTCCTTATAGGCTGGTTTATGGCAAGACTTGTCACTTACCACTTGAGTTAGAAAACAAAGCATTTTGGGCCATGAAGGAATTGAATTTTTGTGTAAAAGATGCAGGAACACTAAGGTCTTTACAATTACATGAGCTTGATGAGCTTAGACATATGGCCTATGAGAATGCCAAGATGTATAAGGAAAAGACCAAGATTTGGCATGATAGTAGACTTAGAGTTAAGGACTTTAAGAAGGGTCAACTAGTTTTGTTGTTTAACTCACGGTTGAAGCTATTTCCAGGGAAACTTAAGTCTAGATGGTCAGGTCCATTTGTGATTACTAATGTGTTTGTTCATGGTGCCATAGAGATAAAGAACTTGCAGCAAGGCCAACCGTTTATGGTTAATGGTGCAAGGTTGAAGCACTACTATGAGGAAGGAGATGTGAAGACTCTCTCGGCCTTCCTCTTGAGTGAAGCATGAAAAGAGAACGAGAGAGGACGAGTGATTACTGTGCTCGTCAACATAAGGCTCATGCCTTAGTTTATTTTTTGCGATTTTCCGATTATCGTTTGTGTGTTTTGTTGTATAATTTTAATTACGAATTTGATGTTAATTTTATTTCTTTTTGCAGGGAATCAATAGAGGGAATCAAGGAGAGTAAATCCAGCTTTAAAAATCAAGAAACGATCGAGCCAAATAAAAGATACGGGCGAGCAAAGTTTGACATTTAGATGAAAAAATATCCCTAAAATTGCGCTGGAATTGCAGGATCCGCAAAATATAGCCGTTGGGATTTAGCCGTTTCCTTTATATCCGTTGGGAGGCGCTCGATCGATACGATTCTCTCATTCTCTGAATTCCAAGAAAGCTGCGATTCTCTTCATCTTTGATCCTTCTTTCCAAACCTCCAAGACTCAACAATGGTGTTCACGCGGGCTGAAAGATCTGCAGCCAAGAAGAGGGCTGATGACGCAGCTGAAGCGGCTGCGAGGGAAGCACTTCTTACCCTTGCAGATGCTGGTGCTGTACGCACCGGACGTCTCCCCAAGCTTCCGATCCGTAGGAAGAAGTGGAGGGTTGTCACAGAAATCCCTGCTGGACCTTCTGAACCAGCGGGCACACCCAAGAAGCGTCGGTGGAGTGTCGAGATGGCCGCCGAACCAAGCAAAGCAAAGACTCCCTCTGTGGAGAGTCAAGAAACGGATCGTGCGTCCCACGAGTCGACCAAGAAGGGTTCGTCGCCATCTGCATCGCCTGCGCACAGCCCTTCACCATCTGAACCAGTGCAGAGCCCCGAGTCGCCTTCATCGCCGCCTGCACAGAGCCCTGAATTGTCTTCTTCACCACTGAATTCTGCACAGACACCTACGACAGAGCAAACAGCCACGCCGTCGCACACTTCCCCACGACCTGACCCTGAATTCCCATATGGGGAGTACCAAGAATCCACTCAGGGCAGTGGGAAAGTTGGGGAAGACGAGGTCTTCTCGCCTGCGAGGGAAGCTAGCCCAGAGAGTCCTGCACAGCAGGATGACTCCATGGAAGAGACGCTGGGGGCATGCCTGCAGCAGATCAACATCAAGGCAAGGCTCAAGAAGAAGAAGGCCAAGATTGTCAAGGCCAAGCGATCCAAGAAGCTGAAAAAGAAGAAGGCCAAAAGGGCGCCTTCAGCAGACAAAGAGAGCACTGAGCCTTCGCTCAAACGACTCAAGGTTGAGGCTGCCGAGTCAGCCAAGCCATCAGATAAGGGGAAGGCCAAGCTCTACCCTGAAGATGAGCCTCAGTCAGTGAGGTATGTTTCCTCTGATGCTGAGTCCAGGGGTGCTGAGCTAAGGAAGAGGGAGTTGTTGCACGAGAAAGGCTTCCTCGACCGACCTGCTGACCTGCCGCAGTTCTTGCGCGCAGGAGTGATAAACCACGGCTGGGAGGAATTTTGCAGACCGCCCAATCCAGCCTACACGAGCATGGTCTATGATTTCTACGCCAATGTGCTCAGCCCTGAGGATGGCCTGTCTGTGGTCAGAGGGGTAGAAGTGGATTTCTCAGCCAAGGCCATCAACGAAGCTTATGGTCTCAAGGGCCAAAGACACACTGATTATGCACGAATCGTTGATGAGCCTACTGAGGCAGTGCTGGAGGAGGCCATTCGAACCATTGGCCAACCTGAAGCAGTGTGGACTGTATCACGCAATGGGAGGCACACTCTCATGAGTGCCAACCTGACAGCAAAGGCAGCTGTATGGTTTGCCTTTGTACGGAGGAAGCTGGCCCCTGTGACCCATGAGACAACCATCAACGAGAGCAGATCGCTGCTGGTCTACGCCATTATGCGAGGTCTCACGGTCAATGTGGGGGAGATCATGTCAGCTGCCATTGCTGAGTGCGCCAAGAAAGGTAAGGGACCACTGTTTTTCCCTAACACCATAACCAAACTATGTTTGCTTGCAGGAGTCCCCACTGAGCGCATGGAGCAGCAGATGGCTTACACAGGCCACTTGGAGCTGCCTGCTAGCCTGAGGCTGAAGAGAAAGGGGAATATGGAGTTTGAACTGGATAGGCTGGCTGCTGATCAGTCCCTATCCATGGCCTGCCTAATGGATATGCAGAGGAGGATGGCTCAATGGGCCACGTATGCGCAGGCACGGGACAAAGAGGTTGCAGACCAGCTAGGCTGCATCTTCCCTGACTTCCCCACCAATCTCCTGACTCCATGGGTGCCTCCACGCCCACGACAGCCTGATGAGGATGAAGATATTTGAGTGCTGGTTTGAATTGCACTGAAGGGAGTATTGCTGTTCCCTTAGAAAAAAAAAACAATTTTCTGCTTTCTGATAGACCATGTGCAGTACGCTGTTTTCAGTATAATTTTGATCTGTTTTAGACGCTTAGTTTTATGTCTTTAATTATGTTTAGTATAGTCTGATGCTAGATGACTAGGTAGGATAGTTTAGCTTTATTTTTAGATAGCTTGAATGACGGGAAAAAGCATGCTTAGGGGCCTTAATCACTGTTATATCTGCCCTGACTTAATTGCGAAATAATTGCGGTACCCGCAATATTTATTACTGAAAGCATGTTTTGGACTGTCTGTTTAGCTAGGCTGTGATCTGTTTAAATTCTTTCTTTTGCTGCTATCATGACTACTATATATAGCTTTTCTAAATGCATGCTGGATGAGTGTCATAGGACACCATTTGATAGTTGAGATTAACCTCTAAATAGCTCAGCATGCATCGCTGTAAGGCCTTATCTGCCTGTTTTTGTAGTTTTCTGCTGCTGTGATATTTCCTTTTCAAATGTTTTGTCTATGCCTAGGGCTTTAGATTCTCTTTGTTTTACCTTAGACTAGATGCTTCTACGACAAGTTTGGGGGTGTGCCACCTCCGACACTCATTGGGGACAATGAGTAGTTGAAGTTTGGGGGAGGCCACCCTAGGCCTAGGAACATTCCTCTCTCCCTTAGAAACATAAGCATTCTTCTTCTCCTTTACAAAAAAAAATGATGAACTGAAAAAAAAATGAAAAAAGAATAAAGGGGGGGAGTTTCTCTTAGGTTGCTGAGTAATCATGCCAAGTGTGTAACCCACAAGCGGCGTTGCATCAAAAGGCAACCAAAGGAGAGGCTCCACCTAAGTAAAAAAAAGGGAAAAGAATTGGGAAGAAGAATGTATACCTAGGAGTTATAACTTTGTGGCTTAGATGTCCTATTTAAAAAGAACTCTGATCCTCAATTAGCTAGGCACAAAGTTGTAACTTGTAGGGTTGTTTAGGGAGATGAGTGTTTATCCAATGTAGTGATGCCAGGGTTTAGGTTGTTCTCTAAAAGTACTACTGTCACCGTTAATACTAAGACTGGCATGACTCTAAGGAATCCTAGACACATTAAAAATAAAGCTAGAAGCATGTACTGAGTCTGAGGTAAAGCTAGGCAGAATTTGAAACCTTAGGGATAGTGGCATGATATGACCAAAGTAAATAGATCAGTTGTAGGGAGTTAGTGAAAACAAAAGGAATGTTAGGCAGGCAAAGTCAGAAGAAGCTAGATAAGAGGGTAGTTTTAAACTAAGGAGTGTGTCACAGGACAGCATTGCTATAGACAAGACTATAGGGGAGTCAGTAGGTGGTTAAAGAAGAAGAAACAACAGCCTAGGTAAGTCCTTAGTGTGCTTGAGGACAAGCAAAACCTTAAGTTTGGGGGTGTGTTAAGTCTCTGAAAGTGACTTATTTAGGACCCATTTAACTTAAGAAGATGTACACTTTTAGGTGTTTTTGATAGCATTTAGCCTAAACCTATGCTTAAATATGAGAATGAGAAGAAGGTAGCTAAATTAGGACTTATGCACAATAGAAAAGAAAAGGGTTGAAAACCGAAGGAAAAGAATGAAAAAAAACTGCATTGCGACAGCATTGCGAAAACATTGCTGAAGCCGCAATTATTCAAGTGAAAACCGTAAGTTGACTGATCTTTTTCTGTTAATTTCCGTGATTTCAGGGATTCGTTCTTTCTCCTCCATCCATTCTGATATACGACGTTGAAGATTGATGGTTCTCCTTGGCCCAAACGCACCTGCAAACTACTATAAAAGGGGGTCAAAGTCGGAGGTTCGATCATCATCCGAAAGCGCAGAAGTCCTCTCGCAGTGCATCTTTTCTCCCTGTTTTCCTTTGCCGTCTGTTGGAGTGAGAGTCTCAGCTGTTGGAATCGATAATCTGATAGGAAGGAGAGGAGATTCTTCTTCTCTCTCGATTGGATTCATCCAAGCAAGGCTGACCTTTCATCCCCTTCATTCGAGGCGACTGCAACGAGGCTTTCAAGCACCATTTACTGCTTTTTGTCTTTCCTTTCTCATTTCCAGCATTGTTTAGTTGTTGCTTCTGGTTTAGTGATTAGTCTACTTCATTTCGTTGCTTTCTGTCTTTGGATTATTTACTTTAAGTTTCCCTCTGTTCGTTCAACATTCAAAGTAATCAAATTACAAGTCTTCATTTCACAGTTTCCATCTTCTGCTGCTACGGTTTTGCCTTACTGTTTTGAGTACATTTCCCTTCTAAGCATGTCTGTTTTATCTTATACTTCTGTTCTCTATATATCCATGAGTAGCTAAGTCACTTAGGGGCATGCTAATGACAACACTATAGGCTAAAAAACGTGAACCAAGCATGTAGGATAGCTCTCGAACATTGATTGTATGTAAGCTTCATCCCACGGGCAATTTCGATTGGCCATCCATTTTGTCCAAAGAACTCCTAACCTCTGGAAGGAGTAAGAGTTCAGAGTCGTATAATCATGCTAGCCTTTCATGGTAACCAGGAAACGGCCTAGGAATAGGCGTTTCCCTAGTACAAACCATATCTCTCTGCCTTAACAAGATGCTTAAGACCTTACTTTGAGTTGAGTAAACTAAAGAATCTAATGCATGGAATCGGACGATACATGAGATTAGGATAGTTTGATGCATAGAGAGTTGATCTAATGCTTGGGAATCGTATTAAAATGCCTATAGGATAGTCGTTAGTAGCCCTTAATTCTCCATTTTACACACATTTGCTGTTTCTACAATTGCGATAACATTGCGGTGTCCGCAATTCTGCTAAGTTACCATTCTGTTTAGCTGTTTTCTTCTTCGTTTATTAATTCCATCTCTGGTCCTTTGAGTCTAATTTCAACTTGCATTTGTTTATGTTGCATTCCTTTACACATTCAGCAAAAATTAGATAATTAAAAACCAATTTTACCCCATCAAATCCACCCCTTCTTTCTTAACAAAACACTTCGCGAATAGCTAAAAATAAGTCTCTGTGGGAAAACGAATGAAATATACTTACTACTTGCTATAAGATCATGTATGCTTGCATGTTCTGAGTGCTCTATCTCTTTTATTGCCTAATTATTTCAACACATTGAGCACGCAACAACTATCTAGAATAAATTTGGGGCTGATCACCTTAATGCAATTTTAAATAATGTTTAATTGGAACTGTGTGGTCTGATTAATTTCTATAGAGCCGGCTACCTTGGGGCTTCTCGGGTAGTCGTCCGTGTGTACTACAAACTGTTTGCCTTGACTTTTGTATTAAATGATAAGCTGAAGTTGTCTAACAATTAATCCCAAAAATCCTCAAACCGTGCACGCGTCTCTCTCTTTTTATTCTTCCGTTAGCGTTTACTTGCTTTCTTTGCATGCTGAAAAATCCCCCCGTTACAAGAAAACCAATCAATTAGTTAATTTCAATTTCAATATTAATTTTAGTCATAACTTCTCCTTGGATCGACCCTGTTACCACTGGCTGCAAAGCCATTGAGAATAGGCTTATAAATTATATTTTGGCAAGCTTCGACAGCTTGAGATTTATAGGAGGATATTCAAAAATACCTCTTACCAAAATTGGCGCCGTTGCCGGGGAGAAGGCAAATTTGATTGAAATTATGATTGACTTTGAATTTGATTGATTGATGGTCTGCTGAAATTTTTTTCTGTTTGTATATTGTATGTTTGAATTTTTGTTTGTGTATGACCCGTTCTTCTGAGATTAGTGGATTGCAGTTTATCCCAGAAAATCGACATAGAAGAGCGGCGGTTAAGGAGAGAAGCCCGGGAGGGGCAGAGATTGGTTGGAGAAGAAGAAGGCAATCCCTTCTTGGTTGAAGAGATGGCGCAAGGCGATGCGCCGCGGACGCTGAAACAGCTGGCAGCGCCAGATCTGAACCTACAGCCCCTATGCATAAACTACCCCGTGGTAGCAGGTAACTTTGAGTTAAAGTCAGGTTTAATTCACCGGTTACCTTCTGTTCATAGTAACGCAAGGGAGGACGCGAATAAACATTTAATGGAATTTCACTGCGTCTGCGCGGGGATGAAGCCCGTTGGAGTCACGGAGGAGCAGTTGAATATGAGGGCTTTCCCCTTCACGCTCAAGGACAAAGCCAAGGATTGGCTGTATTATCTGCCCTCCAGATCGATCACCATGTGGCAGGACATGAAGAGGGTTTTCCTCGAGAAGTACTTCCCTGCGTCCTTGGCCACGACACCGCGAAAGAGAATCTATGGGATCACCCAGGACGTGGGTGAATCCTTGCACGAATACTCGGAGCGTTTTGGGCGCCTGTGCGCAAGCTTCCCACACCATCAGATTGCTGATCAGCTTCTGATACAGTATTTCTATGAGGGGATGACGCCCCACGATCGGCAAATGATTGATGCAGCGAGCGGCGGGGCCTTGATCGACAAGACCCCAGTTGAGGCCAAACAGCTTATAGCGAATATGGCGGCAAACTCGCAGCAGTTTGGTATTCGGGGGCAAGGACAAAGACATGGAGTGACCTAGAGCCACGAAATGACAGAAATGAGGGCCCAGGTGGCCGAAATTGGAAATATGTTGAAGAAGATTGTTGGAGGAACCCGCGAGGCGGAGGAGGTGAATGCAATCGGGGGGTACGCTTCCAACCCGAGGAAGTATGACCCATATTCAAATACTTATAACCCCGGTTGGCGCGATCACCCAAACTTCAGCTATGGGAACAGGGAAGGACAACCTCGCTTCCAAGGCCAGTCTCACAATAGGCCTAACCATTCCACACAGGCTCAAGCCTCGAGCTCCTCCAGCTCATTAGAAGAAATGGTGAGGACTATTGTCACGACCACCAGCCAGTTCCAAAAAGAAGCTCGAGAAGAGCTTAACTCTCACAAGGCCGAGCTGCAGAATTTAAACAAGCAGCTGACACAAATGGCGGTGTCAATTAGTAAAATCGAGAGCAAGAGCTCAAGGAAGCTTCCTTCCCAAACTACGGTCAACTCATGTGAGAACGTGAGTGCTATTCAGCTAAGAAGTGGAAAGTCACTTTCCACCAGAGCCATGAAGGAAGCTAAGGACAGCCTGAACGAGTCCGCCCCGACTGCTCTTGAGAATCAGAATGAGAAAAAAGAAGAAAAGGTCAGTGTGCCAGAGGAAGTTGCCAGAGCACCCTTCCCTAGTAGGCTTGCGAAGCCTACTTTGGAATCCGACGACGAGGAGGTCCTTCGTACCTTCCAGAAGGTGATGGTCAACATTCCACTTCTAGAGGCAGTCAGCCAAGTGCCCAAGTACGCCAAATTCTCAAGGAGCTGGTGCACGAAGAAAAGGAAGTCCAGAGGGACTGAGAAGAAAAAAGAGAACGTTTCTGCGATCCTCCCAGGTACGTTGCCCACCAAGTGCAACGATCCAGGTACCTTTACTATTCCTTGTATGATGGGTAGTAAGGTAGTTAGAAATGCCATGCTTGACTTAGGAGCTTCTGTGAACGTTATATCTTATGCTTTGTTTCTTGAACTGAACTTAAATGAACTGCATGAGTGTAACGTGACTGTCCAGTTAGCTAACGGGTCGAGTGTATGTCCTAGAGAGAAAGTGGAAGATGTTCATGTTAGGGTAGGTGATATGATGTTCCCCGCTGATTTCCTTATACTTGATATGAATGAAAAATCGTTGCATGCTTCGTCCTCTATGCTGTTAGGACGCCCTTTTCTTAAGACCGCTAGGGTCAAAATCGATGTGTTTAAGGGTGTCGTTTCTTTAGAGTTTGATGATATAATGCATGAATTTTCATTGTTTGAAAAGAGATCGGTGGAGAATGTTTCTGTGGTTGAGTATGATGAGAATGGGAGTCTACCCTTGCGCTTGAGGGATGGTTCCCATGTCTCGGTTAAAAAATATGACTTAAAATTGAATGATGTGACTCCTGTTTTTTGCACTAATGACTGTGATATTCACGTGCTCGAGGCACGAAGAGTGCAAAATTTTTCGAATGATGCTTGCAGGACAAGTGTGGATGCGGACAAGTCTGGATCGTCCTCCGCACTTTCGGATTATGGTTGAGTCAGTGGAGAGAATTCAGTCGAGCAAACGACTTTAAAAATTCTGCGCTTCTCGGAGGCACGCGAGCGATGAACTGTTTTTTTCTGTTTTAGTTAAGTTGCTGTTTTTTATTGCTTTTTAGATTAATTTAGTCTTACTTCGCTTGCTGTTTATTTTAGGAATCGAGGATGAGAGGACAATTTTGGGCTTCGATGTATGTGCGCGCCGCTTCCTTACCCTCGCCAACTTCACAAAGAGTCAGGGAAGTGTAGTTTCTTCTTCCCTTTTACTTTGTGTATCTGACTGAATGGCATTGAGGACAATGTCAACTTTTGAAGTTGGGGGTGGAGTTTGATTCATGGATATTGTTACGTGCTCAATGTGTTAAAATAAATAAGCAATAAGATAGGGAGAGCACTTAGAACATGCAAGCATACATGATCTTATAGCAAGTAGTAAGTATTTTTTCATTCGTTTTCCCACAGAGATTTATTATAAGCTATTCGTGAAGTGTAATGTTAAGGAAGAAAGGGTGCATTTGATGGGGTAGAATTGGTTTTAAATTGTCTATTTCCTACTGAATACGAAAAGGGTAGCAACATAAATAAGAGCAAGTCAAAATTAAACTCGAAGGAGAAGAGACGAAATTAATAAATGAAAACAAAAACAGCTAGACAGAATTGTAACTTTAGCAGAATTGCGGAAACAGCAATTCTACCGCAATTTTAATAACAGCGAAAGTGTGTAAAATGGAGAAACAAGGGCTGCTAACGACTCCTCTATAGGCTTTTTCATACGATTCTCAAGCATTGGATCAACTCACTATGCATCAAACTCACTCAATCTCATGTATCTTCCGATTTCATGCATTAGATTCTTTAGTTTACTCATATCCAAGTAAGGTCTTAAGCATCTTGTTAAAGCAGAAAGTTACGGTTTGTACTAGGAAAACGCCTATTCCTAGGTCGTTTTCTGGCTACCTTGAAAGGCTAGCATGAGTGTATGACTCTGAACTCTTACTCCTTCCAGAGGTTAGGAGTTCTTTGGACAAAATGGATGGCCAATCGAAATTGCCCGTGGGATGAAGCTTACATACAATCAATGCTTCGAGAGCTATCCTACATGCTTGGTTCACGTTTTTTAGCCTATGGACTTGTCATTAGCATGCCCCTATGTGACTTAGCTACTCATGGATATAGACAGAACAGAAGTAAGAGAAGAAGTAGACATGCTTAGAAGGAATTTAAAGACAAAACAGTGAGGAAAAGCAGTAGATCGCAAAGGTAAGAATTGTGAAATGACGAATGGTGATTTGATTACTTGATTGTTTGAATGAACAAAGGAATGCTTAAAGTAAATAACTTAAAGACAGAAAGCAACGCAATGAAATGAACTAGTCACTAGAACAGAAACAACAACTAAACAATGCTGGAAATTAGAAAGGAAAGACAGAAAGCATGTAAATGAGCTTGGACGCCTTGTCGCAACCGCCTCGACTGAAGGATGAGAAGGATCAGCTTTGCTTGGATGAATCCAATCGGGAGAGAAGACAAATCTCCTCTCCTTCCTATCAGATTATCGATTCCAACAGCTGAGCTTCGCAAGCCAACAGACGGCAAAGGAAAACAGGAGAAAAGATGGAGCTGCGAAAAGACTTCTACGCTTTCGGATGATGATCAAACCCTCGACTTTGACCCCTATTTATAGTAATCTGCAGCTGCATTTGGGCCAAGGAGAACCATCCATCTTCAACGTCATACTTCAGAATGGATGGAGGAGAAAGAACGAATCCCTGAAATAACGGAAATTAACAGAAAAAGATCAGTCAACTTACGGTTTTCACTTGAAACATTGCGGTTTCAGCAATGTTTCCGCAATGCTATCGCAATGTAGTTTTTTTCTTTCTTTTACTTTGGTTTTCAATCCTTTTCTTTCCTTTTGCACACAAGTCCTACTTTAGCTACATTCTTTTAATTCTCACAAATAAGCATAGGTTTAAGCTAAATCCTATCAAAAACACCTAAGAGTGTGCATCTTTCTAAGCTAAATAAGTCCTAAATAAGTCACTTTTGGAGACATAACACACCCCCAAACTTAAGGTTTTGCTTGTCCTCAAGCAACTAAGGACTTGCCTAGGCTACTGTTTCACCTTCTTTAACCACTTACTAACTCCCCTGTATCCCTATCTATAACAGTGCTGTCCTGTGACACACTTCTAAGCTTAAAACTACCCTCTTATCTAGCTTCTTCTGACTTCGCATGCCTAATACTCCTGCTGTTTTCATTTACTCCCTACAACTGATCTACTTGCTTTTGTCATATCATGCCACTATCCCTAAGGTTTCAAATTCTACCTAGTTTTATCCCAGACTCAGTACATGCTTCTAGCTTTATTTTTAAATTGTCTAGGATTCCTTCGAGTCATGCCAGTCTTAGTATTAACGGTGACAGTAGTACTTTTAGAGAACAACCTAAACCCTGGCATCACTACATTGGATATACATTCATCTCCCTAAACAACCCTACAAGTTACAACTTTGTGCTCAGCTAATTGAGGATCAGAGTTCTTTTTATTCAGGACATCTAAGCCACAAAGTTGCAACTCCTAGGTATACATTCTTCTTCCCTATTTCTTCTTTTTCTTTCTTTCTTACTTTGGTGGAGCCTCTCCTTTGGTTGCCTTTTGATGCAACGCCACTTGTGGGTTACACACTTGGCACTGATTACTCAGCAACCTAAGAGAGACTCCCCCCTTTATTCTTTTTTCATTTTTTCTTTTCAGCTCATTTTTTTTTCGTAAAGGAGAAGAAGAATGCTTATGTTTTAAGGGAGAGAGGAATGTTCCTAGGCCTAGGGTGGCCTCCCCCAAACTTCAACTACTCATTGTCCCCAATGAGTGTCTGAGGTGGCACACCCCCAAACTTGTCCTAGAAGCATCTAGTCTAAGGTAAAACAAAGAGAATCTAAAAGCCCTAGGCATAGACAGAACATTCTAAAAGAAAATATCACAGCAGCAGAAAATTAAAAACAACAGACAGGCAAGGACTTACAGTTATGCATGCTGAGCTTTTTAGAGGTTAATTTAAACTATCAAAGGGTGTCCTATGAAACTCATCCAGCATGCTTTAAGATAAGCTATATAAGGTAGTCATGATAGCAGCAAAAGATAGAATTTAAACAGATCACAGCCTAGCTAAACAGACAGTCCAAAACATGCATTCAGTAATAAAAATTGCGGTTTCCGCAATTATTTCGCAATAGATACAGGGCAGATATAACAGTGATTAAGGCCCCTAAGCATGCTTTTTTCCCGTCACTCAAGCTCTACAAAAATAAGACCAAACTAACCTACCTATTCAGCTATCATCAGACTACACTAAACAATTTAAAAACTTAAAACTAAGCAACTAAAACAGATCAAAATTTTAACTAAAAACAGCATAATTCACATGGTTCACAAAAAACAGTTTGATTTTTTTTTTCTTGTTTATTCTAAGGGAACAACAATACTCCCTTTAGTGCAATTCAAACCAGCACTCAGATGTCTTCATCCTCATCATCAGTCCGTCGTGGTCGTGGGGGCACCCATGGAGATAGTAGGTTCGTGGGGAAGTCAGGGAAAAGGCACCCCAGCTGGTCAGCAACCTCTTTGTCTCTTGCCTGTGCATATGTGGCCCACTGAGCCATCCTCTTTTGTAGATCCATCAGGCACGCCATGGACAATGACTGAGCAGCAGCCAATCTATCCAGCTCGAACTCCATGTTCCCCTTCCTTTTCAGCCTCAAGCCTGTAGGCAGCTCCAAGTGGCCTGTGTAAGCCATCTGCTGTTCCATCCGCTCAATGGGGACTCCTGCACGCAAGCATAGTTTAGTAATAGTATTAGGGAAGAACAATGGACCCTTACCCTTCTTTGCGCAGTCAGCAATGGCGGCTGACATGACTTCACCCACGTTGATCGTGAGACCTCGCATGATTGCATAGACCAGCAGCGATCTGCTTTGGTTGATGGTGGTCTCATGAGTCACTGGGGATAGTTTCCTTCTCACGAAAGAAAACCATACAGCCGCCTTAGCTGTGAGGTTGGCACTCATGAGAGTATGCCTCCCATTGCGTGACACGGTCCAGGATGCTTCAGGCTGGCCAATGGTCCGAATGGCCTCTTCCAGAACGGCTTCAGTAGGCTCATCAACAATCCTCGCATAGTCAGTATGTTTTTGGCCCTTGAGGCCATAGGCTTCGTTGATGGCTTTTGCTGAGAAGTCCACTTCTACTCCCCTGACCACAGACAACCCCTCCTCAGAATTCCTCAAGTTGGCATAGAAGTCATACACCATGCTTGTGTAAGCTGGATTGGGTGGTCTGCACAACTCCTCCCAACCGTGATTCGTAATTCCTGCGCGCAAGAACTGCGGCAGGTCAGCAGGTCTGTCAAGGAAGCCCTTCTCGTGCAACAGCTCTCGTTTCCTCAGCTCCATGCCTCTAGACTCAGCGTCAGAAGACACGTACCTCATTGACTGAGGCTCATCTTCAGGGTAAAGCTTGGCCTTCCCTTTGTCATTTAGTTTGGCTGATTCAGCCGCCTCAATCTTGAGCTTCTTGAGCGATGGCTCAACACTCTCTTCCTCTGATGCAAGCGCCCTCTTCGCTTTCTTTTTCTTTGATTTCTTAGACCGTTTGGCTCTGATAATCTTGGCAGCCTTCTTCTTCTTCAGCTTCGCCTTGGTTGTGATCGCATGGAGGCAAGCCCCCAGTGTTTCTTCCATAGAATCATCCTTCTGTGCAGGGCTCCCAGGGCTGGCTTCCCTCAACGGAGAGAAGACCTCTTCTTCCTCACCTTCCCCACTGCCCTGCGTCGATTCTTGGTACTCCCCATATGGGAATTCAGGGTCAGGCCGTGGAGAAGTGGGTGAAGGAGTGGTGCTTTGTGCTGCTGTAGGGGTCTGCGCAGAACTCTGCGGTGATGAAGGCAGCTCAGGGCTCTGCGCTGGTGGCGATGAAGAAAGCTCAGGGCTTTGAACCGGTGGAGATGGTGAAGGGCTGCGCTCGGCTGTCTCGTGGGATGGCTGGCCTAGTTCTGGACTCTCCACAGAGGGAGTCTTTTTCTTGATTTCTTCTTCGGCCACAGCCATACTCCATTTGCGCTTTTTGGGTGTGCCTGCTGGTTCAGAGGGTCCAGCAGGTATCTCTGTGACAACCTTCCACTTCTTCTTGCGGATCGGAAGTTTGGGCAGTCGTTCAGTTCGCGCAGCATCAGCGTCTGCAAGGGCAAGAAGTGCCTCCCTCGCAGCCGTTTCAGCTTCATCAACCCTTTTCTTAGACGCAGATCGTTCGGCTCTTGTTAGCACCATTGTTGAATTCTAGAGATTTGGAGAGAGGAATCACAGATGAAGAGAAAAGCAGCTCTCTTGGAGTTCAGATAATGGGGGAATCGTGTGGATCAACGCGCCTTCTAACGGATATAAAGAAAATAGAAAAAATCCCAACGGCTATATTTTCGCGGATTCTGCAAATCCAGCGCAATTCTAGTGACCGTTGGAGATTTTCTGCATTTAAATGTCAATCTTTGCTCAACCGTATCTTTGATTTGGCCCAATATCATCTTGATTTTTTTAGCTGGATTTAATCTCCTTGATTCCCTCTATTGATTCCCTACAAAAAGAAATAAAATCAACATCAAATTCGTAATTAAAATCATACAAACATATACACAAACGATAACTGGAAAAATGGAAAAAATAAACTAAGGCATGAGCCTCATATCGACGAGCACAGCAATCACTCGTCCTTTCTCGTTCTTAATTTCAAGCTTCAGTCAAGAGGAAGGCCGAGAGAGTCTTCACATCTCCTTCCTAATAGTAGTGCTTCAACCTTGCCCCATTAACCATGAATGGTTGTCCTTGCTGTAGGTTCTTTATCTCGATAGCACCATGAACAAACACATTAGTAATTACAAATGGACCTGACCATCTAGACTTAAGTTCGCCTGGAAATAATTTCAATCGTGAGTTAAATAATAAAACAAGTTGGCCTTTCTTAAAGTCCTTAATCCTAAGTCTACTGTCGTGCTAAATCTTGGTCTTTTCCTTATACATTTTGGCATTTTCATAAGACATATGCCTAAGCTCATCAAGCTCATGTAATTGCAAAGACCGCAACGTTCCCGCATCGGTCACGCAATAATTCAACTCTTTTAGCGCCCAAAATGCCTTAATTTCTAACTCGAATGGAAGATGACAAGCTTTACCATACACAAGTCTGTAAGGAGACATACCTAGGGGTGTCTTATATGCAGTCCTATATGCCCAAAGTGCATCCTCGAGTTTAAACGCCCAATCCTTTCTGTTGGGTTTGACCACTTTTTCTAGGATGTTCTTAATCTCCCTATTTGAAATTTCAGCCTGACCATTCGAGTGTGGGTGATAAGGAGTGGCTACTCTATGTCTAATGTTATACTTAGCCAACACTCTCTCCATAGCTTTATTAATGAAATGTGTCTCCTCGTCACTAATGATAGCACGAGGTGTTCCAAACCTAGTAAAAATGTGCCTATGCAAGAATTTTATGACTGTTTTAGCATCATTATTGGGACATGCTATGGCCTCTACCCACTTGGATACGTAATCTACTGCTACCAAAATGTAAAGGTTACCTGACGATGGAGGAAATGGCCCCATGAAATCAATGCCCCACACATCAAAGAGCTCCAACTCTAAGATGTAGGTGAGAGGCATCTCATCCTTTCGACTGAGGTTACCTGTCCTTTGGCATTCATCACAGCTGTGGGCATAGTTGTGGGCATCCTTGAAGATTGTTGGCCAATAGTAGCCACTTTGAAATACCTTTGCAACTGTTCTTTGGCCACCAAAGTGTCCACCATAAGGAGCTGTGTGGCAGTGCTGCAGCACAGACTTCGCTTCCGCAGCTGAAACACACTTCCTTAGCAAGCCGTCAGCACATGTTTTGTAAAGTGTGGGATCATCCCATATGAATTTCCTTGCTTCCTGAAGGAACCTCTTCTTCTCTTGTCCTCCCTTGAAAGTTGGTAGTACCTGTGATGCAAGGAAGTTAGCAATCTCAGCAAACCAAGGTTCCTCATCGTTATCACGATGAGTCAATACAAAGACATGTTCATCAATAAAAGCATCAGAAATTGCGGTTTCCGCAATTTTTTCGCAATTATGCTGCAATCTAGAAAGATGATCCGCAACCACATTTTCACTTCCTTTCTTATCTCTAATGTCTAGATCAAACTCTTGCAGCAGCAGTACCCACCTAATCAACCAAGGCTTAGCATCAGCCTTCCTCATAAGGTACTTTAAAGCAGAATGGTCAGTGTACACGATTGTCCTAGTTCCTACAATATAGTTCCTAAATTTCTCACAAGCAAACACTACAGCTAGCATCTCTTTCTCAGTAGTTGTGTAATTACATTGTGCCTCATTAAGTGTCTTACTAGCATAGTATACAGGGTGTGTTAACTTGTCAATCTTCTGTCCTAACATAACCCCTACAGCATAGTCACTGGCATAACATAACATCTCAAAGGGAAGATCCCAATTAGGCCCTACTATAATAGGTGCTGTGACTAGTGCTTTCTTAAGGGTTTTCCAAGCTAGGACACACTCTTTAGAGAAAATGAATGGTTTGTTTAGCTCTAGAAGCTCACATAGAGGCTTGGAGATCTTAGAAAAGTCCTTAATGAACCTTCTATAGAAACCAGCATGCCCTAAGAAACTTCTAATGGCCTTGACATTTTGGGGTTCTACCAATTTCTCTATTATTTCAATTTTTGCCCTGTCAACTTCTACACCTGCCCTTGACACTCTATGACCTAAGACAATCCCTTCATCCACCATGAAGTGGCACTTTTCCCAATTTAGGACGAGGTTGGTCTCCTCACACCTAGCCAAGACTTGTCCTAGGTTCTCTAGACAGTTTGTAAATGAATCCCCAAAGACTGAGAAATCATCCATGAATATCTCTATCATGGACTCATCCAAATCAGAGAAGATTGCCAACATGCACCTTTGGAAAGTTGCCGGTGCATTGCATAAGCCAAAAGGCATTCTGCGAAAGGCAAAAGTTCCAAAAGGGCAAGTGAAGGTAGTCTTCTCTTGATCCTTAGGGTCTATAGTAATCTGGTTATACCCTGAATAACCGTCTAAGAAACAGTAGTAAGCTCTACCAGCTATTCTGTCTAACATTTGGTCAATGAAGGGTAGAGGGAAGTGGTCTTTTTTAGTTTCCTTATTTAGTTTCCTATAATCCATACAAACTCTCCATCCTGTGACAGTCCTAGTTGGAATCAGTTCATTGTTCTCATTGACTACCACAGTCATCCCCCCCTTCTTAGGTACACATTGTATAGGGCTCACTGTTGCGTGCTCAATGTGTTAAAATAAATAAGCAATAAGAGGGAGAGAGCACTCAGAACATGCAAGCATACATGATCTTATAGCAAGTAGTAAGTATTTTTTCATTCGTTTTCCCACAGAGATTTATTATGAGCTACTCGTGAAGTGTTTTGTTAAGAGAGAATGGATGGATTTGATGGAGTAAAATTGGTTTTTAATTGCCTAGTTACTACTGAATATATAAAAGGAAGCAACATAAACAAGCTCAAGTCAATGATAAACTTAAATGAAGAAGAGAAGAGATTAATAAATGAAGAGGAAAATAGCTAAACAGAATTTTTAACTTAGCAGAATTGCGGAAACAGCAATTCTACCGCAATGTTACTGACAGCGAAAGTGTGTAAAATGGTGAATTAAGGGCTACTAACGACTATCCTATAGGCTTTTTCATACGATTCTCAAGCACTGGATCAACTCACTATGCATCAAACTATCTCAATCTCATGTATCTTCCGATTTCATGCATTAGATTCTTTAGTTTACTCATGTCCAAGTAAGGTCTTAAGCATCTTGTTAAAGCAGAAAGATATGGTTTGTACTAGGGAAACGCCTATTCCTAGGCCGTTTCCTGGCTACCTTGAAAGGCTAGCATGAGAGTATGACTCTGAACTCTTACTCCTTCCAGAGGTTAGGAGTTCTTTGGACAAAATGGATGGCCAATCGAAATTGCCCGTGGGATGAAGCTTACATACAATCAATGCTTCGAGAGCTATCCTACATGCTTGATTCACGTTTTTTAGCCTATAGTGTTGTCCTTAGCATGCCCCTAAGTGACTTAGTTACTCATGGATATAGGGTAAACAGAAATAAAAGATGAAAGAGACATGCTTAGAAGAGAAATAAGCTTAATACAGCAAGGTAAGACAGTGGGTTGCAAAGATAGGAAACTGTGAAATACTGAATTTTGCGTTTGATTACTTGATTGTTTGAAGGAATAAAAGAACACTTAAACTGAATAACACAAAGACAGAACACCATGAAATGCAATAAACTAGCCACTAGAACAGGAACGACAACTAAACAACGCTGGAAAGTAGAAATGAAGACAGAAAGCAAGTAAATGAGCTTGAATGCCTCCTCGCAACCGCCTCGGCTGAAGGATGAGGAAGATCAGCCTTGCTTGGATGAATCCAATCGGGAAAGAAGATAAACCTTCTCTCCTTCCTATCAGATTATCGATTCCAACAGCTGAGCTTCGCAAACCAACAGACGGCAAAGGAAAATAGGGGGAAAGATGGAGCTGCGAGAAGACTTCTACGCCTTCGGATGATGATTGAACCTTCGACTTTGACCTCCTTTTATAGGCTTCTGCAGGTGCGTTTGGGCCAAGGAGACCCGTCCATCCTCAACGTCGTACTTCATAATGGATGGAGGAGAAAGAACGAATCCCTGAAAAATCGGATCTAAACAGAAAAAGATCAGCCAACTTACGGTTTTCACTTGAAACATTGCGGTTTCAGCAATGTTTCCGCAATTCTGTCGCAATGCTTGTTTTTCATTCTTTTCCTTCGGTTTTCAACCCTTTTCTTTCCTATTGTACATAAGTCCTAATTTAGCTACCTTCTTCTAATTCTCATATTTAAGCATAGGTTTAGGCTAAATGCTATCAAAAACACCTAAGAGTGAACATCTTTCTAAGATAATTAAGTCCTAAAAAGGTCACTTTTGGAGACGTAACACTCACCCACTGACTACTATCTATAGGGAAGATCACACCAGCATCTAACCATTTTATTATTTCCTTTTTAACTACCTCTTTCATAGAGGGGTTCAACCTGTTGGGTTTTATGTCCTAAAACTCGTGGTTTGTAAACTGTTATGTTTGCAAATACTCTATTTAGAATAAAGATTTATTAGTTTTATACAGTAAAAGAGTTTACTGGTATAAAGTGAAATGTGTTTAGGTTAACCTATACCAATGACCAACACCCATGGCTGAATATGAGTACTAGAGGCTCATGTATGACATGATTGTGGATCAGGCTCAAGTAGTCAGTAAAAACGGTTTATAGTATACGGATAAGGCTGGGTACCTTATCCTGGTAACACTATTGGATGCGGCTCACTTTGTATTGTACAAAACGATGTGATCCGAATCGTTTCACATGGAGATGTGCGAGTGAGGGCGTCCTGTGCAAAGAGTTTGCATAAGACCGAACGGCGTATTAAGTCACTCTCTCTTTATAACTCCGTTTACTGATGAGACCGACTTATACATATTGATGGCCTAGGTAACTCGATCTCAATCCTGAGCTCGCTATGAACTCCTGCTTATTCGATAGTATCCTTTGACTTGCACGGGTGAGAGTGGCCCATTAGCGCCGACTCAATAAGCCTACCATCTTGGGGATAAAGTCGAATAGGTAGCTGGGGACATAGTACAGCAAGATTGGAGTTCACTCCTAACCCGCTCTTCAGGGTTAGTAGATAGGTTGTTCCCTTAATAGCTGACTCCGGGGCTTGAACAATTAGCGCGTGCACTCTCATGAGATGAGAGGGTTAATTGATCTGTTGGTTGGACCACAGATCTATTGTTCATTAGAGGTGTTAGTGGTACTTAAGGAACAAGACGTAATGCAGGGGTTAAACGGTTTAAATGACCCAGCTGTGATTACGAACAACCTGTGAAGGGTCGACTTGCCCGTGACGGTTATATCAGAGGACACAATATATCTATAGTGAGGAGAGTGCAACCCTCGGACTATAGTGGAGTCTCCGGGGGTTAACGAAAGTTGATTGATTCGGGTTAAAAGAGTTTTGACCGAATAATCTCGTATCGTTGGAGCTCATGATCTGTAGGTCCTTTAGGTTCTCCTGGCTAGCTCGGATAACGTCGTGCAACAGTGTAAGAGAAAAGAAAAAGAAAAAGAATTTGAATTGTTCAAATTCGGCTTTTTGGAAGAATGATGGACATATTTAAATATGATTTAAATATGAGAATGGTCTAAAACATGAATAGGATTCATGTGCAAAATTTCGGTTTTCGGAAAACCGTAGTTAGCCATATTATTTAATTAATATTTGATATTGAATTAAATAATATTAATTAATTAAAAAGTTTAATTAATTAATATATATATATATATAATTTTATTTATTAAAAAGTTTAATAAATAAAATATATATTATTATTATTTAAAATTAATTGTGAATTAATTTTTGAAAAATAATAATAATAATTATGATATATATATAATATAATAAAAAAAATAACAAAATGTCTTACATGCATTTTGCATGTATGACATTTGTATTTTTATTATTATTATTATTTTATACATATAAAAGTTATATATATATATGTTTGGCAGAGGAATTGAATTGGGGTACTCAAATTGAAGTTTTTTCAATTGTGAGTTGGTTGAGGCTTGGGGTACACGAAGTACAGAGAAAGAAAAAAAAATTTCTCAGCCTTTTCATCCTCTTCTTCTTCCTTCTTCTTCCTCTTTCTTTTCTTTTCATTTTCTCTTCTAATCGGTGTCCCACAACACCGTTGCTCGGCGCCGAGGATAGCGGGACTACCTGGGGTGGTCCTCGAGGCGTTCGTGAGAAGAGGCCGGAAGAGTTCGTGACGAGGAACGTGCGGCGGAGCTTGAAGAAATTGGAACTACAAGGGTATGTATGTCTAATTTCTTATTTCCGTCGTTTTGAGCTTGTTTTCTATTTGTTAAATTGATGTAATTAGAGTATCATCGGTCCGAAATCGCGTTCCGCTGCGGTAAAACGCTCCATCAATTGGTATCAGAGCGATTTTGTGATTAACTCAATTTGCATCAATTTAAGTTGGTGGGTATTTTAATTTAGAAATTGTTTCTGAATGGATGTCTAAAGTGAATATCGATTTTGGCATAGTTTCTTTTCGAATTTCATAATTTGTAATTGCCCGAGAATGTATGGGCGTTAATGCGTGCTGAAAAAATTTGTATTTTTAGAGTCATTAGAGTCCATATAGGTTTCTTTGTGAAAGAAGCTTGAGTTTGGAACGCGCCGAATTGTTCGGTATAAGTTCAAACTCGTTCTAGGCAATACGAGGAGAAATTCGAAGAGAAATTGGCCGAAGCGTTCGGGGAAGCAAGTTGGTCAAAGGCGGTGCGAAGAGTTCGAAGTTCGCTGAAGACTTAGCTTGTTGTTCAAGCTTGTAATAAATTAGTTATTGCTTGCTAAATGCCAAAATCGATCCACTTTAGTGTGTTTAATTAATTATGCATTGTGAATGTATGTTTTAATTGAAATCCATATTTGTATGTGCATAATGTATGCCATATAGATTTAAAATCCCACCATAGGAAGCATGCTCCATGCATTTGTATTATGTTATAAGTGTTATAATTTATAGTATGCATATTTGGGACTTCATGAGTATTAATATAAGTGTTATATTAATTCATGAATTAGATGTTGTTAATTTAATAGAATAATTGATATAAGTGTTATATTAATTATGAAATTAAATATACAACATTGGTTGCCTTGGCTTTATGCATATTGTAGGTTATAAGTGTTATAATGTATAGGATGCATGTTTAATTCATGAGTATTAATATAAGTGTTATATTAATACATGAATTAGTTGTTGTTTGCTTAATAGAATAATTAATATAAGTGTTATATTAATTATGAAATTAAACATCCAACTAAGATGCATTTTGTATGTTATAATTGTTATAATGTATAGATTGCATGCTTAAATCATAAATATTTGATATAAGTGTTATATTAATTTATGAATTAGGAGTTGTATATTTAAGAGCATAATCGATATAAGTGTTATATTGATTATGAAGTTAAATATTCAATTTGTCATGCCTTAGCAAATGTATGTTTGAGAAGCATATAGAAGTTTGTTATTATAGAAAGTCTAGTTTTTGCAAGCGTTGTAAAAATGACTTAGACTTTTAAAATATATAACAAAGATAAGTGGCATGCTCATTTAGGGTTAAATGGTTCGGTCTGTTTCATTAGATGAATAGGTCGTTATCTCGTAAATGCTAAGGTTATGAGAAACTCACCCGGTGAAATCCTGTTCGAGGTTGGAGGTATTTAAGCTGACGGTTTACGGAACACCTCCTACCTGGGGACGATCCGGTACTTGAGTAAAGTTAACCAGGCTTTATGAGCGTGCGGGAGAGGTGTGAGGTTAATTAAATCTGTTAATAACCTAGACATCTCAGGTAAATAGTTTGCCTAGACTTAAGGTTTTATTTTCTTAGCCGGATAAAACCTGAGTATTTACCCTAAACACCGTCCACGATGCTTAGTAGAAGTGTTGAGAAGGAATATATGATATATCCCTCTCCTGCTACGCACTCCGTATAGTTCACAACGTGAGAATTTTGCTCGGCCTCGTGTTGTCAATAGGGCAACCCCATTCGGATGGTATTTGCAACTTTCAATAGCAAGGTGAATGGAGTAAGTGTCTATAGTAAGTGGGAGAAGGAAGTACGTCAGTACATCCTACGGTCTCCTCCATTGGATTGAACCGTGAGATTCTCATGTTCCGCGTGCAAGGTGCCCTTGGTGGCACCAATCCCTTAGGAGGGCCGTTTCATGGGAGTTGAACAAGTCAGTCACCATTTATGGATAAAGAAACATAGGGCCATTCCCAACTCTGACATTCCCTTAGGTTGCACTGTTGGGGCCGTCCTGTGCGTTCTAAAAATGGAGGGTCGCACTTACGAGATTTGCTAAGGAGTTAGTAAATCTTGACCAAAAACGATAACTAAGATGCTATAGGAATATGAGTTATTCTGGAGTTAGCATTTAGTCAAGATTGTCTTGGTTTAGTGAAGGAATGCTCGTTTACCCTTAGGTAGCGACCATTCTAACTCACTAAAGTATCGTTGCATGTAAATAAAGAGTTTGGGTACTTTATTTGCTGCTAAACCTCTTAATTGGTTTAAATAGGTTAAAACCGTTTCACTAATAGTTTTACATTCTTTTTCGGCATGTCGAGCTCGTTTATACAGTTGTTAGCTCACGACAAGTTAACCGGAGAGTACTACGAAACCTAGAAGTCCAACCTGAATACGATTCTGGTTCTGGACGACCTGAGGTTTGTCTTAACGGAGGAATGTCCTTCAGCTCTTGGCTCGAGTGCATCTCAAAGTGTTCGAGATGCATACGATGGATGGATTGGGGCTATTGATAAAGCCCAAATCTATATCTTGGCAAGCATATTTGATGCCTTGTGCAAGTAGTATGAGGTGATGATTTCCGCAAAGGAAATCATGTCTTCATTACAAGCAATGGTGGACACTCGTCCTCATTCCTTCGTAATGAAGTCCTCAAGTTCGTTTATAACTCTCGCATAGTGGAGGATACCTCTGTTAAGGAGCTTGTCCTTAACATGATGGTCCACTTTAATGCGACAGAAGTAAACATTGCTACCATCGTCTTTTCAGACTTATCAGTTCCTGTACACTTCCAAAGGAATAGAGAAGGAGGCAAATGTTGTCACTTCGACGAAGTTCCTTAAGAGCTCGGCATCAGGAAGTAAGCCTAAGTCTGCTTCTCTGAGTAATGAGATTATTCAGAAGAAGAAGAGTAACAGGAGGAAGAGCAAAGCCCCTACTTTTCGCAAAGTGAAGTCTTCAGACAAAGGAAAATCTTTCCATTGTAATGAAGATGGGTATTGGAAGCGTAACTGCTCCAAATACTTTGCTGAGAAACAGGCTGAGAAAGAACGACAAGATAAATGTGATTTATTTGTCAAAACAAGTTTAGTGGATATGAATGTCATACCTGGATGTCTTCAGGAACCACTATTCGTGTTTGTTTTTCTACAGGAAACTAGTTCCTGACAGTCGTTTTCTCGCTGTGAGATATGGAGATATCGTTGCAGCTGGACTAGTGGGAGTCTTTGTAGTTGTTGTATAGAGATAATAACATTTGTTATATGTAATTATTGTCTATATTTCTGGTTTAAACCGAACACTTGTATATTATATCTTTTGATTTTATAAATGAACAGTTCATTTAGCAAAAGATATATACTGATGTGTTCTATTAAACTCGAAAACAACTAGCATGTTAAGACTCACAGTGTAACGAAAGCTATTGCAGATATCAACAAAGGTTGTTGATCAAACTGGATTTTCTCAACCGTTGAGAAAGTCTCAAGGCAGTGGGAGGGTTGTAGGACAACTCGATCCGCTGCACTGGCTTGTCTTTAACTCAAAGTTCTCATACTTGATGATAACATTGAGGATTCGTTGTCTTTAATTAGGCAATGGGTCACATAGACAAGGTCATATGGGTCAAAGCCACAAATCTATGGATGGTATTGAGACCAAGCCACTAAGGTGAAAACCTTTATGGCTTGACTTTCTGGTAATGGGATTGTCCCGAAGAGAAAGGGTTTATTGTGTATACTCTTTTTCTCTTGTTGCTAGACGTAAGTTAAATAGATGACTCTTATCCACTACCACGTTCTATCTTTATAGAATTTGGCAAGTGGATGTCAAGATAGCTTTTCTGCAGAATTGTTATCTTGATTGAGTATCTATAAGTCTCAACCAGATAGATTAATAATTCGAGGACAAAGAGCAAATGGTTTGCGAGCCTATTCGATTCATATATGAATTAGAATAAGCATCTTTATCCTGAATTGTAAGGTTTGATATGGTGATCAAACCTTATGGCTTTGAACAGAAGTTTGAACGAAAGTTTGATAAACCTTGTTTGACAAGGGTTTAAACAATGTTGTAGCTTTCATAAACGGTTTCCGTAATTAATGTCCTAATCATTGAGAATGATGTAGGATTCTTTTCTGACATCAAGCATTAACTAGCCACCCATTCCCAAATAGTTGATTTGGAGGTAGGCTTAGTTTGTTCTATGGATTCAGGTTTATCTGAGTCGTAAGAACAAATCGCTAGTGCTGTCTCTAAAATCTTTTATTGACAAGCTGTTGTCAATATTCGATGGTCTATGGAAATGGTTTCCTGAGACACCTCAAGTGTTGAGGATACGAGATGCACCCAAGTGTATTTACATATTGGAGATCAGGTGTATCTTTTGAGATACATGACCCGATATGTGCTATGCAGTGGGAGCTGTCAGTAACACTAGTCCAATTGGATTGGATTCCGGTTAAATTTTTGTCCTTGTACTTAGAGGAGTAGAATACAAGAGTTGTATTGTTGATTCCTCGTTGGTAGCTAAGTCTATTTGCAGAGCTTGTGAAGCAGCAATAGGTTTATAAGTTGAGCTCGCAGATAGTGCTATGAGGAGATGTGATGGTCACATGGAAAGCCTTGTAGTACTTCATGCTGATTAGTTTACTAAGTCTCTCATGGCTAAAGTGTTTGAGAGGCACCTAGAAGAGTCTAGGGCTCCGAGTTGCTGGAGAGGACAGTAGGAGAAAGCTTCTGATATATGATATATTAGTTTTCTCCACCTAACATGTACACCACTGACGTTTAAGTCCAAGTGGGAGTTTGTTGGGTTTTATGTCCTAAAACTCGTGGTTTGTAAACTGTTATGTTTGCAAATACTCTATTTAGAATAAAGAGTTATTAGTTTTATACAGTAAAAGAGTTTACTGGTATAAAGTGAAATGTGTTTAGGTTAACCTATACCAATGACCAACACCCATGGCTGAATATGAGTACTAGAGCCTCATGTATGACATGATTGTGGATCAGGCTCAAGTAGTCAGTAAAAACGGTTTATAGTATACGGATAAGGCTGGGTACCTTATCCTGGTAACACTATTGGATGCGGCTCACTTTGTATTGTACAAAACGATGTGATCCGAATCGTTTCACATGGAGATGTGCGAGTGAGGGCGTCCTGTGCAAAGAGTTTGCATAAGACCGAACGGCGTATTAAGTCACTCTCTCTTTATAACTCCGTTTACTGATGAGACCGACTTATACATATTGATGGCCTAGGTAACTCGATCTCAATCCTGAGCTCGCTATGAACTCCTGCTTATTCGATAGTATCCTTTGACTTGCACGGGTGAGAGTGGCCCATTAGCGCCGACTCAATAAGCCTACCATCTTGGGGATAAAGTCGAATAGGTAGCTGGGGACATAGTACAGCAAGATTGGAGTTCACTCCTAACCCGCTCTTCAGGGTTAGTAGATAGGTTGTTCCCTTAATAGCTGACTCCGGGGCTTGAACAATTAGCGCGTGCACTCTCATGAGATGAGAGGGTTAATTGATCTGTTGGTTGGACCACAGATCTATTGTTCATTAGAGGTGTTAGTGGTACTTAAGGAACAAGACGTAATGCAGGGGTTAAACGGTTTAAATGACCCAGCTGTGATTACGAACAACCTGTGAAGGGTCGACTTGCCCGTGACGGTTATATCAGAGGACACAATATATCTACAGTGAGGAGAGTGCAACCCTCGGACTATAGTGGAGTCTCCGGGGGTTAACGAAAGTTGATTGATTCGGGTTAAAAGAGTTTTGACCGAATAATCTTGTATCGTTGAAGCTCATGATCTGTAGGTCCTTTAGGTTCTCCTGGCTAGCTCGGATAACGTCGTGCAACAGTGTAAGAGAAAAGAAAAAGAAAAAGAATTTGAATTGTTCAAATTCGGCTTTTTGGAAGAATGATGGACATATTTAAATATGATTTAAATATGAGAATGGTCTAAAACATGAATAGGATTCATGTGCAAAATTTCGGTTTTCGGAAAACCGTAGTTAGCCATATTATTTAATTAATATTTGATATTGAATTAAATAATATTAATTAATTAAAAAGTTTAATTAATTAATATATATACATATATAATTTTATTTATAAAAAAGTTTAATAAATAAAATATATATTATTATTATTTAAAATTAATTGTGAATTAATTTTTGAAAAATAATAATAATAATTGTGATATATATATAATATAATAAAAAAAATAACAAAATGTCTTACATGCATTTTGCATGTATGACATTTGTATTTTTATTATTATTATTATTTTATACATATAAAAGTTATATATATATATGTTTGGCAGAGGAATTGAATTGGGGTACTCAAATTGAAGTTTTTTCAATTGTGAGTTGGTTGAGGCTTGGGGTACACGAAGTACAGAGAAAGAAAAAAAAATTTCTCAGCCTTTTCATCCTCTTCTTCTTCCTTCTTCTGCCTCTTTCTTTTCTTTTCATTTTCTCTTCTAATCGGTGTCCCACAACACCGTTGCTCGGCGCCGAGGATAGCGGGACTACCTGGGGTGGTCCTCGAGGCGTTCGTGAGAAGAGGCCGGAAGAGTTCGTGACGAGGAACGTGCGACGGAGCTTGAAGAAATTGGAACTACAAGGGTATGTATGTCTAATTTCTTATTTCCGTCGTTTTGAGCTTGTTTTCTATTTGTTAAATTGATGTAATTAGAGTATCATCGGTCCGAAATCGCGTTCCGCTGCGGTAAAACTACAAGAGTATGGCACTGCACTCCTCAGTGATGTTTACTGTTTCAAACTCACCAATTATTTTTTTGTTAGTTATAATATCCTTCAAAAACTTTACATAAGAAGGCATAGACTGTAAAACTTCTACAAAAGGAATATTAACATGCACTTGCTTAAGAATTTCTAGAAATTTATTAAAGTGCACTTCCTGTTCTTGTTTTTTCTTTAGCCTTCTGGGAAATGGAGGTGGTGGCACATATGCAGGCACTTCAGGTCGCCTCAGGATTGGTTGAGGCCTTGGAATTTCTTCTATCTCCTCTATGATTGGCTCCAGCCTTTGTCCTGATGTGCTTGTTGTTGGTGGACCTTGGTTTGGCCGAGACTCCAGTGGAGCACTAGACTCAGTGTTCTCTACTCTCTTTGGTGTGTCCTTGGTGTTGCTTACCAATGGTCTCCCACTTCTAAGTTCAATTGCTTGAACTTGCTCCTTACCATCTCTCCTTGGTACCTCAGTGTCAGCTGGGAATCTACCTTGGGGCCTACTTTTGAGTTCATTGGCTAGTTGCCCTATTTGGTTCTCTAAGCTCCTAAGAGTAGCTTGCTGACTCTGTAGAGTGGCATCATTCTTGGCTATGTATTCCTTAAGTAAGTTTTCTACAGAAGATCCTACAGGTTGGTTGTATGGTTTTTGATACATGGGTTGGTTATGTTGGGGAGTGAAACCAGGTGTTCCACTCGGTCTTGGTTGGTTAGGATTTTGGTTAGCATTCTGTTGGCCACCCCATGATAGGTTTGGGTGGTTCCTCCAACCAGGGTTGTAAGTATTGGAATAGGGGTTGTTCCTAGGCTGCTGCTGGCTTCCAACGTAGCAGACTGAGGCTGGATTCCCAGGGCAGTATTCATACAGGTGCCCTTCCCCACAGAATCCACATACAAGTGCCTCGCCTTGACTTGGTTGGGTGCCCATTGACATGGCTGTAGCGGTGTTGACACTTGTTTGGAGATTGGTTTGAGCCATTTGCTTAACTAGGTTGGTCAGGGCATTTATTTGGCTGCTCATTGCACTTAGAGCATCCTTGTCTTGAGCTCTAGTTGGCTCAACTGGATCATCTGACCACCTACAATGTGATGCTGAGATCTTCTCCAAGATCTCATAGGCTTCGTTGTAACTCTTGGACAACATGGAACCTCCAGCAGATGAATTTAAGACTTGCCTAGTGCTGGGGTTGCATCCTTTGAAAAAGACCTCTATTTGGATACACCATGGGATGCCATGGTGTGGACATTTAAGAAGAAGATCTTTGAACCTAGTCCAAGCTTCGTGAAGAGACTCATTCTCAGCTTGTTTGAATTTAACTATGTCATCACGAAAGGTAGAATTCCTATCAGGTGGGAAGTATTTGACTAGGAATTTCTCTGCTAAGTCTGTCCAATTAAGGACAGATCCAGAGGGTAATGAGTTTAACCACGTTTTGGCTTTGTCCCTCAAAGAGTAAGGGAACAGGTATAGCCTCAAGGCTTCTTGGGAAACTCCAGGGATTATGAAGGTATCACTGACTCCTAGGAAGTTTCTAAGATGGTTGTGGGGATCCTCATTTTCCACTCCAAAGAATTGTCCCACAGTGGACAACATTTGGAACATCACTGGTTTTAACTCGAATGAGTGGGCAGTGATCTCAGGACGGATTATGCTGGGGTTCAGCTCCCCAGGCATAGGTACTAGGTATGAGAGAATGACACTATTCTTGTCATTCGCTATTTCGATGGGATTGCGAGTGACAGGTACCGGATTTGGAACTATTCCAGCCATTTCTTCTTGAGACAATTGCGGAGGAATTGTGGTTCCCGCAATTATTTGAGGTATAGAGGGTTGGTTAAAGAGACGTTTCTTGGCTTTATTTCTGGCTCTAAATAGTCTCTCGGGCTGAGGATTGAACTCTAGATCACTACTTGAATGCTCACTCATAAACTAACCCAACTAGTACCTGCAAAAGAAATGAAACTAGATTAGTTTCAATAGACAGTAAACTTGGTGTTTCAAACTTAACAAACTTCGTTTTCACTTAAATAAATCCCCGGCAGCGGCGCCAAAAACTTGTTACGTGCTCAATGTGTTAAAATAAATAAGCAATAAGATAGGGAGAGCACTTAGAACATGCAAGCATACATGATCTTATAGCAAGTAGTAAGTATTTTTTCATTCGTTTTCCCACAGAGATTTATTATAAGCTATTCGTGAAGTGTAAAGTTAAGGAAGAAAGGGTGGATTTGATGGGGTAGAATTGGTTTTAAATTGTCTATTTCCTACTGAATACGAAGAGGGTAGCAACATAAATAAGAGCAAGTCAAAATTAAACTCGAAGGAGAAGAGACGAAATTATTAAATGAAAACAAAAACAGCTAGACAGAATTGTAACTTTAGCAGAATTGCGGAAACAGCAATTCTACCGCAATTTTAATAACAGCGAAAGTGTGTAAAATGGAGAAACAAGGGCTGCTAACGACTCCTCTATAGGCTTTTTCATACGATTCTCAAGCATTGGATCAACTCACTATGCATCAAACTCACTCAATCTCATGTATCTTCCGATTCCATGCATTAGATTCTTTAGTTTACTCATATCCAAGTAAGGTCTTAAGCATCTTGTTAAAGCAGAAAGTTACGGTTTGTACTAGGAAAACGCCTATTCCTAGGTCGTTTTCTGGCTACCTTGAAAGGCTAGCATGAGTGTATGACTCTGAACTCTTACATACAATCAATGCTTCGAGAGCTATCCTACATGCTTGGTTCACGTTTTTTAGCCTATGGACTTGTCATTAGCATGCCCCTATGTGACTTAGCTACTCATGGATATAGACAGAACAGAAGTAAGAGAAGAAGTAGACATGCTTAGAAGGAATTTAAAGACAAAACAGTGAGGAAAAGCAGTAGATCGCAAAGGTAAGAATTGTGAAATGACGAATGGTGATTTGATTACTTGATTGTTTGAATGAACAAAGGAATGCTTAAAGTAAATAACTTAAAGACAGAAAGCAACGCAATGAAATGAACTAGTCACTAGAACAGAAACAACAACTAAACAATGCTGGAAATTAGAAAGGAAAGACAGAAAGCATGTAAATGAGCTTGGACGCCTTGTCGCAACCGCCTCGACTGAAGGATGAGAAGGACCAGCTTTGCTTGGATGAATCCAATCGGGAGAGAAGACAAATCTCCTCTCCTTCCTATCAGATTATCGATTCCAACAGCTGAGCTTCGCAAGCCAACAGACGGCAAAGGAAAACAGGAGAAAAGATGGAGCTGCGAAAAGACTTCTACGCTTTCGGATGATGATCAAACCCTCGACTTTGACCCCTGTTTATAGTAATCTGCAGCTGCATTTGGGCCAAGGAGAACCATCCATCTTCAACGTCATACTTCAGAATGGATGGAGGAGAAAGAACGAATCCCTGAAATAACGGAAATTAACAGAAAAAGATCAGTCAACTTACGGTTTTCACTTGAAACATTGCGGTTTCAGCAATGTTTCCGCAATGCTATCGCAATGTAGTTTTTTTCTTTCTTTTACTTCGGTTTTCAATCCTTTTCTTTCCTTTTGCACACAAGTCCTAATTTAGCTACCTTCTTTTAATTCTTACAAATAAGCATAGGTTTAAGCTAAATCCTATCAAAAACACCTAAGAGTGTGCATCTTTCTAAGCTAAATAAGTCCTAAATAAGTCACTTTTGGAGACATAACAGATATGCATGTGTAGTTGGTTGAGAAGTGTTATATTGATATTGAAGTGCTTGGGACTCTGTTTACTATTTTCTGATGATGATAATCTAGGAAATGCATGTTGGAAATCTGAGCACGTACACAATCTAGTTTTTGCATGAGTTTTCCATTTATTAGGTTCATGTCAAAAATTTTAAAAAAAATTCTGTTGCTCCCTTGCATCTTTCGCGCACTTAGCAACCTCGTCTTAGATTCCGTAGGCTTTGTAAATTGCATGTAGCACTAATTCTCGTTGTCACCCCGAAAGGCACTCTTAGGTAGCTTGTTGCATGAGAGTTAGTAGTTGATTAATTGAGATAGCGTAAGCTAAGCCTAAAGAAAAAAAAATAGAAAAGCATGTTGGATAGAAAATCCTCTCGAGGCGCTCCTCCTTCTTATTAGTGCACTTAAGAAATGAGCGTTAGTCCTTAAGAACGTGAAGTTTATGCATGAATTTGACGTGTTAGGCAGCTCGAGGTGGAAATAAAAAGTGAATAAATTGTTGGTTCAAAGAACCTTAATAAAGAGTACAAAGTACTCGTGAAAAGAAAAAGGAATGAGAAAAATACTTAGGTCTCTTAATTTGCTTCTCTCTCTCGTGTAAGTCAAGTGTAGACTGTTCTTAAACGCTAGAAGTAGGGGGAAAACGGGATGTTGTGTTGCATGTGGTTTTTCCGGGTTTATGTGAGTTTAGGAGTGGTTTGCTAGCACACACACACACGTTAGGGGGCAATAGTTAATTTTTGATATGTTCATAGTAAATGCATGCACGAATTGCTTTCATGATTATGTTGTGTTTAAATTTTCAAAATGCATGGAGGTTTGAGTTAGTAGCATGTAGGCATGGTCCTTAGAGTCAATTTCTTTGTAGCACTTGCTCGAAGACTAGCAAGGTTTAAGTTGGGGGTGTTTGATAACTCCATTTTGGAGCTATTAAATACTTCCTAAGTGTAGCTAAAAGTCCACATTTAATTGGTTAATCTTTCTCGTTTATAGGAGAAATGCGGCAAAGAGCTCGTGCGTCCATTGGACCCGTTCGAGAGCTAAAAGTGGAGTTTTAACGCCCCGGGAGTGCATCGGGAATGGGCAAGTCGATCCGAGAAGAAACGGGCCAAAATTGCCTAGGAGAGGCAATTTTTCCAGCCCCAAACCCGAGAGCTAGCGTCGAGCCATAGCGTCGAGACGCTAGATCGACGCTGCCAAAACCCGAGAGCTAGTGTCGAGTGATAGCGTCGAGACTCTACTGCGGCGTCGAGACGCTCCTAAGGAGGCGCGCGCAAGGAATCATCGGGCCAGCGTCGAGACGCTGCCCTAGCGTCTCGACGCCATCGCGAGGCGCGCGCGGATTATTTAGGGCGCAGCGTCGAGACGCTGGCCTAGCGTCTCGACGCTACGTCGATTACAGAAGCTGTAAATGACGGTTTTCTGCGCAATTTTCATTATCTTCTTCACAACTTAGGCGATTTCTCTTCTTCTTCCTCTTGGTTTTCCATTATTTTCCCTTAGCTCAGCCATTGTTGGCTTGTTTATGAGCTCTTCTCTTGTATTTTGTTGATGACAACTTCCATGGCTTACCTTGGAGAGGAATTGACAACCCGTTCCATGGACGGCTAAGGTAAGGGTGAACGGTTTGGGAAATATTTGAGGGATTTTTGTTAGACGCTTTTAATTTTGATAATCCATGCCTAGATTACATTTTGGTGGCTGTTTGTATGCATTTATCTCTCTTGCTTAATCCTATGCATATGTTAGAATTTTACGATTGACACTCGAGCTTTCTAGCATGTTGTGAATGTTAAAGAATAGCGATGTCGTGCCTCTCACTATTCGACTAAGTAACACAGATTGATAAAACTAAATCAGAGTATCGAGTCGTGTATGATGGTTGTTGATTGCATACAGCGTTTGCGGGCAATCAGTTAGCAATTAGATTACGTGCTTGAATGTTCGTCGCGGTTAGCTAGTGACTATCTAGAATAAATTTGGGGCTGATCACCTTAATGCAATTTTAGATAATGTTTAGTTGGAACTGTGTGGTCTGATTAATTTCTATGGAGCCGGATACCTTGGGGCTTCTCGGGTAGTCGTCCGTGTGTACTACAAACTGTTTGCCTTGACTTTTGTATTAAATGATAAGCTGAAGTTGTCTAACAATTAATCCCGAAAATCCCCAAACCGTGCACGCGTCTCTCTCTTTTTATTCTTCCGTTAGCGTTTACTTGGTTTCTTTGCATGCTGAAAAAATCCCCCCCGTTACAAGAAAACCAATCAATTAGTTAATTTCAATTTCAATATTAATTTTAGTCATAACTTCTCCTTGGATCGACCCTGCTACCACTGGTTGCAAAGCCATTGAGAATAGGCTTATAAATTGTATTTTGGCAAGTTTCGACAGCTTGAGATTTATAGGAGGATATTCAAAAATACCTCTTACCAGGGTTTCTCCCATTTTCTTCTATATCAAACCATAGACTTGGTTGGATTAGCTTGATTTTCATCCCGAGCAAGGTAAGTGCTCTAATTTGAGGTTAGGGGTTAAATTTGATGTGATTCATGAGAGTTTTAGATCTTTAATTTCGAGCTTAGCATGACTGATTGGGCCGTTACTCTCTTTTGCTTAATTTATGAGTGTGTTAGATTGGTAGACTGACGATCTTGATTTCTAGCATGCTTTAACGTTATAGATTAGTGATGTCGTGCCTCTCCTAATCGCCTTAGTAACACAAAGAAGAAAAACAAATCGAAGTATCATTTTAGATGTTTTGAATGTTGATTGCTTCAGGGTTGTCGGGTAATCGCCTAGCATTTAGAGCGTCTAATTAATCGCCTAGCTAGTTACTGCTTTAATTATTTTGGGGCTGATCACTCTGATTTAGTTAATAGCGTCATTTAATTAGAATTAAAAATTCTGATTAAGATATATGTGGTCGGTTGCTTCAGGGTTGCCGGGCAACCGTTTATGTGTTCAATTATGCTTTTGCTAAGTATGTTTGAATCCCAATGAATCGAATCGCATCAAGGTCAACCCCGACCCTTAAAATTAGGAGCACATGTAATTAGTTTTAATTTTCTGTTACCTACTTTTATGATTTCCTTTAATTTTACCTTTAGCAAATCCCCCTTTTACTTTATCGTTTTTGTTTTAGTTAATTAAAAAGAAAATAGAAATTAATTAGGAGAAAATAATTTAGGTTACCTGCGGATCAACCCGACTACCACTAGCTGCAAAGCTCAATTGTAGCGGTATTATAAATGTTATTTTGGCGGGATTCGACACCCCGAACATATTAGGATATACCCAAAATCCTATTACCAAAAATTGGCGCCGTTGCTGGGGAACCATTTAGTTTCTCTTAGTTAGATTTTATTTGTTTGTTTTTCCTTTTTGTAGTTTGCCTTCTTTTGTAGGAGTGGTAGCGGAATTTTGTGAATATTCCGTGTGTTTCGGGTTGTCGAGACCCGCCAAATTAAAATTTATAAACATTGCTTAAGGCTTCTTCAAAACTTGTAGAAAGCGGTAGTCAGGATCGTACCACAGGGAATTTAATAGCTTAATCTAAATTCAGAATTTTAATTGATTAATTAGAGAAAATGATGATGGGGGGTTTTGTGAATTAAAAGAAGAAAAGAGAAAATAATGGGAAAAATTAAATGACAATTTGGAATAACGGGAGAAATGGAAATTGTAACGAAAATACTCAATCTAAAGGTTCCGGGTTATTAATTGCGATGTGATTCGGATCATAGACGCCCAAGACTTAGCATGCTTTTGATTAACACCCACACAAATTACATATTTATAAGAAGAAACAAGCAATCCCAAGTAGTTGATGAAGAGTTGACAGCTCTTCATTAAGCTTCGATGTTAATTCAATTGAGGGCAATCGCTCTCCCAAATAGAATTAACTACGAGCGACGGGTAACCATGCGACGAGTACGTTACTGAGTTCTCTAATAACGGGCTCGATTTACTCTTCATCTAGAGTCTAATGAGTAGCTAAATTAAATGCTGCAGCACCAATCTAAATACACTAAGTCTGCTGTCACTCAACCCACAAGAGGCAAACGCATAATGGGTTTTTGACCAACCCAACAATCAATAAACAAAATGGGAGTCAAACCAAGAAGAAATTGATGCTGGAAATTAAAGCTTAGATTAGAGAAGAGTTGAATTCTAAACATGCTAAACATACACAACAAACCCAAGTCTCACCCAATCACATTTACAACATCTAACCCATCTCCTAAAGATTAAGTACTTACCTCTTAGTTAGCCATTGATGCAAATGGGAAGAAAGAAACTCATGGGTGGCCTTCTATGCTCCATTAATGGAGTTACAATACTAAAAAATGGGTGGAGAATCGTGTTTAGAAGAAAAAGGGGGCGGAGAGAATGACCTAAAATCAGAAAAACAGACTTAAATACCCATTTATGCGTCAGACTAGCGCCTAGGCGCCATAAGTCAGCGCCTAGGCGCTGCGGGCAAAATCGGGACAGCGCCTAGGCGCTGAGCCCTCTGGAAAATTTACAAAATCTGGGATTTTTTATAACTTTTAATGTCGGACTTTTTCAGGACTTTTAATGACGGGCATTCTGTGTCATGGCTAGGGTCAGCGCGCGGGCGAGGCGAGGCGAGGCGAGCGGCGCGCGCGGACACGGGCGTGGGCGGGTGAGGACGCGCGGGTGTGGGCGCGGGCAGGCAAGGACGCGCGGGCGGGTGTTGGCGTGCGGCGCGCGCGGACACGTGCGAGTGGAGGCGAGCGATGCGCCAGAGCGAGGACCGGGGCGAGCGCGCGCGGACGCGCGCGCGGGACTTACGATGACGGGCGCTCGGCTGCGCGGAGCGCGCGCGGGGCGCGCGGGCGTTTGGGCGTGCGGCGCGGTTGGGCGCCTGGGCGCTGACCTCTCGGGTCTAAGCCCAATTTTGGGTCGTTTTGGCTCCCGAACTCCGCTTGGCCTATCTTTTTGACCCGAACACTTCCCGAAACCTCTTAGATGACCGATAGCCTTGAAATTCATAATTTGACTTCCCGAGCTCTTTGCCACGAAATACCTAAAATAAGGAGATTTAATTGAATTAAGCATGGCATTTAGCTAGATTTAAGGCTATAATTATAGCTCTATTTTAGAGCTATCAAGGAGTTTGGCCTAAAAGAAACGAGATGATGGGCAAAAACCGCGCCGCTCCAAACACCGACCTCGCAAAATTCAGGGAAGGTTTTCTGTTCCGTTTAATTTTGTAGTTTTTATTGCTTTATCTGATGGATGGATACATAGAAGACTATGTATCTTTCGAAGGTTGGGGGTGGAGTTGTCTGTTGGATTCATGTGTAGTTGTTGAGAAGGAGTATAGTTTAAATTTGAAGTGCTTTGGACTCTGTTTGCATGCTTTCTGATTATGATAATCTAAGAAATGTTTTTAGAATCTTCATATTTGCATATCTAGATTAGCATGAAGTAGTTTGCACTAATTAGGTCCATGTCAAAAATTTTAAAAAAATTTATGTTGCTTCCTCTTATCCATTGAGCACTTAGCAACTTGTCTTAAACTCCGTAGGCTTAGATTGACCGCATATTGCATGAATTCTCGTTGTCACCCCGAAAGGCACCCCTAGGGAAGCTTGTTGCATGAGATTTGGTAATAGGTTAATCGAGTTAGCAATGCTATTTAGCCTAAAAAAAATAATAATAGAAAAGCATGTTGTTTAGAAAATCCTCCTGAGGCGCTCCTCCTTCTTAAGTGCGCGCTAAAGAAGTGAGCGATATTCCTTAAAAATGTGAAGCTTAGGCCTAAGCTTGACATGTTAGGCTTCTTGGAGAAGAAAAAAAAATAAGTATTGGGTTCAAAGAACCAAAATAAAGAGTACAAAGTACTCAAAAGAAAAAGAATGAGAAAATGTTTTAGGCCTCTTAATCTGTTGCTCTCTCTGATGTGATTAAGCTATAGTCTGTTCTTAAATTCTAGAAGTAGGGGGAAAACGGGATGAAATGTTGCATGTAGTTTTTCTGAGCTTGCATGGTTTAAGATAGGTTGGATAGCACACACACGTTGGGGAGCAATAGTTAATTTTTTATTTGTTCTTAATTAAGTGCATGCGTACGATTTCTTTCTTGAGTATGTATATGTCTTGATCTTTAAAAGCATCGAGGTTTGAGTTAGAAGCATGCATGTATAGTCCTTAGGAGATAATTTAGAGTTTTCCTTGCTCGAGGACTAGCAAGATTTAGGTTTTGGGGTTTTGATAGCACTTCAAAAGTGCTAATAGAAAATTAAAACTCGATTGACTCTAAACAGTTACTAGCTAACCACGAAGAACATTCGAATATGCATACTCATTGCTAATTGGCTACCCGACAACCCTAAAGTACCCAACAATCAGAACACATACAACGATACTCCGATTTGTTTTGTTATCCTGTGTTACTATGGCGAAAAGGAGAGGCAAAATGTAAAAGCATAACAAATAATCCCTAAATCATCCCGAACCGCTCACAGTACCTTAGCCGAAAAACTCGATTGTCCGTCGTCCAGGCAGCGTTCAGCAAGCGTCTCGACGCTGTCTGCTCGACGCTTGCTCTCAGGTTTGGGCTGGAAAATTGCCTCTCCTAGGCAATTTTGGTCCGGTTCTTCTTGGATCAGCTTGCCCTTTTTCCGATGCACTTGTTACCTCTCCAAAAGTACATAATTTAGGGACATATTTACCTTAAAATCATGTAATATCTTGAGTGTTTTTGATAGAATTTAGCTTAACACGTACTTAAATGTGAGAATTCGAGGAAAGAAGCTAAAATAGGACTTATTTAGAAAAGGAACGAAAAAGAATAGAAAATGATGCTAAAAGAGTTAAAATGTACATTGCAGGAGAATTGCTGAATCATTGCTGTTTGTGCAATGGATATTGCGGTCACCGCAAGGAATCCGCAATGCCAAGCTGCGGCTGCTGAGTTTTTCCCAGCCGTCAGTCGTCATAGTTGCGATCTTTCAGCCGCCTAAGCCTTCCCCTGCTGCCACGTGGAGGACTGTTGTTCAGAATGGATGGTTCTCCGTGGCTGAAGGTACCTGCAAACGTATAAAAAGAGGTGAAGGTTGAAGGAGAAACAAAGCTCAGAAGCGTGGAGTTCTCCGTCACAACGCGATCTGCATACACATTTTCCTTACCCCGTTTGTTGGAACGAAGAAATCAGCCCTTGGCGTCGATAATTCGAGAGGAAGAAGAGAAAATCCTTCTTCTCTTCTGATAAAATTCATCCCCAAGAACAGCTAATCTTCCCCTTCATCCGAGGCGCTTGCGATGAGAAGATCCGTGCACCTTTTTACAAAGCTTTTTCTACTGCTTTCTGTCTTTCGTTTCCATTTGCTACATTGATTCGATTCGTCTCCAGTTTACTTAGTTCTTTACTGTTTTTCATACCTTCGCACATTGTGTTCTGAACCTTGATTTAGAGAGTAATCATTTAAGTCTTTGCGAGTTCTTCATCTTGTTATCTTTTCTTCTATTGCTTTCATTTAGTTCTTTACAGCATGCTTAATCAATCCATCTTCTCTAAGTATCCACCAACCATGAGTAACTAATCACACAAAGGTCTGCTAAAGTTGAATCAGTAGGTTAGAAATACGAGAGTTCAGCATGTAGGATAGCTTCGAATTTATTGAATGTATGTGCACTTCATCCCATGGACAATTTCGATCGGCCATCCATTTTGTCTAAAGAATTCCTAACCTCCGGAAGGAGTAAGAGTTCAGAGTCATCCATTCATGCTAGCCTTTTATGGTAGCCAGAAAACGACCTAGGAATAAGCGTTCTCCTAGTACAATTCATTAGCTTGCTTGTATAAATAGGTGTTTATGTCTCACTTGGATATGAGTGAACTAAAGGATCTAATGCATGTAATCGAGAGATGCATGAGACTAAGCTAAATTGATGCATGGTAAGTTAATCTACTGATGAATGATCTTAGTTAAGTGCCTATAGAGGAGTCTTAAGTCGACCTTGTTTCCTTATCTCACCTTTAAATCGTTGTTAATTCAATTGCTAGATAATTGCTAGCACCGCAATTCTATAGTTCTGTTTTTTCCTTAGCCATTTTTCTAGTATTTTACTTTTGCGATTTTATTGCTAGAACATTGCTAGATCCGCAATTCTTTCTTCTCCACATAATAGCTTAATCACTTTACTTGCTTTCGTTTATGCTTGCATCTTTCTTGCATTCTTTGTTATTTCGGTACATCAACCTCAAATCCACCCAATTTAAGTGACCCTCTCTAATGTAACAACTCACTTCGTTAGTAACTAAACTCAATCTCTGCGGGAAAACGAATTAAAAATACTTATCACTTGCTGCAGACCATGCATGCTTGCATGTTCTGAGTGATCTTCGCATTACATTTGATTTACACACTGAGCACGCAACAGCACTCCCGGGGCGTTAAAACACCGCTCTTAACTCCGAAACGAGTCCAATGGACGCATGAGCTCTTCACCGTAAATCTCCTATAAATGAGATATATTAAACAATTAAACACGGCATATAGCTTGAATTAGGGAATGAATAATAGCTCCAAAATGGAGTTATCAAACACCCCCAACTTAAATCTTGCTAGTCCTCGAGCAAGGCTAATAAAGAAATTGACTCTAAGCACATGCTTACATGCTACTAATTCAAACCTCGATGCATTTTGCAAATTTAAACATAACATAATCATGAAGGCAAACAGCGCATGCATTTACTACGAACATATCAAAAATTAACTATCGCTCCCTAACGTGTGTGTGTGCTAGACAACCTATCCTAAACTCACATAAGCCCGGAAAAACCACATGCAACATATCATCCCGTTTTCCCCCTACTTCTAGCGATTAAGAACAGTCTAAGCTTGACTTACACAAGAGTGAGAAATAAACTAAGAGACCTAAAATTTTCTCATTCTTTTTCTTTTCTTTTCATGAGTACTTTGTACTCTTTATTGAGGTTCTTTGAACCCAACTTTTTATTCTCTTTTTCTTTCCAACCTCGAGTTGCCTAACACGTCAAATTCATGCATTAAACTTCACGTTTTTAAGGACTCACGCTCACTTCTTAGGTGCACCAATAAGAAGGAGGAGCGCCTGGAGAGACTTTTCTTGCTAACATGCTTTTCTATTTTTTTTTTACTTTAGGCTTAGCGTAAGCTAACTCGATTAATCGACCACTAACTCTCATGCAACAAGCTACCTAAGGGTGCCTTTCGGGGTGACAACAAGGTTTAATGCTACATGCAATCAACTAAGCCTACGGAGATTAGGACGAGGTTGTTAAGTGCTCTTTAGATGCAAGGGAGCAACATAAATTTTTTTAAAATTTTCGACATGAACCTAATAAATGCAAAACTCATCATGCAAAAACTAGATTATGTACATGCTCAGATTTCCAAAATGCATTTCCTAGATTATCATCACTACCAAGCAGTAAACAGAGTCCCAAGCACTTCAATATTCAAAATTATCACTGCTCAACAAACTACACATGCAAGTCCACGACATCCACCCCCAACTTCAAAAGTTGGCATTGTCCTCAATGCCACTTAATCAGATACACAAAGTTAAAGGGAAAGAGAAACTACACTTCCCTGATTCCTTGTGAAGTTGGCGAGGGAAAGGACGTGGCGCGCTCATCATCAAAGCCCAAAATTTTCCTCAACTTCCTCGATTCCCTGAAAAAAACAGCAAGCTACATTAGCTAAATTAAACTAAAAACAACAAAAAAAACAGCAATGAAATTAAAGACAGAAAAGACAGTTCAACACTCGGGTGCCTCCGAGAAGCGCATAATTTTTAAAGTCGTTTGCTCGACTGAATTCTCTCCAACAACTCATCCATATTCCGATAGTGCGGGGGACGTTCCAGTCTTGTCCTCTTCCACACTGCACCTGCAAATCACATCAACAATTTTTTTTTTCTCTTCGTGCCTCTAGCAGGTGAATATCATCGTGGTTAGTACAAAAAACAGCACTCACATTTAACAAATTCAAATCAGATTTTTTAACGGAGACATGAGAATCATCCCTCAAGCACGAGGTAAGACTCTCATTCTCGATAGACTCCACACAAGCAACATTCTCAACATGCGCAAGAGATTTCGATGCATTCATAAAAAACTCATTCACAATTCCATTAAATTCTACAGACAAAGCACCCCTATCAACATCAATCTTGACCTTAGCGGTCTTCATAAATGGGCGTCCTAGTAGGATAGAAGAGGAAACATGCGAAGAGTTTTTGTTCATATCCAGCACATAGAAATCGCATGGAAACAACAAATCTTTCACTTTGACTAAAATGTCCTCAATTTTCCCTAACAGATGCACATAAGATCGATCGGCTAGTTGGACAACTATATTAGACTCAATTAAATTGCACAATTCAAGCTCTTTAAACACATCAAAAGACATGACATTAATTGAGGCACCGAGATCTAACATGGCATTTTCAATAAGTTTAGTACTGAAGTGCATGGGATAGTAAACATACCAGGATCGATGCACTTCGGTGGAAGCGTACCTTGGAAAATTGCAGAGACAAGTTCTTTCTTCTTCTCATCACTCTTTCTCGACATTCTCTTGCTCGTGCACCAATTCTTGAGGAACTTTGCATATTTCGGCACTTGACTCACTGCCTCAAGAAGCGGTATGTTTACCACCACCTTCTGGAAGGTTCTCAGTACCTCCTCGTCTTCGTTTACCAGAGTAGGCTTCGCAAGCCTACTGGGGAAGGGTGCTTTGGGAACATTTTCTTGCACATTCCTTTCTTCTTTCTCATCATTCAACTCATCAAGGACAACTGGGGATGACTCATTCAAACTGTCCTTGGCTTCCTTCACGGCTCTGGAGGGAACTGATTTCCCACTCCTTAGCTGGATCGAGCTCACGTTCTCACATGAGTTCACAGTGGTTTGGGAAGGAAGCTTCCCAGAGCTCTTGCTCTCTATTCTGCTTATCGACATCGCCATTTGCGTCAGCTGCTTGTTCAAATTTTGCAGCTCGGCTTTGTGTGAGTTTAGCTCTTCTCGAGCCTCTTTCGGAAACTGGCTTGTCAACGTCACGATGGTTCTGACCATCTCTTCCAATGAGCTGGAGGAACTCAAAGCTTGAGCTTGGGAGGAATTGCTAGGCCTATCATAGGACTGACCATGGAAGCGTTGTTGTCCTTCCCTGTTTCCATAGCTCAAATTGGGGTGGTCACGCCAACCGGAGTTGTATGTGCTCGAATAAGGATCATACTTCCTGGGGTTGGAAGCATATCCCCCGATTGCGTTCACCTCTTCCGCCTTGCGGTTTCCTCCGAAAAATTTCTTCAGTAAATTCGCAATCTCGGCCACCTGGGCCCTCATTTCAGTCATCTCATTACTCTGGGTCACACTGTGAACTTGCCCCTGCCCACGAATACCGAACTGTTGCGAGTTGGCCGCCATGTTTGCAATTAACTGCTTGGCCTCAACTGACGTCTCGTCAATCAGAGCCCCACCACTCGCTGCGTCGATCATCTGTCGATCATGAGGTGTCATACCCTCATAGAAATATTGAATTAGAAGCTGGTCGGCTATCTGATGATGCGGAAAGCTCGCGCACAGGCGCCCAAAGCGTTCCCAATACTCATGCAGGGACTCACCCACGTCCTGAGTGATCCCATAAATCCTTTTTCTCAGCGTTGTGGCAAGGGACGCAGGGAAATATTTTTCTTAAAAGACCCTCTTCATGTCCTGCCACGTCGTAATCGAGCCAGAAGGCAGATAATAAAGCCAGTCCTTGGCTTTATCCTTAAGCGTGAAGGGGAATGCCCTTAAATTCAACTGCTCTTCCGTCACTCATGGGGGCTTCATCCCCGCACAGACGCAATGAAACTCCATCAAATGCTTGTTCGCATCATCGCCTGCATTGCATGGAAAGAAGGCAATTAGTGAGTTAAACCAGATTTTAATTCAAAATTACCTGCTACCACGGGGTAGTTGATGCACAGGGGTTGCAAATTCAAATCTGGCGCTGCCAGCTGTTTCAACGTCCGTGGCACTTCTCCTTGTGCCATCTCGTCACCAAAGAAGGGATCGCCTTCTTCCTCAAACAACCTTTGCCCCTCGCGGGCTTCTCTTCTCAACCGTCGCTCTTCTCTTTCGATTTCAGGTATAAACTGTAATCCACTAATCTCAGAAGAATGGGTCATACACAAACAAAATTTTAAACATACAAAAACAAACAGAAAAAAAATTTCAGCACACAATCAATCAACCAAAATCAAAATCAAACATAATTTCAATCAATTTTTGCCCTCCCCGGCAACGGCGCCAATTTTTGGTAACAATCTTTTTGAATGATCGCTAAATATCAAGCTGTCGAGGCTTGCCAAAATAAATTTATAAACCTATTAACCTTATGCTAGTGGGGGGATTTAAGCATGCAACAAGAGAAATTAATTGCTAACAGAAGATATTAAAAAGAAAGAGATTGAAGAGTGATCGATTCGGGGGATGTCAGGATTTTTTGCTAGGCATTCTTACATTTATCATTTAATTCGAAATCTAAGGCTAATACATTGACATGCACGCGGTCGGTTACCTGGGAACCCCTTGTGTAACCGACTTCATATTAATTAATTAGAACTAAGGTTCTAACTAAACATTATTTAAAGCCCCATTAGAGTGATCAGCCCCAAATTGACTCTAAACAGTAACTAGCTAACCGCGACGAACATTCGAATATGCATACTCATTGCTAATTGGCTACCTGGCAACCCTAAAGTACCCAACAATTAGAACACATACAACGATACTCCGATTTGTTTTGTTATCCTGTGTTACTATGGCGAAAAGGAGAGGCAAGGCATTGTCCGTCGTCGAAATCTAACTTATGCATGGGTTTAAGCAAGAATAACAAATGCAATCAATTATATAAACCTATTCAGAACCATAAGCATTGATTATCAAAATGTAAATGCCTAACAAATAATCCCTAAATCATCCCGAACCGTTCACAGTACCTTAGCCGACCATGGAGAGGATCATCACAAATGCTCCAACGGGGGCAATGGCCATCATCTCTAACGTTATTACAAAGAAAAGCTCCAAAACTAGGCCACAAATGGCGGAGCACAGCTAAAAATGGAAGAAAACCGGAGAGGAAGAAGATGAAGTTCGAAGATGGCTGCTGAAAAATCGTCTTTCAGCTTTTTAAATCCGTCGGAGCGTCGAGAAGCTAGGACAGCGTCGCGACGCTGCGACCTAAACATTCAGCGCGCGCCTCGCGATGGCATCGAGACGCTAGGCGAGCGTCTCGACGCTGGCCCGATAATTTCCTGCTCGCGCGCCCCTTGGAGCGTCTCGACGCTGCGGCAGGGTCTCGACGCCAGGCAACGTTGAGCAAGCGTCTCGACGCTGTCTGCTCGACGCTTGCTCTCGGGTTTGGGCTGGAAAATTTCCTCTCCTAGGCAATTTTGGTCCGGTTCTTCTTAGATCAGCTTGCCCTTTTCCTGATGCACTCCCGGTGCGTTAAAACACTGCTCTTAGCTCTGAAACGAGTCCAATGGACGCATGAGCTCTTCACCGTAAATCTCCTATAAATGAGATATATTAAACAATTAAACACGACATATAACTTTAATTAGGTAATGAATAATAGCTCCAAAATGGAGTTATCACTTCCTCAATAACTGAATTTGCGCTTTGGAGTCTTCGCGATGCTCCATTCTCATTTCCATAAAGGATTTGAGCATTCCTTCAAGGGATTGACCTGAAACGGAAGGAAGAGCTTTCGATGAGTTTTCTTACAATTTAAGAACGACGCTACATACCTTAGACATTTGAGCTTTAAGCTCGCCGACGTCAGTCGACAACCGAGCTTGCTCATTTCCTCCTCCGTACTGCTGAAGGTTCCCTGCCATGTTGGAGATCAACTGTCTAGCCTCCGCAGGTGTCTTTTCCCAAAGAGATCCTCCACTCGAAGCATCGAGCATCTGCCGGTCATATGGTTGCAAACCGTCATAGAAAAACCGAATGAGCTCAGCCTCTGATATCTGATGGTTCGGGCAGCTCTCGCATAGCTTAATGTATCGCTCCCAACACTCGTGAAATGCCTCTTCAACCGATTGAGCAAATCCATAGGTCTCCTTCCTCAGGATTTTGGCTCTTGAAGCTGGAAAATATTTATCCATAAACACGCTCTTCAACTTTTCCCAAGTGGAAATGGTTCCCGAAGGCAAATAATGTAGCTAGTCTCGTGCTTTCCCTTTCAAAGTTAATGGGAAGGCCCTCAAGTTGAGCTGATCTTCAGTCACTTCGCTCGGCCTCATAGCAGAACACACCATTCGGAAAGCTTTTTCATGCTTGATGGGATCTTCTCCTGTTTCACCACAAAAAGAAGGCAATTGATTAATTAGACAGGATTTAAGCTCAAACTTACCTGTGATTTACGGGTAGGAAATGCACGAAGGTTGGCGGTCCAAATCAACCGACGCCCACTGTTTGAGCGTTTTCTGAGCTTCAGCCTCATTGCCATCCATAGGAACTTTCATTTTCTCAATTCAAATTTCGCACTCTAGTACACTTAACAAACAAATCAAATTTTGCAAATAATAAAAGAATAAACAAATCAAAATAAAAATTCAAAAAGTCTACAAATTAAATCTAAATTAGGCCGAATTAACCTTAATTCCCCGGCAACGACGCCAATTTTGGTAGCGATCTTTTTGAATAATCGCCAAATATCGGGTTGTCGAGACCCGCCAAAATAAATTTGTAAATACCCGATTTCACCGAGCGAATAGTAGCCTAATGATAACGGGGTTGGTCCACAGGGAATTATGCCAATTCAACTTAATTTTAATTAAACTTGCAAACTAAAGTAATGAACAAATTGGGGGAATTTTAGGGGGAAAATTGGTTTGAAATAAGCTAACGGAAAATTCACACAATAGGGGAAAAATTAATCTAACAAAGCGTTCGACTTGGGATGCTCGGAACTAAGAATTAGCGAATAATTGGATCACAGATTAACAGAAAGTTTAGCAAAACATGCGAATGAACACGCAATTCGTCTCAATTGGTAAATCAATCCAAACACGCCCCATGGATAATAATTAGGCAAAATGAATTATGCTAATTAAACATACCGATTGGACATTGGTGGCCAACGCTCTCCCAAGACCAATCGATAGCAACGGGCTAATTACGACGATTATCTAAATTGGAAGCCAAATTAGTGTATCGATTTTAATTGCTTCTTCAAGAAGGACGAAGCCTATGCATTCTATGGCATCATCAATCCATGCTACTTGGCGATTAAGAGAGGCACGACATCATAATCTTTAACTAATGAATCATGCTTGAAATCAAAGTCGTCTACTCCTATCAATCAAACATGTTCATATAATATGCATAAAAGAAGAAATTGATTCATCCAATGTTTTAACCAAAACATAATTTAAAGCATAAATCTCACAATAATTGCTAATTACATTAGTCCTTTACAATCCTAAGCCAAAACACTAAAAACTACTCACTCATGATGGATGTCACTTGAAGTGGCTTCAATCCAAGATCCATGGCTTCTCCAATGGTGGAAATTAGCTTGAAAACGCCTAAAATGGTGCAGAGCCCGAGGAGGAAGACGGAGTTGGCCGCTGAAAAATGGACTTTTTAATTTATATTCCGTTGTAGCGTCGAGACACTTGGGTAGCGTCTCGACGCTGCGCCGTAAAACTCCAGCACGCTGATGTCGGGGTGGCGTCGAGACGCTGTGCAGCGTTTAGCGAGTGTCTCGACGCTGCCCACTCGACACTTGCTCTCAGGTGGAAATTGCGGTGGCGCTTCAGACTTCAGAGCGTCGAGACGCTGTCTAGTGTCTTGACGCTAGGCAGCGTTGAGCCAGCTGTTGCGTGCTCAATGTGTTAAAATAAATAAGCAATAAGAGGGAGAGAGCACTCAGAACAAGCAAGCATACATGATCTTATAGCAAGTAGTAAGTATTTTTTCATTCGTTTTCCCACAGAGATTTATTATGAGCTACTCGTGAAGTGTTTTGTTAAGAGAGAATGGATGGATTTGATGGAGTAAAATTGGTTTTTAATTGCCTAGTTACTATTGAATATATAAAAGGAAGCAACATAAACAAGCTCAAGTCAATGATAAACTTAAATGAAGAAGAAAAGAGATTAATAAATGAAGAGGAAAATAGCTAAACAGCATTTTTAACTTAGCAGAATTGCGGAAACAGCAATTCTACCGCAATGTTACTGACAGCGAAAGTGTGTAAAATGGTGAATTAAGGGCTACTAACGACTATCCTATAGGCTTTTTCATACGATTCTCAAGCACTGGATCAACTCACTATGCATCAAACTATCTCAATCTCATGTATCTTCCGATTTCATGCATTAGATTCTTTAGTTTACTCATGTCCAAGTAAGGTCTTAAGCATCTTGTTAAAGCAGAAAGATATGGTTTGTACTAGGGAAACGCCTATTCCTAGGCCGTTTCCTGGCTACCTTGAAAGGGTAGCATGAGAGTATGACTCTGAACTCTTACTCCTTCCAGAGGTTAGGAGTTCTTTGGACAAAATGGATGGCCAATCGAAATTGCCCGTGGGATGAAGCTTACATACAATCAATGCTTCGAGAGCTATCCTACATGCTTGATTCACGTTTTTTAGCCTATAGTGTTGTCCTTAGCATGCCCCTAAGTGACTTAGTTACTCATGGATATAGGGTAAACAGAAATAAAAGATGAAAGAGACATGCTTAAAAGAGAAATAAGCTTAATACAGCAAGGTAAGACAGTGGGTTGCAAAGATAGGAAACTGTGAAATACTGAATTTTGCGTTTGATTACTTGATTGTTTGAATGAATAAAAGAACACTTAAACTGAATAACACAAAGACAGAACACCACGAAATGCAATAAACTAGCCACTAGAACAGGAACGACAACTAAACAACGCTGGAAAGTAGAAATGAAGACAGAAAGCAAGTAAATGAGCTTGAATGCCTCGTCGCAACCGCCTCGGCTGAAAGATGAGGAAGATCAGCCTTGCTTGGATGAATCCAATCGGGAAAGAAGATAAACCTTCTCTCCTTCCTATCAGATTATCGATTCCAACAGCTGAGCTTCGCAAACCAACAGACGGCAAAGGAAAACAGGGGGAAAGATGGAGCTGCGAGAAGACTTCTACGCCTTCGGATGATGATTGAACCTTCGACTTTGACCTCCTTTTATAGGCTTCTGCAGGTGCGTTTGGGCCAAGGAGAACCGTCCATCCTCAACGTCGTACTTCATAATGGATGGAGGAGAAAGAACGAATCCCTGAAAAATCGGATCTAAACAGAAAAAGATCAGCCAACTTACGGTTTTCACTTGAAACATTGCGGTTTCAGCAATGTTTCCGCAATTCTGTCGCAATGCTTGTTTTTCATTCTTTTCCTTCGGTTTTCAACCCTTTTCTTTCCTATTGTACATAAGTCCTAATTTAGCTACCTTCTTCTAATTCTCATATTTAAGCATAGGTTTAGGCTAAATGCTATCAAAAACACCTAAGAGTGAACATCTTTCTAAGATAATTAAGTCCTAAAAAGGTCACTTTTGGAGACGTAACACACCCCCAAACTTAAGGTTTTGCTTGTCCTCGAGCAATCTAAGGACCTTCCTAGGCTGCTTTTTTTTCTTCTTTAACCACTTACTGACTCCCCTATATCCCTATCTATAGTAGTGCTGTCCTGTGACACACTTCTAAGCTTAAAACTACCCTCTTATCTAGCTTCTTCTGACTTCGCATGCCTAATACTTCTGCTGTTTTTTTTCTTACTTACTACAACTGATCTACTTGCTTTTGTCACATCATGCCACTATCCCTAAGGTTTCAAATTCTACCTAGCTTTACCCCATACTCAGTACATGCTTCTAGCTTTATTTTTAAATTGTCTAGGATTCCTTAGAGTCATGCCAGTCTTAGTATTAACGGTGACAGTAGTACTTTTAGAGAACAACCTAAACCCTGGCATCACTACATTGGATATACATTCATCTCCCTAAACAACCCTACAAGTTACAACTTTGTGCTCAGCTAATTGAGGATTCTTTTTATTCAGGACATCTAAGCCACAAAGTTGCAACTCCTAGGTATACATTCTTCTTCCCTATTTCTTCTTTTTCTTTCTTTCTTACTTTGGTGGAGCCTCTCATTTGGTTGCCTTTTGATGCAACGCCACTTGTGGGTTACACACTTGGCACTGATTACTCAGCAACCTAAGAGAGACTCCCCCCTTTATTCTTTTTTCATTTTCTCTTTTCAGCTCATTTTTATATATTTTTTTTTTTATTTTTTTATTTTTTATTTTTTTTTTTTAAAAGGAGAAGAAGAATGCTTATGTTTTAAGGGAGAGAGGAATGTTCCTAGGCCTAGGGTGGCCTCCCCCAAACTTCAACTACTCATTGTCCCCAATGAGTGTCTGAGGTGGCACACCCCCAAACTTGTCCTAGAAGCATCTAGTCTAAGGTAAAACAAAGAGAATCTAAAAGCCCTAGGCATAGACAGAACATTCTAAAAGAAAATATCACAGCAGCAGAAGATCGAAAAAAACAGACAGTTAAGGACTTACAGCTATGCATGATGAGCATTTTTAAGAGGTTAATTTAAACTATCAACGGGTGTCCTATGACACTCATCCAGCATGCTTTAAGATAAGCTATATAAGGTAGTCATGATAGCAGCAAAAGATAGAATTTAAACAGATCACAGCCTAGCTAAACAGACAGTCCAAAACAAGCATTCAGTAATAAAAATTGCGGTTTCTGCAATTCTTTCGCAATAGATACAGGGCAGATATACAGTGATTAAGGCCCCTAAGCATGCTATTTCCAGTCATTCAAGCTCTCTAAAAATAAAACTAAACTAATCTACCTAATCAGCTAGCAGCAAGCTATATTAAGTAATTCAAAAACTTAAAACTAAGTAACTAAAACAAATCAAATTATTAATTAAAGACAGCATAATTCACATGGTCTAACAGAAAGCAGATTTGTTTGTACTTTTCTAAGGGAACAACAATACTCCCTTTTGGTGCTCCTCAAACTAGCACTCATACATCTTCCTCATCATCACTCCTTCTTGGTCGTGGAGGCACCCATGGAGACAGTAGATTCGTGGGAAAATCAGGGAAGATGCATCCAAGTTGGTCAGCCACTTCCTTGTCCCGTGCCTGTGCGTAAGTGGCCCATTGATCCATCCTCTTCTGCATATCCATCAGGCAAGCCATGGACAGCGACTGATCAGCACCCAACCTATCCAGCTCGAACTCCATGTTCCCCTTCCTTTTTAGCCTCAAGCCAGTAGGCAGCTCCAAGTGACCTGTGTAAGCCATCTGCTGCTCCATTCGCTCAATGGGAACCCCTGCACGCAAGCAGAGTTTAGTTATAGTATTAGGGAAAAACAATGGACCCTTACCCTTCTTGGCGCACTCAGCAATGGCTGCTGCAATGACTTCTCCCACGTTGATTGTGAGACCTCGCATTATTGCATAGACCAGCAGCGATCTGCTCTGGTTGATTGTGGTCTCATGGGTCACGGGGGCCAGCTTCCTCCTCACGAAGGAAAACCACACAGCCGCCTTAGCTGTGAGGTTGGCACTCATGAGAGTGTGCCTCCCATTGCGCGACACGGTCCATGATGCTTCAGGCTGGCCAATTATCCGAATGGCCTCTTCCAAGACAGCCTCTGTAGGCTCATCAACGATCCTTGAGTAATCAGTGTGCTGCTGGCCTTTGAGGCCGTAGGCTTCGTTGATGGCCTTCGCTGAGAAATCCACTTCTACCCCTCTGACCACAGACAGGCCATCCTCAGGATTAAGCACATTGGCGTAAAAGTCATACACCATGCTTGTGTAAGCTGGATTGGGTGGTCTGCACAGCTCCTCACATCCATGATTTGTAATTCCTGCGCGCAAGAACTGCGGCAGGTCAGCAGGTCTGTCGAGGAAGCCTTTCTCGTGTAGCAACTCCCTCTTCCGCAGCTCAATGCCTATGGACTCAGCGTCAGAGGACACGTACCTCACTGATTGAGGCTCATCTTCAGGGTAAAGCTTGGCCTTCCCTTTGTCCTTTGGTTTGGCTGACTCCGCAGCCTCAATCTTGAGCTTCTTGAGCGACGGCTCAGCGCTCTCTTTCTCTGATGAAGGCGCCCTTTTGGCCTTCTTCTTCTTTGATTTCTTGGACCGCTTGGCCTTGATAATCTTGGCAGCCTTCTTCTTCTTCAGCTTTGCCTTGGTGGTGATCTGCTGGAGGCAAGCCCCCAGTGTCTCGTCCATCGAGTCATCCTTCTGCGCAAGACTCTCAGGGCTGGCTTCCCTCACAGGAGAGAAGACCTCTTCTTCCTCACCTTCCCCACTGCCCTGTGTCGATTCTTGGTACTCCCCGTATGGGAATTCAGGGTCAGGCCGTGGAGAAGTGGGCGACGGAGTGGTGCTTTGTGCGGCTGTAGGGGTCTGTGCAGAGCTCTGCGGTGATGAAGGCAGCTCAGGGCTCTGTGCTGGCGGCGATGAAGAGAGCTCAGGACTACGAACCGGTGGAGATGGTGAAGGGCTGCGCTCGGCTGTCTCGTGGGAAGGCTGGCCGAGTTCTTGACTCTCCACAGAGGGAGTCTTCTTCTTGCTTCCTTCCTCGGCCACAGCCAGACTCCATTTGCGCTTCTTGGGTGTGCCTGCTGGTTCAGAGGGTCCAGCAGGTATCTCTGTGACGACCTTCCACTTCTTCTTGCGAATCGGAAGTTTGGGAAGTCGTTCAGTCCGTGCAGCATCAGCCTCTGCAAGGGCAAGAAGTGCTTCCCTCGCAGCCGTTTCAGCATCGTCAGCCTTCTTCTTGGCCGCAGATCTTTCAGCCCTCGTGAGCACCATTGTTGAATCGTGGAGCTTTGGAGAGAGAAATCACAGATGAAGAGAATCGCAGCTTTCTTGGAGTTCAGATAATGAGAGAATCGTATAGATCAACGCGCGTCTCAACGGATATAAAGAAAACGAAACAAAAAATCCCAACGGCTATATTTTTGCGGATTCTGCAAATCCAGCGCAATTTTAGTGACCGTTGGAGATTTTTTTTCATTTAAATGTCAATCTTTGCTTCACCGTATCTTTGATTTGGCCCAATATCTTCTTGATTTTTTAAGCTGGATTTAATCTCCTTGATTCCCTCTATTGATTCCCTACAAAAAGAAATAAAATCAACATCAAATTCGTAATTAAAATCATACAAACATATACACAAACGATAACCGGAAAAGTGGAAAAAATAAACTAAGGCATGAGCCTCATATCGACGAGCAAAGCAATCACTCGTCCTCTCTCGTTCTTAATTTCACGCTTCAGTCAAGAGGAAGGCCGAGAGAGTCTTCACATCTCCTTCCTCATAGTAGTGCTTCAACCTTGCACCATTAACCATGAATGGTTGACCTTGCTGCAGGTTCTTTATCTCGATGGCACCATGAACAAACACATTAGTTATCATGAAAGAACCTGACCATCTGGACTTTAGTTTGCCTGAAAATAACCTCAATCGTGAGTTAAATAATAAAACAAGTTGGCCTTTCTTAAAGTCCTTGATCCTAAGTCTACTGTCGTGCCAAATCTTGGTCTTTTCCTTATACATTTTGGCATTTTCATAGGCCATATGTCTAAGCTCATCAAGCTCATGTAATTGCAAAGACCGCAATGTTCCCGCATCAGTTACGCAGTAATTCAACTCTTTCATGGCCCAAAATGCTTTGATTTCTAACTCTAGTGGTAAGTGACAAGCTTTGCCATATACCAGCCTATAAGGGGACATACCTAGGGGTGTCTTATATGCAGTTCTATACGCCCAAAGTGCATCCTCGAGTTTAAATGACTAGTCCTTTCTATTGGGTTTAACCACTTTTTCTAGGATGTTCTTAATCTCCCTATTTGAAATTTCAGCTTGGCCATTAGAATGTGGGTGATAAGGGGTGGCTACTCTATGTCTAACATTATATTTAGCCAACACTCTCTCCATAGCCTTATTAATGAAATGTGTCCCTTCATCACTAATGATAGCACGAGGTGTTCCAAACCTAGTAAAAATGTGCCTATGCAAGAATTTTATGACTGTTTTTGCATCATTATTGGGACATGCTATAGCCTCTACCCACTTAGAGACATAATCCACTGCTACAAGGATGTAAAGGTTACCTGATGAAGGAGGGAATGGCCCCATGAAATCAATGCCCCACACATCAAAGAGCTCCAACTCTAAAATGTAAGTGAGAGGCATCTCATCCCTGCGGCTCAAGTTACCTGTCCTCTGGCATTCATCACAGCTGTGTGAAAAGTTGTGGGCATCTTTGAAGATCGTTGGCCAATAGTAGCCACTCTGGAACACCTTAGCAGCTGTTCTCTGACCTCCAAAATGTCCACCATATGGGGCTGTGTGGCAGTGCTGCAACACAGACCTTGCTTCCGCAGCTGAAACACACTTCCTTAGCAGTCCGTCAGCACAAGTTTTGTAGAGTGTGGGATCATCCCATATGAACTTCCTTGCTTCATGGAGGAACTTCCTCTTCTCTTGGCCTCCCTTGAAAGTTGGTAGTACCTGCAATGCAAGGAAGTTGGCAATGTCAGCAAACCATGGTTCCTCATCGCTAATACAATGAGTTAGTACAAAGAGATGTTCATCAATGAAAGCATCAGAAATTGCGGTTTCTGCAATTTTTCCGCAATTATGCTGCAATCTAGAAAGGTGATCCGCAACCACATTTTCACATCCTTTCTTGTCCCTAATGTCCAAATCAAATTCCTGCAGCAATAACACCCACCTAATCAACCTAGGCTTAGCATCAGCCTTCCTCATGAGGTACTTTAAAGCAGAATGGTCAGTGTACACTATTGTCCTAGTGCCTACAATATAGTTCCTAAATTTTTCACAAGCAAACACTACAGCTAGCATCTCTTTCTCAGTGGTTGTGTAGTTGCATTGTGCCTCATTGAGTGTTTTACTAGCATAATAGACAGGGTGTGTTAACTTGTTAATCTTCTGTCCTAACATAACCCCTACAGCATAGTCACTGGCATCACATAACATTTCAAAGGGAAGATCCCAATTTGGCCCTACTATAATAGGTGCTGTGACTAGTGCTTCTTTAAGGGTTTTCCAAGCTACTACACATTCCCTAGAGAAGATGAACGGCCTATTCAGCTCTAGAAGCTCACACAGAGGCTTGGCTATCTTAGAAAAGTCCTTAATGAACCTTCTGTAGAAGCCAACATGCCCTAAGAAACTTCTAATGGCCTTGACATTCTGAGGCTCTACCAATTTCTCTACGATTTCTATCTTGGCCCTATCGACCTCCACTCCTGCTCTTGACACTCTATGACCTAGGACAATCCCTTCATCTACCATGAAGTGACACTTCTCCCAATTAAGGACTAGGTTAGTCTCCTCACACCTAGCTAGGACTTGTCCTAAATTCTCTAGACAGTTTGTAAAGGAATCCCCAAAGACTGAGAAATCATCCATGAATATCTCTATCATGGACTCATCCAAATCAGAGAAGATTGCCAACATGCACCTTTGGAAAGTTGCCGGTGCATTGCATAAGCCAAAAGGCATTCTGCGAAAGGCGAAAGTTCCAAAAGGGCAAGTGAAGGTAGTCTTCTCTTGATCCTTAGGGTCTATAGTAATCTGGTTATACCCTGAATAACCGTCTAAGAAACAGTAATAAGCTCTACCAGCTATTCTGTCTAACATTTGGTCAATGAAGGGTAGAGGGAAGTGGTCTTTTTTTGTTTCCTTATTTAGTTTCCTATAATCCATACATACTCTCCATCCTGTGACAGTCCTAGTTGGAATCAGTTCATTGTTCTCATTGACTACCACAGTCATCCCCCCCTTCTTAGGTACACATTGTATAGGGCTCACCCACTGACTACTATCTATAGGGAAGATTACCCCAGCATCTAACCATTTTATTATTTCCTTTTTAACTACCTCTTTCATAGAGGGGTTCAACCTACGTTGGTGATCTACTCGGGGTGTATGTTCTTCCTCTAATGTGATCTTATGCATACAATAAGAAGGGCTAACGCCTCTAATATCACCAATAGTCCATGCAATAGCCTTCCTGTGTTGCTTAAGTAATAAAATTAGATCAACCTCATGCTGTTCACTTAGCTTAGAAGAAATAATTACAGGCAAAGTCTCATTATTTCCTAAGTATGCATACTTGAGGTGTGAGGGTAGTGGTTTTAATTCTAAAATAGGTGGATGCTCAATGGATGGCTTTAAAGGATTTAAGGATCTACCAGTTAAGTCTTTATTTATACATACATGCTGTGGTTTATCTACAGGTATATCCATTATCTCAGATACATTTAAGTCAGCTACATCTAATTGTACATATTCATTAGCATGCTTGGTTAATAATACATGCTGCAATTGTTCTTCCATTAAGGAGTCTACTACGTCCATGCTAGCACAAGATTCAAGGTCAGAGGGGTACCTTAAAGCTTTATACACACTAAATTTCACCTCTTCATCATGAACCCTCATAGTGAGCTCACCTTTTTGGACGTCTATCAGGGCCCTACCTGTGGCAAGAAACGGTCTGCCTAATAGGATGGGGACCTCCTTGTCTGCTTCATAATCCAGGATAATGAAATCTGCAAGGAAAATAAATTTGTCAACTTTCACTAGAATATCCTCAATCTTACCTTCAGGGTATGCTATGGATCTGTCGGCTAGTTGTAAAGTGACAGTGGTTGGACGTGCTTCTCCTATTCCCAGCTGGCGGAATAGTGATAGGGGCATGAGGTTTATGCTGGCGCCCAGGTCACAAAGCGCTCTGCCCACGTGCTTGCCTCCTAGTTCTACTGGCAAGGTGAAGGAACCAGGATCCTTCTCCTTCTTGGGTAGCTTGTTCTGGAGTATGGCACTGCACTCCTCAGTGAGGTTTACTGTTTCAAACTCACCAATTATTTTTTTGTTAGTAATAATATCTTTCAAAAACTTTACATAGGAAGGCATAGACTGTAAAACTTCTACAAAAGGAATGTTGACATGCACTTGCTTAAGAATTTCTAAGAATTTATTAAAATGCACTTCCTGTTCCTGCTTCTTCTTAAGCCTTCGAGGATATGGAGGTGGCGGCACATATGCAGGCACTTCAGGTCGCCTTAGGATAGGTGGAGGCCTTGGAATTTCTTCTATCTCCTCAATAATTGGCTCTAGCCTGGCTCCTGATGTGCTTGTGGATGGTTGACCTTGGCTTGGCAGAGACTCTAGTGGAGCACTAGACTCAGTGTTCTCTACTCTCTTTGGTGCTTCCTTTGTGTTGCTCACCAATGGTCTACCACTTCTAAGTTCAATTGCTTGAACTTGCTCTTTACCATCTCTCCTTGGCACCTCGGTGTCAGCAGGGAGTCTACCTTGGGGCCTACTCTTGAGTTCATTGGCTAATTGGCGTATTTGGTTCTCTAGGCTCCTAAGAGTAGCTTGCTGACTCTGCAAAGTGGCATCATTCTTGGCTATGTATTCCTTGAGTAAGTTTTCTACAGAAGATCCTACAGGTTGGTTGTATGGTTTTTGATACATGGATTGGTTATGTTGGGGAGTGAAACCAGGTGTTCCACTCGGTCTAGGTTGGTTAGGATTTTGGTTAGCATTCTGCTGGCCACCCCATGACAGGTTTGGGTGGTTCCTCCAACCAGGGTTGTAAGTATTGGAATAGGGGTTGTTCCTAGGCTGCTGCTGGCTTCCAACGTAGCAGACTGAGGCTGGATTCCCAGGGCAGTATTCATACAAGTGCCCTTCCCCACAGAATCCACATACAAGTGCCTCACCTTTACTTGGTTGGGTGCCCATTGACATGGCTGTAGCGGTGTTGACACTTGTTTGGAGATTGGTCTGAGCCATTTGCTTAACTAGGTTGGTCAGGGCATTTATTTTGCTGCTCATTGCACTTAGAGCATCCTTATCTTGAGCTCTAGTTGGCTCAACTGGATCATCTGACCACCTAAAGTGAGATGCTGAGATCTTCTCCAAGATCTCATAGGCTTCGTTGTAACTCTTGGACAACATGGAACCTCCAGCAGATGAATTTAAGACTTGCCTAGTGCTGGGGTTGCATCCTTTGAAAAAGACCTCTATCTGGATACACCATGGGATGCCATGGTGTGGACATTTAAGAAGAAGATCTTTGAACCTTGTCCAAGCTTCGTGAAGAGACTCATTCTCAGCTTGTTTGAACTTAACTATATCATCACGAAAGGTAGAATTTCTATCGGGTGGGAAGTATTTGACTAAGAATTTCTCTGCTAAGTCTGTCCAATTAAGGACAGATCCAGAGGGTAATGAGTTTAACCACGTTTTGGCTTTGTCCCTCAAAGAGTAAGGGAACAGGTATAGCCTCAAGGCTTCTTGGGAAACTCTGGTAACGATATTTTTGAACTATCGCTATAAACTCAAGCTGTCGAGGCTTGCCAAAATAAATTTATAATGCCTATTGCCAAGGCTTTGCAGCCAGTGGTAACAGGGTCGATCCAAGGAATAGGAGAGTTGAATTTACTAATGAAATTGGGATTTGATCGATTAATTGGTAACGGGGGGTTTTACTCATGCAAAGAAATCAACACGAAAGCTAACGGAAGAAAGAAATAATATGTAGAAAACGTGTGTACGGTTTGGGGAGTCTCGGGGTCAATTGTTAGACAAAAACAACTTATCATTTAATTCTAATAACATGGAATTCAATTTACTATGCACGCGGACGACTACCAGAGAAGCCCCAAAGTAGCCGACTTCATGGATTTTAATTAGGCCACACAGTCCTAATTACACGTTATCTAATCTCACATTAAGATGATCAGTCCTAAGATGAATTTAGACAGTTACTAGCTAACCGCGACGAACATTCGGGCGTGAATTCTAATTGCTAGTAGGTTGCCCGCAAACGCCGTATGCAACCAACAATTATCCTACCCGACCCGATACTTCGATTTAGTTCTATTTACCTGTGTTACTTAGTCGAGCAGTGAGAGGCACGGCATCGCTACTCTTTAACATACACAACATGCGAAACTATCCGAGTGTCAATCAACATAATTTAACATGCGCGTTGGATTAAGCAAGGTAAACAAATGCACGTAAACAGAACCAATATGCGAATTCATACTCAGATTATCAAAGCAATAATGTCTAACAAAATTCCCCTAAACAAAATCCCAAACCGTCACCCTTACCTTAGCCGCTCATGGCGCGGATCGTCAATCCCGCTCCACCAACGACCATGGAGAAGTTCATCTACGTATTACAAATGGGAATGGAGCTCACTCGCATGCCAACAATGGCGGAGCTCCACGGAAAGTAGAGAGAAAATGGGGAAGAAGAAGGGAAGAATCGCCGGAATCGCTTGGAAGAAGAAGAAGAAAAAGCTCTCTAAAAAATATGCAGAAAATCGTCTTTTAGCTGCTGTAATCGTCGTAGCGTCGAGACGCTAGGCCAGCGTCTCGACGCTGTGCCCTAAGTGATCCGCGCGCGCGCGCGCTGGCGTCGCGACGCAAGGCCAGCGTCGCGACGCTGCCCCGATGAATTTCCTGCGCGCGCCTCCTCCGGAGCGTCTCGACGCCAAGCAGGGTCTCGACGCCAGGGTAGCGTCGAGCTAGCGTCTCGACGCTATCACTCGACGCTTGCTCTCGGGTTTTTCCAGCGTCGAGCCAGCGTCTCGACGCTATAGCTCGACGCTGGCTCTCGGGTTTGGGGCTGATGCTTTGCCTCTCCAAGGCTGTTTTGGCCCGTTTCTTCACGGAACAAACTCCCCTCTTCCCGATGCATTCCCGGGGCGCTAAAACTCTGCTTTAAGCTCTCGAACACGCCCAATAGACGCACGAGCTCTTTGCCGCTTTTCTCCTACAAAAGAGATACATTTAATCAATTGGAAGCGGTCTTTAGCTATAATTAGGACGTATTTAATAGCTCCAAAATGGAGTTATCAAACACCCCCAACTTAAACATTGCTAGTCCTCGAGCAAGCACTACAAAGACATTGACTCTAAGGACGCATTTACATATATTCTAACTCAAACCTCCATGCATATTGAAATTTAAACACGAGCATAATCATGGAAGCATTTTGTTCATGCATTAACTAGGACATATCAAAAATTAACTCTTGCCCCCTAACGTGTGTGTGTGCTAGACAACCACCCCTAAACTCACGTAAACCCGGAAAACCAACATGCAACGCACATCCCGTTTTCCCCCTACTTCTAGCGTTTAAGAACAGCTACACTTGACTTACACGAGAGAGAGAAACAAATTAAGAGACCTAATTATTTTCTCATTCTTTTTCTTTCTTTTCAAAAGTACTTTGTACTCTTTTATTTTGGGTTCTTTGAACCAACTTTTCATTTCTTTTTCCTTCCTACTCGAGCTGCCTAACACGTCAAATTCATGCATAAAACTTCACGTTTTTAAGGACTAACGCTCACTTCTTTTAAGCGCAAATAAGAAGGAGGAGCGCCTCGAGAGGAATTTTTCTATCAAACATGCTTTTCTATATTTTTTTTTTACATTAGGCTAAGCACATGCTTTCTCAATTAATTAGCTACTAACTCTCATGCAACAAGCTACCTAAGGGTGCCTTTCGGGGTGACAACGAGAATTAGCTAAACATGCGATAAACCAAGCTTACGGAATCTAGGGAGAAGTTGCTAAGTGCGCGATGAGTGCAAGGGAGCAACAGAAAAAAATTTTAAAATTTTTGACATGAACCTAATAAACACAAAACTCATGCAAAAACTCGATTATGAACATGCTCAGAATTCCAAAATGCATTTCCTAGGCTATCACAGTCAGAAAACAAAAAACAGAGTCCCAAGCACTTCAATATCTTTATAACACTTCTCAACAAACTACACATGCACATCCATCGGACTACTCCACCCCCAACTTCAAAATTTGGCATTGTCCTCAATGCCAACCAGTCAGATGCAAGAAGTAAAAGGGAAGAAGAAATACACTTCCCTGACTCTTGGTGAAGCTGGCGAGGGCGAGGAAGCGGCGCACGAACGCATTAGAGCCCAAAATTGCCCTCTCTTCCTTGATTCCCTAAAAAAAACAGCAAGCTAATTTAATACTAAAAAGCGATAAAACTAAACTAAAGCATAAAAACAGTTCAACACTCGGGTGCCTCCGAGAAGCGCAGAATTTTTAAAGTCGGTTGCTCGACTGTATTCTCGAAACAGACTCATCCATAGTCTGTAGGTGCGGGGGACGATCCATACATGTCCTTGGCCACACCTTCTCCACCATCCACCTGAAAAACATTTTGCACTCTTCGTGCCTCGGCACGTGAATATCAGACATGTTAGTGCAAAAATCAGTATTATCATCCAACAAATTCAAATCAGAAATTTTAACAGAGACATGGGAACCATCCCTCAAGCGCGAGGGTAGACTCCCATTCTCATCATGCTCAACCACCACAGAAACATTCGCAACAGATTTCCCATCAAATAAAGAAAACTCATGCAAAGTATCATCAAACTCTAACGAAACGATGCCCTTATACACATCGATTTTGACCCTAGCGGTCTTAAGAAAAGGGCGTCCTAACAGCATAGAGGACGAAGCATGCAATGAATTTTCTTTCATATCTAACACAAGGAAATCGGCGGGAAACGTCATATTCCCGACTCTAACTAAAACATCCTCTACCTTCCCCCTAGGACAGATGCTCGACCCATTAGCCAACTGAACAGAAACATTACATTCATGCATTTCATTCAAATTCAGTTCACGATATAATGCATAAGACATAACATTAACAGAGGCTCCTAAGTCTAACATGGCATTATGGACAACCTTACTACCTATAGTGCAAGGGATAGTAAAGGTACCTGGATCGTTGCACTTTGCAGGCAACGTACCTGGGAGTAAGGCAGAGACGTTCTCTTTCTTTTTCTCAGTCCCTCTGGACTTCCTCTTCGTAGTGCACCAGCTCCTTAGAATATTTGCATATTTGGGCACTTGACTGACTGCCTCTAGGAGCGGGATATTCACCATCACCTTCTGGAAGGTTCGAAGGACCTCCTCGTCATCGGATTCCAAAGTAGGCTTCGCAAGCCTACTCGGGAATGGTGCTTTGGCAACATCCACAGGCACACTGACCTTCTCATTTCTTTTCTCATTCTGAGTCTCAAGAGCAATCGGGGCGGACTCGTTCAGGCTGTCCGTGGCTTCCTTCGCAGCTCTGGTGGAAAGTGACTTCCCACTGCGCAGCTGAATGGCACTCACATTTTCACATGAGTTAACTGTAGTTTGGGAAGGAAGCTTCCCCGAGCTCTTGCTCTCGATCTTACTAATAGACACCGCCATTTGTGTCAGCTGCTTGTTCAAATTCTGCAGCTCTGCCTTATGAGAGTTAAGCTCCTCGCGAGCCTCTTTCTGGAACTGGCTGGTGCTAGTCACGATGGTCCTAACCATATCTTCAAGTGAGCTGGAGGAGCTCGAGGCTTGAGCTTGGGTGGAAGAGTTAGGCCTATCCTGGGACTGGCCTTGGAAGCGAGTTTGTCCTTCCCTGTTCCCATAGCTGAAGTTAGGATGGTCACGCCAACCGGGGTTGTAAGTGTTAGCATATGGATCATACTTCCTTGGGTTGGAAGCATACCCCCCGATTGCGTTGACCTCCGCCTCTTCGCGTTGTCCTCCAACAATTTTCTTCAACATACTACCTATCTCGGCCACCTGGGCCCTCATTTCAGACATCTCATGGCTCTGAGCCACGCTGTGCACTTGTCCTTGCCCCCTGATCCCAAACTGCTGCGAGTTTGTAGCCATATTTGCAATGAGCTGCTTGGCCTCAACTGGGGTCTTGTCAATCAGTGCCCCTCCACTCGCTGCATCGATCATCTGCCTGTCGTGGGGCGTCATCCCCTCATAAAAATACTGTATGAGCAGCTGATCGGCGATCTGGTGGTGTGGGAAACTCGCGCACAGGCGCCCAAAGCGTTCCCAATACTCATGCAGGGACTCACCTACATCCTGGGTGATCCCATATATCCTCTTCCGCAGAGTGGTGGCCAGGGATGCGGGAAAGTATTTCTCCAAAAATACCCGCTTCATGTCCTGCCACGTGGTGATGGATCCGGAAGGCAAATAATACAGCCAATCCTTGGCCTTGTCCTTGAGTGTGAAGGGGAATGCCCTCATATTCAGCTGCTCTTCCGTGACCCCTGCGGGCTTCATCCCCGCGCAGACGCAATGGAACTCCATCAAATGCTTGTTCGCGTCCTCACCTGCATTTCCATGGAAAGAAGGTAACTGGTGAATTAAACCAGATTTCAGCTCGAAGTTACCTGCTACCACGGGGTAGTTAATGCACAAAGGCTGCAGGTTCAGGTCTGGCGCTGCCAGTTGCTTCAGCGTCCGTGGCGCATCACCTTGCGCCATCTCGTCAAATAAGAAGGGATTGCCTTCTTCTCTTTCAAACGTTCCTTGCCCCTCCCGGGCTTCTCTACGTAACCGCCGCTCCTCTCTGTCAATCTCAGGATATACTGCAAACTACCCTCAGAGGAACGGGTCATACACAAACAAAAATCTAAACATACAACATACAAACGGAAAAAATTTTCAGTCAACCATCAATAAATCAAATTCAAACTCCAATCATAAATTCAAACAATTGCCTATTCCCCGGCAGCGGCGCCAATTTTGGTAACGATATTTTTGAACTATCGCTATAAACTCAAGCTGTCGAGGCTTGCCAAAATAAATTTATAATGCCTATTGCCAAGGCTTTGCAGCCAGTGGTAACAGGGTCGATCCAAGGAATAGGAGAGTTGAATTTACTAATGAAATTGGGATTTGATCGATTAATTGGTAACGGGGGGTTTTACTCATGCAAAGAAATCAACACGAAAGCTAACGGAAGAAAGAAATAATATGTAGAAAACGTGTGTACGGTTTGGGGAGTCTCGGGGTCAATTGTTAGACAAAAACAACTTATCATTTAATTCTAATAACATGGAATTCAATTTACTATGCACGCGGACGACTACCAGAGAAGCCCCAAAGTAGCCGACTTCATGGATTTTAATTAGGCCACACAGTCCTAATTACACGTTATCTAATCTCACATTAAGATGATCAGTCCTAAGATGAATTTAGACAGTTACTAGCTAACCGCGACGAACATTCGGGCGTGAATTCTAATTGCTAGTAGGTTGCCCGCAAACGCCGTATGCAACCAACAATTATCCTACCCGACCCGATACTTCGATTTAGTTCTATTTACCTGTGTTACTTAGTCGAGCAGTGAGAGGCACGGCATCGCTACTCTTTAACATACACAACATGCGAAACTATCCGAGTGTCAATCAACATAATTTAACATGCGCGTTGGATTAAGCAAGGTAAACAAATGCACGTAAACAGAACCAATATGCGAATTCATACTCAGATTATCAAAGCAATAATGTCTAACAAAATTCCCCTAAACAAAATCCCAAACCGTCACCCTTACCTTAGCCGCTCATGGCGCGGATCGTCAATCCCGCTCCACCAACGACCATGGAGAAGTTCATCTACGTATTACAAATGGGAATGGAGCTCACTCGCATGCCAACAATGGCGGAGCTCCACGGAAAGTAGAGAGAAAATGGGGAAGAAGAAGGGAAGAATCGCCGGAATCGCTTGGAAGAAGAAGAAGAAAAAGCTCTCTAAAAAATATGCAGAAAATCGTCTTTTAGCTGCTGTAATCGTCGTAGCGTCGAGACGCTAGGCCAGCGTCTCGACGCTGTGCCCTAAGTGATCCGCGCGCGCGCGCTGGCGTCGCGACGCAAGGCCAGCGTCGCGACGCTGCCCCGATGAATTTCCTGCGCGCGCCTCCTCCGGAGCGTCTCGACGCCAAGCAGGGTCTCGACGCCAGGGTAGCGTCGAGCTAGCGTCTCGACGCTATCACTCGACGCTTGCTCTCGGGTTTTTCCAGCGTCGAGCCAGCGTCTCGACGCTATAGCTCGACGCTGGCTCTCGGGTTTGGGGCTGATGCTTTGCCTCTCCAAGGCTGTTTTGGCCCGTTTCTTCACGGAACAAACTCCCCTCTTCCCGATGCATTCCCGGGGCGCTAAAACTCTGCTTTAAGCTCTCGAACACGCCCAATAGACGCACGAGCTCTTTGCCGCTTTTCTCCTACAAAAGAGATACATTTAATCAATTGGAAGCGGTCTTTAGCTATAATTAGGACGTATTTAATAGCTCCAAAATGGAGTTATCAAACACCCCCAACTTAAACATTGCTAGTCCTCGAGCAAGCACTACAAAGACATTGACTCTAAGGACGCGTTTACATATATTCTAACTCAAACCTCCATGCATATTGAAATTTAAACACGAGCATAATCATGGAAGCATTTTGTTCATGCATTAACTAGGACATATCAAAAATTAACTCTTGCCCCCTAACGTGTGTGTGTGCTAGACAACCACCCCTAAACTCACGTAAACCCGGAAAACCAACATGCAACGCACATCCCGTTTTCCCCCTACTTCTAGCGTTTAAGAACAGCTACACTTGACTTACACGAGAGGGAGAAACAAATTAAGAGACCTAATTATTTTCTCATTCTTTTTCTTTCTTTTCAAAAGTACTTTGTACTCTTTTATTTTGGGTTCTTTGAACCAACTTTTCATTTCTTTTTCCTTCCTACTCGAGCTGCCTAACACGTCAAATTCATGCATAAAACTTCACGTTTTTAAGGACTAACGCTCACTTCTTTTAAGCGCAAATAAGAAGGAGGAGCGCCTCGAGAGGAATTTTTCTATCAAACATGCTTTTCTATATTTTTTTTTTACATTAGGCTAAGCACATGCTTTCTCAATTAATTAGCTACTAACTCTCATGCAACAAGCTACCTAAGGGTGCCTTTCGGGGTGACAACGAGAATTAGCTAAACATGCGATAAACCAAGCTTACGGAATCTAGGGAGAAGTTGCTAAGTGCGCGATGAGTGCAAGGGAGCAACAGAAAAAAAATTTAAAATTTTTGACATGAACCTAATAAACACAAAACTCATGCAAAAACTCGATTATGAACATGCTCAGAATTCCAAAATGCATTTCCTAGGCTATCACAGTCAGAAAACAAAAAACAGAGTCCCAAGCACTTCAATATCTTTATAACACTTCTCAACAAACTACACATGCACATCCATCGGACAGAAAGCAAGTAAATGAGCTTGAATGCCTCGTCGCAACCGCCTCGGCTGAAGGATGAGGAAGATCAGCCTTGCTTGGATGAATCCAATCGGGAAAGAAGATAAACCTTCTCTCCTTCCTATCAGATTATCGATTCCAACAGCTGAGCTTCGCAAACCAACAGACGGCAAAGGAAAACAGAGGGAAAGATGGAGCTGCGAGAAGACTTCTACGCCTTCGAATGATGATTGAACCTTCGACTTTGACCTCCTTTTATAGGCTTCTGCATGTGCGTTTGGGCCAAGGAGAACCGTCCATCCTCAACGTCGTACTTCATAATGGATGGAGGAGAAAGAACGAATCCCTGAAAAATCGGATCTAAACAGAAAAAGATCAGCCAACTTACGGTTTTCACTTGAAACATTGCGGTTTCAGCAATGTTTCCGCAATTCTGTCGCAATGCTTGTTTTTCATTCTTTTCCTTCGGTTTTCAACCCTTTTCTTTCCTATTGTACATAAGTCCTAATTTAGCTACCTTCTTCTAATTCTCATATTTAAGCATAGGTTTAGGCTAAATGCTATCAAAAACACCTAAGAGTGAACATCTTTCTAAGATAATTAAGTCCTAAAAAGGTCACTTTTGGAGACGTAACACCAGCGTCTAGACGCTTCCTGCTCAACGCTTGCTCTCGAGTTTTTGCATGCAATTTTGCCTTTGAGCTTCCCAAAATGCCAATTCTTCATATTTTTGAATCATTCTTTTCCCGAGGTGTTCTTAGGGCCTTAAAACGTGATATTTAGCCTCGAACGACGTCAAATGGGCCCGAGAACAATTTATCGGTGAACACCTATAATCAACATAAATAAGCAAGATTAAGCACATAATTAGCATGAATTAGGGACATAAATATAGCTCCAAAATGGAGCTATCATGAACATACAACTGTTAGTTAGCAGTTTCACTCCTCCTCCCGTGACTAAGACAAAATCTCCCAAAGATACCGGTAAAAAATTTTGTGCCCCGAGGAAAGAGGTGCCAACTCACGAAGTGAGTAGTTCTGACGAAGACGTTGGCAGTCAGAGCAGCAATAGCGAACACAACAGCGACCGCTGCTGGAAGCAGACTAAATCCCGGAAGAGATCGAAAAAGATTGTTGATGCCCCAAAGTCTCTTGAAGTTGCTGCACCTTTGGTTAGTGACTCATTCATCCTTTCTTCTTTGTATATATGTATCCCTTTTTTGTTCGAGCATTTTTATACGCTTATTCATCGTTCTTTACTCATTTCCCTATTCTTATTTTTTTTATTTCGTAGGCGTTGTTAACTCTCCAAATGAGAGTTATTTAGGTCTTTATTTGCTAAATATCCATGAAGTCTTTTGAGCATTTTAGCTATTATTGAGCATAATATGTGATTAGTAGTGACATTTGTGATGTGGTGTTAAGTTAATGCTTATGCAGAAAATTTGTGCATAAGTGTGTATTTGGTGAAAAATGTCTAATTAATGCCTTTCAGGAGTGTCGCTGAAGTCTTGCGAGGAGCGCAATAGGATAAGAAGAAGGGTAGCTGAAAACAGAGCTTTGCGGTCGCAACGCGCCAGCAAAGGTGGAGTCTTTAAGGAACTTTGTGATCGCAACGCAATCGCAATACTTGTACTATCCTCTGCTGCATTTTTTTAGCCGCCGGCCCCTTCCGTATCTACCACGTCTGAATTTGTGTCCTCCAATTAGGATAGAGAGCTACGATTAGGGTACGGATTATGGAACTTTTGAGGACTATATATATAGAACAAGACGGAAGAAATAGAGGGATCACAACCTACCTTGAAGAAAATCGAAAAAGTCCAAACCCCAAGAAATATCCTCTTCATTGTTGGATCCAAGAAAAAGCTTCCTTGGCGCTCAGAAATTCAATGGAAGAAGAGAAGATTCCTCTTCTCTTCTAATTTGGGTTTCCTTCCAAGACAAGTTACTCTTCTCCTTCAACCGAAGGAAAACGTGGACGAGCAGACCTTCGCCTACTCTACTATTTTCTTGTAGCTATTGTTTTTCTATTGTTTTGAAACTTCTATTTGAACTATTGTTGTATTCGTTTATCATGCTTAATATATTTAAGATCTTTGAAGTTTTGTTGAGTTCTTCCAATATCATGAGTGGCTAGGGTTATAAAGGTTTGCTAGGATGAATCCGTAGGAAATAAATATGAGATTTCAGCATGTAAATAAGCATGAATGCACTGAGTGAGTGTGAGCTTCAACCCATGAGTGTTTTCGACCGGCCATCCATTATACTCTAAAGAGTTCCTAAACTCTGGAAGGAGTAAGAACTCCGAGTCACTCACCCATGTTAGCCTTTCATAGTAAACAGAGAGTGATCTAGGAATAGGCATTTTCCTAGAACGTTTGATAGCATGAAGTTATAAATAGGGTTTTAAACTTACGTAGATATGAGTAACTTAAGAATCTAAAGCATATAATCAGAAGATGTATGAGATCTAGCTAAAACGGTGCATGTAATGTTTATTTGCTGTTGAATGATCACGGTTTATGTCTATGGAGGATTCTTAGACAACCTTGTTGTTTTATCTTAGAACTTATTTTTTTGTTAGTCTGTTGCGAAAGTCTTGTTAGACCCACAATACTGTTTTTACTCTGCACGATAGTTAGCATATTTAGGTTGTTGTTACCTTAGCCTTCACGATTGTATTGTTTTAACTTTGCGTTTTCTTTGCGTCCTTTACAATTTTGTGTCTCAAAACAACCCCCATATCATCCTTGGTTACCTTTTCTAATTTAACACGCATAAAATCGTCGTTTATTCAACTTAGTCTCTGTGGGAAACGATATAAAACTTACTTATCACTTGCTGCAGACCGTGTATAGTTGCATGGTTATTTGCTTAAATTAATTGGTAACGGTAATTTTGAACTATCGCTTAAACTCAAGCTGTCGAGGCTTGCCAAAATGTAATTTATAAGCCTATGACTAAGGCTTTGCAGCCAGTGGTAACAGGGTCGATCCAAGGAGTAAGAACGATCAAAATCACAATTAAAATTGGGATTTAATTAATTGGTTGGTTTTCGTAACGGGGGGTTTTCAGCATGCAAGGGAAATAATTAAATGCTAACGGAAGAAAGAATAACGAGTATAAAACGTGTGCACAGTTTGGGAGTTTCGGGATCAATTGTTAGACAATTCAGGTTCATCAATTAATGCAAGGTTCATGGTATTCAGTTTATTATGCACGCGGACGACTACCAGAGAAGCCCCAAAGTAGCCGACTCCATGGATTTTAATCAGACCACACAGTTCCAATTACACGTTATCGAAGCCTACATCAAGGTGATCAGCCCTAAGATAAATCTAGACAGTCACTAGCTAACCGCGACGAACATTCAAGCGTGAATTCTAATTGCTAGTAGATTGCCCGCAAACGCCGTATGCAATCAACAATTATCCTACGCGACTCGATACTCCGATTTAGTTTTATCTACCTGTGTTACTTACTCGAGCAGTGAGAGGCACGACATCGCTACTCTTTAACATACACAACATGCAAAATTACTCGAGTGTCAATCGTCGAAATTTAACATGCGCGTTGGATTAAGCAAAGTAGATAAATGCAAAATAAACAGAACCAATATGCATAATCAAAGCTCAAATTATCAAAACCTGAATATCTAACAAAATCGCCCTAAACCATTCCCAAACCGTTCACCCTTACCTTAGCCGCTCATGGCGCGGTTTGTCAATTCCGCTCCAACGACGGCCATGGAAGGAATCATCTACGAGTTATAATGAAGGTGGAGCTCACTAGCATGCCAACAATGGCGGAGCTCCAAGGAAAAATAGAGAAATCTAGAGGAAGAAGAAGATGAAGAAGACCAAAATCCGTAATGAATCCCCCCCAAAAAAGTGCAGAAAAATCGTCATTTAACTTCTGTAATCGTCGTAGCGTCGAGACGCTAGGCTAGCGTCTCGACGCTGCGCCCTAATTAATCCGCGCGCGCCTCGATGGCGTCGCGACGCTAGGCCAGCGTCGCGACGCTGCCCCGATAAAATTCCTGCGCGCATCTCCTCCGGAGCGTCTCGACGACAGGGCAGCGTCGAGCTAGCGTCTCGACGCTATCTCTCGACGCTTGCTCTCGGGTTTTTCCAGCGTTGAGCCAGCGTCTCGACGCTGTAGCTCGACGCTGGCTCTCGGGTTTGGGGTTGAAACTTTGCCTCTCCAAGGCGGTTTTGGCCCGTTTCTTCACGGATCAAGTTCCCCTCTTCCCGATGCATTCCCGGGGCGCTAAAACTCCACTTTAAGCTCTCGAACGAGCCCAACGGACGCACGAGCTCTTTGCCGCTTTTCTCCTACAAATGAGATATATTAATCAATTAAAAGCGGACTTAAGCTAATATTAGGAAGTATTTAATAGCTCCAAAATGGAGTTATCAAACACCCCCAACTTAAACATTGCTAGTCCTCGAGCAAGCATGTTACGTGCTCAATGTGTTAAAATAAATATGCAATCAGATAGAAAGAGCACTCAGAACATGCAAGCATACATGATCTTATAGCAAGTAGTAAGTATTTTTTCATTCGTTTTCCCACAGAGATTTATTATAAGCTATTCATGAAGTGTAAAGTTAAGAAAGAAGGGGTGGATTTGATGGGGTAAAATTGGTTTTAAATTGTCTATTTCCTACTGAATATGTAGAGGGTAGCAACATAAACGAGAACAAGTCAAAGCTAAGCTCAAATGAAAAGAGACGAGATTAATAAATGAAGGCAAAGACAGCTAGACAGAAAGGTAACTTAAGCAGAATTGCGGAGACAGCAATTTTACCGCAATTATAATAACAGCGAAAGTGTGTAAAATGATGAATTGAGGGCTACTAACGACTATCCTATAGGCTTTTTCATACGATTCTCAAGCATTGGAACAACTCTCTATGCATCAAACTATCTCAATCTCATGTATCGTCCGATTCCATGCATTAGATTCTTTAGTTCACTCAAATCAAAGTGAGGTCTTAAGCATCTTATTAAAGCAAAAAGATATGGTTTGTACTAGGGAAACGCCTATTCCTAGGCCGTTTCCTGGCTACCTTGAAAGGCTAGCATGATGGTATGACTCTGAACTCTTACTCCTTCCAGAGGTTAGGAGTTCTTTGGACAAAATGGATGGCCAATCGAAATTGCCCGTGGGATGAAGCTTACATACAATCAATGCTTCGAGAGCTATCCTACATGCTTGGTTCACGTTTTTTAGCCTATAGTGTTGTCATTAGCATGCCCCTAAGTGACTTAGTTACTCATGGATATAGGGAGAACAGAAATAAGAGATAAAATAACCATGCTTAGAGGAAATGTAAAGACAAACAGTAAGGGAAAAACAGTAGCAGCAAAGAGAAGAACCGTGAAATGAAGAATTGTACTTTGATTACTTGATTGGTTGAATGAACAAAAGGGAAGCTTAAAGTCAATAATGTAAAGACAGAAAGCAACGAAATGAAATGATCTAACTACTAGAAGAGAAACAACAACTAAACAGAGCTGGAAATTAGAATTGAAAGACAGAAAACAGTAGATGATGCTTGAACGCCTCGTGCAAATGCCTCGACTGAATGGGGAGAAAGAGTAGCCTTGCTTGGATGAATCCAATCGGGAGAGAAGATGAATCTTCTTTCCTTCCTATCAGATTGTCGATTCCAACAGCTGAAACTCTCACACCAACAGACGAAGAAGAAAAACAGGAGAAGAGATGGAGCTGCGAAGAGACTTCTACGCTTTCGGATGATGCTTGAACCTTCGACTTTGACCCCTATTTATAGTAATCTGCAGGTGCATTTGGGCCAAGGAGAACCATCAATCTTCAACGTCGTACTTCAGAATGGATGGAGGAGAAAGAACGAATCCCTGAAAAACGGAAATTAACAGAAAAAGATCAGTCAACTTACGGTTTTCACTTGAAACATTGCGGGAACCGCAATGTTTCCGCAATGCTATCGCAATGCTCGTTTTTCATTCTTTTCCTTCGGTTTTCAACCCTTTTCTTTCCTATTGTGCATAAGTCCTATTTTAGCTACCTTCTTCTAATTCTCATATTTAAGCATAAGTTTAGGCTAAATGCTATCAAAAACACCTAAGAGTGAACATTCTTCTAAGATAATTAAGTCCTAAAAAGGTCACTTTTGGAGACGTAACACACCCCCAAACTTAAGGTTTTGCTTGTCCTCGAGCAATCTAAGGACTTTCCTAGGCTGCTGTTTCTTCTTCTTTAACCACTTACTAACTCCCCTATATTCTTGTCTATAGCAATGCTGTCCTGTGACACACTTCTAAGCTTAAAACTACCCTCTTGTCTAGCTTCTTCTGACTTCGCCTGCCTAATACTTCTGCTGTTGTTTCCTTACTTACTACAACTGATCAACTTGCTTTTGTCATATCATGCCACTATCCCTAAGGTTTCAAATTCTACCTAGCTTTACCCCAGACTCAGTACATGCTTCTAGCTTTATTTTTAAATTGTCTAGGATTCCTTAGAGTCATGCCAGTCTTAGTATTAACGGTGACAGTAGTACTTTTAGAGAACAACCTAAACCCTGGCATCACTACATTGGATAGACATTCATCTCCCTAAACAACCCTACAAGTTACAACTTTGTGCCTAGCTAATTTGAGGATCAGAGTTCTTTTTATTCAGGACATCTAAGCCACAAAGTTGCAACTCCTAGGTATACATTCTTCTTCCCTACTTCTTCTTTTTCTTTCTTTCTTACTTTGGTGGAGCCTTTCCTTTGGTTGCCTTTTGATGCAACGCCACTTGTGGGTTACACACTTGGCACTGATTACTCAGCAACCTAAGAGAGACTCCCCCCTTTATTCTTTTTTTTTTCATTTTCTTTTTTTTTTTTTAAAGGAGAAGAAGAATGCTTATGTTTTAAGGGAGAGAGGAATGTTCCTAGGCCTAGGGTGGCCTCCCCCAAACTTCAACTACTCATTGTCCCCAATGAGTGTCTGAGGTGGCACACCCCCAAACTTGTTCTAGAAGCATCTAGTCTAAGGTAAAACAAAGAGAATCTAAAAGCCCTAGGCATAGACAGAACATTTTAAAAGAAAATATCACAGCAGCAGAAAATTGAAAAAAAAACAGACAGGCAAGGACTTACAGCTATGCATGCTGAGCTATTTAGAGGTTAATTTAAACTATCAAAGGGTGTCCTATGACACTCATCCAGCATGCATTTAGATAAGCTATATAAGGTCGTCATGATAGCAGCAAAAGATAGAATTTAAACAGATCACAGCCTAGCTAAACAGACAGTCCAAAACATGCATTCAGTAATAAAAATTGCGGGTACCGCAATTATTTCGCAATCAAGTCAGGCCAGATATAACAGTGATTAAGGCCCCTAAGCATGCTTTTTCCAGTCATTCAAGCTCTCTAAAAATAAAACAAAACTAACCTACCTAGTCAGCTATCATCAGACTACACTAAACAATATAAAAACGTAAAACTAAGCAACTAAAACAGATCAAAATTCTACAAAAAAAACAGCATAATTCACATGTTCTATCAGAAAGCAGATTTTTTTATTTTATTTTTTCTAAGGGAACAGCAATACTCCCTTGAGTGCAATTCAAACCAGCACTTAGATGTCTTCATCCTCATCAGGCTGTCGTGGTCGTGGAGGCACCCATGGAGTCAGGAGATTTGTGGGGAAATCAGGGAAGATGCAGCCAAGCTGGTCAGCAACTTCCTTGTCCCATGCCTGCGCGTAAGTGGCCCATTGAGCCATCCTCCTTTGCATATCCATCAGGCAGGCCATGGACAGCGACTGATCAGCAGCCAACCTATCCAGCTCGAATTCCATGTTCCCCTTCCTCTTTAGCCTCAAGCCAGCAGGTAGCTCTGGTAGCGATATTATTGAACTATCGCCAATCATCGGGTTGTCGAGACCCGCCAAAATAAATTTATAAATGCCCGAAATCACTAAACTATTTGTAGAATAGTAGTAACGGGGTCGATCCGCAGGGAATTAAGGAATTTTGACTTAATCTTAATCAAAATTTGCAAACTGTTAATATAAGCGAAATAAGTGGTAATTGTTGGTTTTCAAGTAACTAAGATAGAAACAATCAAATGGGGAAATTAAGCTAACGGAGTTTCCGACTCGGGACGATAGGAATAAATTTAGCATGCTTCTTGGTTCATAGGTTGATTAGTATTATGGTTAAACAATTTAATGAATGCACAGCTCGTCTAAAAATTAATAAATAACTCAGACATGCTCCATGGATTTAATTAAACATAATTAATTATGCTAATTAAGCATACCGTTCGGACATTGGCGGCCAACGCTCTCCCAAGACCGAACGGTAGCAACAAGCTAACTGTGACGACTATCTAATTTGGACGCGAAACTAGTATGTCGATTTGGAATTCCAATTCGGGAAGAACGAACACCAAAAGCGTAAGGACGCCAATACGCTCAAGGTGCCATAATTCCTTGTTACTTGGCGGAAACGAGAGGCACGGCATCAAATCCTTTAACGAATGAACATGCTCAAAATCAAGGGTGCCTAGTCCTAAATCATTCAAACATGCTCATAGATTAAGCTAAGAAGTAGAATTCAATTCAACAAAATATCTAACCAATTCAGAATTTCAATCCACAACCTCACCAAAAATTCATACTACACTTATCCTTACAATCCCGAGCCAAAAACGGTAAATCTACTCACTCATGACTTGTGTGACGTGGGACGACTTCAAATCGAGCTTCATAGCCCCTCCCATGGTGAAAAACAGCTGCTGGACGTCAAACCAGGCGCGGAGCTCGAGGTAGAAGATGATAATGGCGGCTAAAAACGGACAAAAATGTTAAGTAGTCTGTCGTAGCGTCGAGACGCTAGGGCAGCGTCTCGACGCTGCGCCCTAAATAATCCGCGCGCGCGCTCGGGGTGGCGTCGAGACGCTCGCACAGCGTCGAGACGCTTGTGCGGCGTCGAGCTAGCGTCGAGACGCTATCACTCGACGCTTGCTCTCGGGTTTTTCTTCAATTCAGCGCTTCAGACTTCGGAGCGTCGAGACGCTAAGGCAGCGTCTCGACGCTGGGCAGCGTCGAGCTAGCGTCGCGACGCTGTCGCTCGACGCTAGCTCTCGGGTTTTTGCATGGAATTTCGCCCTCAATTTCCCCAAAGCACCCAAACTTCATCCCTTTTCATGGATCTTCCCGGGAAGCGTTCTTATGCCTTTAAATCGCGATATTAAGCTCCGAAACGCTCTCGAGAGCTAAGCACCGAGAACACCTACAATAATTACATAAAAGCAAGATTAAGCCAATAATAAACGTGAATTAGGGACATAATTATAGCTCCAAAATGGAGCTATCAAACACCCCCAACTTAAATCTTGCTAGTCCTCGAGCAAGGTGGAATTCTGATTAATTAAATAGAACGAGAATGCATGCTAGGGACTCGATTCTCAATACTGGAAAAGACAAGGCAATTGCATTTGAAAGAACAGCTGCATGCATGCATTGGTTAAGAACAATTTGGAAAATTTAAAGATGTTTCCCTATTTACGCCTCGGACTTAGCTTCTCGATCTTAGATTTCAACAGGCTTAGAACGGCTCTATCTATCCTAAAATTTCGCTTTCCCCCTACTTATGGCTTAACAGAACAGTCTAAGGGCAGTTCATCGCTTATGCAAGTAATATAACGCAAGGCATCTTTTTCTCAATTTCATTGAACTTATCTTCATGAGCGCCTAACATGTCAATCTTACTTTCGTTTCAGCTTGCCTGCAATTTCATTGCACAGTGCATCTGACTACGGGCAAAATTCACATTTTTAAGGACTAGCGTTCACTTCTTTGTGCATCCTTTTCATGCAGTGGCGACCGTGGGTTACACGACCGCCCCTGGCTACTAAGGCAGCTCGAGAAGGAGGAACGCCTCATGAGATTATTTTCTTTTTATAAACTTGCATTCATTTTTCTTTTAGTCTAAGCATCATATTAAAATTTTAAGCGCACGGATTACAAACAAAAGCGAATCTTAGCCCATCCTAAGGTTGCCTTTCGAGGTGACAGCGAATTTCAAAACAAACAGAGCTAGCCTAAACCCACAGATCCAAGACAGAGTGCTAACATGCGAAGCTTAAACAGGGAAATATGCTTGAAAAATTTTCAAAAATTTTCAAAAAGGCCTTAACATATGCAATTATGCTGAATTTCATGACAAACACAAATACGAAGACCTCAGCAGTACATCACAGAATTTCATAGTCAGACTAGCATGCTTTCACCATATCTCAATAGATTAAACAGGGTTCCACAACAAAGCTCGACAAAGGCACAACCCACCACCCCCAACTTAAAAATTGACAATGTCCTCATTGGACCAAATATGCACAGTCAAAACAAAAGGAAAGAAAACCTTCCCTGAGTTGTGACTTAGAGGGTTGTAGGGTGCGCTTTAACCTTAGCCAATAAACCGCAAGGATGACCCATTGTTTCACCTGAAAATTCACAACATCAGAGTAGAAATCTAAACTAATCCTAAAAGACGGTAAGTAAACAAAAAGCATATACAGTTCAAGCTCGGGTGCCTCCGAGTAGCGCAAATTTTTAGAGTCGATTGCTCGACTTTACCCAAACTCCTTTTATCCTTTTTCGTAATCAGGCTCTTGCAAGTAGGCATGATCATCAAAGTCCTCTGACATTCCCTCATGAAAGATCTTTAATCGCTGGCCATTCACTGTGTACTCCTTTTCCGTATCCAAACTTTGAATTTTAACTGCACCATAGTGATGAACATCAGTGATAATGTAAGGACCAAGCCACCTGGAACGAAGTTTACCTGGCATGAACTTCAGGCGGGAGTTGAACAAGAGGACCTTCTGACCAACTTGAAAGTGCTTTCGAACGACTCGCCTGTCGTGGAACATTTTGGTCTTTTCCTTGTAGGTCTTCGAGTTCTCATATGCATCCAGGCGAAGCTCCTCCAGTTCTTGCAATTTGAGGAGTCTTTCTTCGCCTGCCAAGTCAAAGTCCATGTTGCACTTCTTCACGGCCCAGTAAGCTTTGTGTTCGATCTCCACGGGGAGATGACAGGCTTTACCATAAACCATCCGGTAGGGAGACATCCCTATGGGGGTTTTGTAAGCCGTACGATAAGCCCACAAAGCGTCGTCCAGCCTGAGGCTCCAATCCTTCCTTCCCGGACTTACTGTTTTCTCGAGGATGCTCTTCACCTCTCGATTGGAAACCTCTGCTTGACCATTGGTCTGAGGATGATACGGGGTAGAGATTTTATGATTGACCCCATATTTCCTCATTAAGGCCTGGATCGTTTTGTTGCAGAAGTGGCTCCCCTGGTCACTTATGATGGCTCGTGGAACTCCATACCTGCTAAAAATGTTAGATTTGACAAAACTGGAAACAACATTAGCGGTATCAACTTTGGTGGCTTTAGCTTCCACCCATTTAGACACGTAGTCCACAGCCAATAAGATATAGACAAAACCAAATGAAGGGGGGAAGGGTCCCATAAAGTCCATACCCCAAACCTCAAAAATTTCACAAGTTAAAATGGGGTTTTGGAGCATTTCATTCCTACTAGTGATGGATCCTTTTCTCTGACACTGATCACAAGATTTACAAAACTCATAACAGTCCTTAAACAGTGATGGCCAGAAAAACCCACAATCTAAAATTTTTCTTGCAGTTCTATTTTGCCCAAAGTGTCCCCCGCATGCAAATTCATGGCAAAAGGTAAGGATGGACCTATGTTCAGACTTAGGGACGCATTTCCTAATAACTTGGTCAGCACAAAATTTCCATAAAACTGGCTCTTCCCAAACATATGTCTTGGCTTCGCTCTTCAGCTTAGCTCTTTGATTATATGAAAAGTCGAATGGGAACGTACCTGTGACCAAGTAGTTGACAATGTCGGCGTACCACGGTGTCTCCACACTTACCTGGAAGAGAACTTCATCAGGGAATTCATCATTCAGAGGCAAGTCCTCCTCATTACGCACAATGCGGCTCAAGTGGTCAGCAACGGTATTTTCTGATCCTTTTCTGTCCTGAACTGAGACGTCGAACTCCTGGAGTAGTAATACCCATCTGAGCAGTCTAGGCTTCGAGTCTTTCTTGTTCATCAAGTATCGAACTGCTGCATGATCAGAAAAAACAATTACTTTAGATCCAAGAATATATGGCCGAAATTTATCAAGAGCGAAAACTATGGAAAGCAGCTCCTTCTCTGTTGTTGTGTAACCGATCTGCGCGGAATTGAGCGTCCTAGAGGCATAATAAATCACATGGCTCTTCTTGTCAATCCTCTGGCCCAACACAGCGCCCACAGCATAATTGCTTGCGTCGCACATGATCTCGAAAGGAGTCCCCCACTGCGGTGGATGAATGATGGGTGCGTTGGTCAAGCACTTCTTCAGAACATCAAAGGCAAGCTTGCACTCTTTGTCAAAACAGAATGGAACATCCTTTTTCAGCAAGCTTGTCATCGGGGTCACTATCTTCGAGAAGTCTTTAATGAACCTGCGGTAAAAACCTGCGTGACCAAGAAAAGAACGTACTTCCCGAAGATTCGTGGGATAAGGTAAATCAGATATGACATCAATCTTAGCTTTATCAACCTCTATCCCCTTAGCAGACACAACGTGACCCAATACCATGCCCTGACTGGCCATGAAGTGACACTTTTCAAAATTTAAAACAAGATTAGTTTCGATGCATCTTTCCATGACTCTAGACAAGTTAAACAGGCAATCTTTAAACGAACTTCCATATACAGTAAAATCATCCATAAAGACTTCGATGCATTTTTCTACAAATTCAGAAAATATGCTCATCATGCATCGCTGAAAAGTCCCTGGAGCATTACAAAGCCCAAAGGGCATTCTCCTATATGCGTAAGTTCCGAATGGACAGGTAAAAGTAGTCTTTTCTTGGTCTTCCTGGGCTATGGGAATTTGGTAAAACCCAGAAAAACCATCAAGAAAACAGAAGAATGGTTTCCCAGCTAAACGCTCCACCATTTGATCTATGAAGGGAATAGGAAAGTGGTCCTTCTTAGTCACGTCATTCAGTTTTCTAAAATCAATACACATCCTCCACCCATTTTGAACTCTCTTAGGTACTAACTCCCCCTTATCATTTCTAATAACAGTTATGCCCGTCTTTTTAGGTACAACATGAATAGGGCTAACCCATTGACTATCAGAAATGGGAAAGATAATACCTGCATCCAGGAGTTTGTGTATTTCAGACAACACTACCTCTTTCATTGCAGGGTTCAGTCTCCGCTGAGGCTCTCGGGATGGCTTTGCTCCCTCATCCAGCCGAATCTTGTGCATGCACAGCACTGGGCTCAAACCGTGCAAGTCTGCCAACGTCCATCCCATGGCTCTTTTGTTCTTTTTCAGAACTTCGACCAACTCGCCTTCTTGCTCCGATGTAAGCTCCTTGGAGATAATTACCGGAAGTGTATCCACCTCACCCAAGTACACGTACTTGAGATGACCCGGCAACTCCTTCAATTCCAACTTGGGAGCCTGCAAAAGAGATGGTAATATTTTAGTTGGCTTTTCATATGTCTCTAAAGCAAAAGTAGGTTGTTCAGACAATTCAGTCAATATGGGATCACTACTTTCAACTTTCCCAACAATTTTAGTGAAAACGAGTGGGTCATCCCCATCAACAACAGTCATGCATTCTTCTTGTTCTAAAGTATCTATAAGATCGATTTTACAGACAGAATGCACATCAGCACGTTGTTTCATTGCATCAAAAACATTGAATTCAAACACATCCCCTTCATACTCAACAGACAAGGTTCCATCATGCACATTAATTTTCGTTCTAGCGGTTTTCATGAATGGCCTACCAAGTAAAACAGAAGTGGTGGATGTGTTTTCTTCCAAATTTATCACATAAAAATCAGCAGGGAAGATTAAATCCTTAACTTTAACCAACACATCTTCAATCACCCCTAGAGGATGAATAGAAGACCTATTAGCTAACTGGATAACTATACTAGTTTCCTGCATACCTTCTAAACCGAGGCTCTTATAGACTGAGTATGGCATAACATTAATCGAAGCTCCTAAGTCTAGCATAGCGTGCTCGATTTCTCTATCTCCTATAGTACATGGCAAGAGGAACATACCTGGATCCTGGCATTTGCTTGGAATACCTTGGGTTAGCAGGGCAGAAACATTCTTGCTTACCACGACTCTTTCAGCACTTTTGGTCTTCCTCTTCATAGTGCACATCTCCTTTAGAAATTTAGCGTACCTTGGGATTTGCTGAATTGCATCAAGCAGCGGTATATTGATCCCAACCTTCCTCAATGTCTCAAGTACATCCGCGTTGTTGGCCTCCTTAGATGGCCTTGCAAGCCTACTAGGGAAAGGAGCAACGGGAGTGTAAGACTTCATAGAAATAATAGGAGGTGTTACAACAGTTTCAGAGGGTGCTTGAGAACACTTATCTGGAGATGTCTCTGAATCGTTTGGAGGACTCACGGGAGTGGGTTGAGATGGCACTTCTTTACCACTTCTGAGGTTTATAGCACTAACCCCTTCATCTTTGGATTCAATTCTACCCATTCTTTCCTTCATCTCCGTGACTTCATCTCTCAGAGACTTAATCTGTGACCTTGTCTCATTGTTAGTTTCCATGATCGATTTGAACATGCTTTCAATAGCTTTACCTGAAATAGAAGAAACATCCCGAGATGATTTTTCTTGCATCATATGAACTAAACCACATACCTGAGACACTTGTTCCTTGAGCACTTTTATGTCGGAAGACATCTTAGAATGCTCGTTTCCTCCTCCGTACTGGCGACGGTTCTCAGCTATGTTGGAGATCAACTGACGGGCTTCCGCAGGCGTTTTCTCCCAAAGGACTCCTCCACTTGCCGCATCAAGCATCTGGCGGTCATGCGTGAGCAACCCACCATAGAAGCATTCGATAAGCTCGACTTCCGCTATCAGGTGGTTCGGACATTTTTCACAAAGTTTAATGAACCTCTCCCAATATTCGTAAAATGCCTCGTCCTTTTCTTGCTCAAAATGTCGTATATCTTTTCTCACGGCTCTGGCTTTTGAAGCTGGGAAATACCTTTCCAAGAATAGACTCTGCAACTTCTCCCAAGTAGAGATGGTCCCCGATGGCAAGTAATGCAGCCAATCTCGAGCTTCACCTTTCAGGGTGAATGGAAAGGCTCTCAGGTAGAGCTGATCTTTTGTTATGTCGCCAGGCTTCATTGCGGAGCTTACTATTAGAAAATCCTTGAGATGTTTATAAGGATCTTCATCTGCTTCACCACAAAAAGAGGGTAAAAGGTTAATTGTCCCTGATTTAAGTACAAACTCACCTGAAATTTCCGGGTAGGAAATACAAGAAGGTTGGTGGCCCATAGCAAATGATGTCCATTGTCTGAGCGTTTTTGGGACTCCAATCTCACCATCAATCTCCATTTTCTCAATAAAAATTTGGCACTTCTAGCACACTTAAACAAACAGATCACAATTGCAAATAATAAAAGAATAAACAGAATTTTTAAAGCAAAGATTAAAAGTTTACAAATCAAATTTAAATCAGGCCGAATTACACTTAGCTCCCCGGCAGCGGCGCCAATTTTGGTAGCGATATTATTGAACTATCGCCAATCATCGGGTTGTCGAGACCCGCCAAAATAAATTTATAAATGCCCGAAATCACTAAACTATTTGTAGAATAGTAGTAACGGGGTCGATCCGCAGGGAATTAAGGAATTTTGACTTAATCTTAATCAAAATTTGCAAACTGTTAATATAAGCAAAATAAGTGGTAATTGTTGGTTTTCAAGTAACTAAGATAGAAACAATCAAATGGGGAAATTAAGCTAACGGAGTTTCCGACTCGGGACGATAGGAATAAATTTAGCATGCTTCTTGGTTCATAGGTTGATTAGTATTATGGTTAAACAATTTAATGAATGCACAGCTCGTCTAAAAATTAATAAATAACTCAGACATGCTCCATGGATTTAATTAAACATAATTAATTATGCTAATTAAGCATACCGTTCGGACATTGGCGGCCAACGCTCTCCCAAGACCGAACGGTAGCAACAAGCTAACTGTGACGACTATCTAATTTGGACGCGAAACTAGTATGTCGATTTGGAATTCCAATTCGGGAAGAACGAACACCAAAAGCGTAAGGACGCCAATACGCTCAAGGTGCCATAATTCCTTGTTACTTGGCGGAAACGAGAGGCACGGCATCAAATCCTTTAACGAATGAACATGCTCAAAATCAAGGGTGCCTAGTCCTAAATCATTCAAACATGCTCATAGATTAAGCTAAGAAGTAGAATTCAATTCAACAAAATATCTAACCAATTCAGAATTTCAATCCACAACCTCACCAAAAATTCATACTACACTTATCCTTACAATCCCGAGCCAAAAACGGTAAATCTACTCACTCATGACTTGTGTGACGTGGGACGACTTCAAATCGAGCTTCATAGCCCCTCCCATGGTGAAAAACAGCTGCTGGACGTCAAACCAGGCGCGGAGCTCGAGGTAGAAGATGATAATGGCGGCTAAAAACGGACAAAAATGTTAAGTAGTCTGTCGTAGCGTCGAGACGCTAGGGCAGCGTCTCGACGCTGCGCCCTAAATAATCCGCGCGCGCGCTCGGGGTGGCGTCGAGACGCTCGCACAGCGTCGAGACGCTTGTGCGGCGTCGAGCTAGCGTCGAGACGCTATCACTCGACGCTTGCTCTCGGGTTTTTCTTCAATTCAGCGCTTCAGACTTCGGAGCGTCGAGACGCTAAGGCAGCGTCTCGACGCTGGGCAGCGTCGAGCTAGCTTCGCGACGCTGTCGCTCGACGCTAGCTCTCGGGTTTTTGCATGGAATTTCGCCCTCAATTTCCCCAAAGCACCCAAACTTCATCCCTTTTCATGGATCTTCCCGGGAAGCGTTCTTATGCCTTTAAATCGCGATATTAAGCTCCGAAACGCTCTCGAGAGCTAAGCACCGAGAACACCTACAATAATTACATAAAAGCAAGATTAAGCCAATAATAAACGTGAATTAGGGACATAATTATAGCTCCAAAATGGAGCTATCAAGCTCCAAATGGCCTGTGTAAGCCATTTGCTGCTCCATTCGCTCAATAGGGACTCCTGCAAGCAAACAGAGTTTAGTTATGGTATTAGGGAAAAACAATGGACCCTTACCTTTCTTCGCACACTCAGCAATGGCGACTGACATGACTTCCCCCACGTTGACCGTGAGACCTCGCATGATTGCATAGACCAGCAGCGATCTGCTCTGGTTGATGGTGGTCTCATGAGTCACGGGGGATAGCTTCCTCCTTACAAAGGCAAACCATACAGCCGCCTTAGCTGTGAGGTTGGCACTCATGAGAGTGTGCCTCCCATTGCGTGATATAGTCCAAGCTGCTTCAGGCTGGCCAATGGTTCGAATGGCCTCCTCCAAGACTGCCTCAGTAGGCTCATCAACGATCCTCGCATAGTCAGTATGTTTTTGGCCCTTGAGGCCATAGGCTTCGTTGATGGCCTTTGCTGAGTAGTCCACTTCTACTCCCCTAACCACAGAAAGCCCCTCCTCAGAGTTCCGCAGGTTGGCGTAGAAGTCGTATACCATACTCGTGTAAGCCGGATTGGGTGGCCTGCACAACTCCTCCCAGCTGTGATTTATAATTCCTGCGCGCAAGAACTGCGGCAGGTCAGCAGGTCTGTCGAGGAAGCCTTTCTCGTGCAGCAGCTCTCGCTTCCTCAGCTCAATGCCTCTGGACTCAGCGTCAGAGGACACGTACTTCACTGATTGAGGTTCATCTTCAGGGTAAAGCTTGGCCTTCCCTTTATCTGTTGGTTTGGCTGACTCCGCAGCCTCAACCTTGAGTCTTTTGAGCGATGGCTCAGTGCTCTCTTTTTCTGATGAAGGCGCCCTCTTGGCCTTCTTCTGTTTCAGCTTCTTGGATCGCTTGGCCTTGAGAATCTTGGCCTTCTTCTTCTTCTTGAGCTTTGCCTCGATGGTGATCTGCTGGAGGCACGCCCCCAGCGTCTCCTCCATTGAGTCATCCTTTTGTGAAAGACTCACCGGGCTAGCTTCCCTCACAGGGGAGAAAACCTCCTCTTCCTCACCTTCCCCACTGCCCTGCGTCGATTCTTGGAACTCCCCATATGGAAATTCAGGGTCATGTTGTGGGGCAGTGGCCGACGGAGTAGTGCTATGTGCGGCTGTGGGGGTCTGTGCAGAGCTCTGTGGCGATGAAGGCAGTTCAGGACTCTGCGCTGGTGGTGATGAAGAAAGCTCAGGGCTTTGAACTGGCGGAGATGATGACGGGCTGCGCTTGGCTGTCTCGTGGGATGGCTGGCTTTGTTCTTGACTCTCCACAGAGGGAGTCTTATTCTTGATTTCTTCCTCGGCCACAGCCAGACTCCACTTGCGCTTCTTGGGCGTGCCTGCTGGCTCAGAGGGTCCAGCAGGTATCTCTGTGACTACCTTCCACTTCTTCTTGCGAATCGGAAGTTTGGGAAGGCGCTCAGTTCGCGTGGCGTCAGCCTCAGCCAAGGCAAGCAGTGCGTCTCTCGCAGCCGTTTCAGCGTCGTCAGCCCTCTTCTTGGCCGCAAATATTTCAGCCCTCGTGAACACCATTGTTGAATCGTGGAGGTTTGGAGAGAAGAATCACAGATGAAGAGAATCGCAGTTTTCTTGGAGTTCAGAGAATGGGAGAATCGTACAGATCAACGCGCCTTCTAACGGATATAAAGAAAACGGATAAATCCCAACGGCTATATTTTTGCGGATCCTGCAAATCCAGCGCAATTTTAGGGACCGTTGGAGATTTTTTTCATCTAAATGTCATTCTTTGCTCATCCGTATCTTTTATTTGGCCCAATATTTTCTTGATTTTTAAAGCTGGATTTACTCTCCTTGATTCCCTCTATCGAATCCCTACAAAAAGAAATAAAATCAACATCAAATTCGCAATTAAAATCATACAAACTTATACACAAATGACAACCGGAAAATCGTAAAAAAAATAAACTAAGGCATGAGCCTCATGTTGACGAGCACAGCAATCACTCGTCCTCTCTCGTTCTCGTTTTCACGCTTCAGTCAAGAGGAAGGTCGAGAGAGTCTTCACATCTTCTTCCTCATAGTAGTGCTTCACCCTTGCACCATTAACCATGAATGGTTGGCCTTGCTGCAAGTTCTTTATCTCGATGGCACCATGAACAAACACATTAGTAATCATAAATGGACCTGACCACCTAGACTTAAGTTTCCCTAGAAATAGTTTCAACCGCGAGTTAAACAACAAAACAAGCTGCCCCTTCTTAAAGTCCTTAACCCTAAGTCTACTGTCGTGCCAAATCTTGGTCTTTTCCTTATACATTTTGGCATTTTCATAAGACATTTGCCTAAGCTCATCAAGCTCATGTAATTGCAGAGACCGCAACGTTCCCGCATCGGTCACGCAATAATTCAACTCTTTTAGCGCCCAAAATGCCTTGATTTCTAACTCAAATGGAAGATGACAAGCTTTACCATATACAAGTCTGTAAGGAGACATACCTAGTGGTGTCTTATATGCTGTCCTATATGCCCAAAGTGCATCCTCAAGTTTAAAGGACCAGTCTTTCCTATTAGGTTTGACCACTTTTTCTAAGATGTTCTTAATCTCCCTATTCGAAATTTCAGCCTGTCCATTCGAGTGTGGGTGATAGGGAGTGGCTACTCTATGTCTAATGTTATACTTAGCCAACACTCTCTCCATAGCCTTATTAATGAAATGTGTCCCCTCATCACTAACGACAGCACGAGGTGTCCCAAACCTAGTAAAAATGTGCCTATGCAAGAATTTTATGACTGTTTTAGCATCATTATTAGGACATGCTATGGCCTCTACCCACTTGGATACGTAATCTACTGCTACCAAAATGTAAAGGTTACCTGACGATGGAGGAAATGGCCCCATGAAATCAATGCCCCACACATCAAAGAGCTCCAACTCTAAGATGTAGGTTAGAGGCATCTCATCCTTTCGACTGAGGTTACCTGTTCTTTGGCATTCATCACAGCTGTGGGCATAGTTGTGGGCATCCTTGAAGATCGTTGGCCAATAGTAGCCACTCTGAAATACCTTTGCAGCTGTTCTTTGGCCACCAAAGTGTCCACCATAAGGAGCTGTGTGACAGTGCTGCAGCACAGACTTCGCCTCAGCAGCTGAAACACACTTCCAGAGCAAGCCGTCAGCACATGTTTTGTAAAGTGTGGGGTCATCCCATATGAATTTCCTTGCTTCATGAAGGAACCTCTTCTTCTCTTGTCCTCCCTTGAAAACTGGTAATACCTGTGATGCAAGGAAGTTAGCAATGTCAGCAAACCAAGGTTCCTCATCGTTATCACGATGAGTCAAAACAAAGATATGTTCATCAATAAAAGCATCAGAAATTGCGGGTTCCGCAATTTTTTCGCAATTGTGCTGCAATCGAGAAAGGTGATCCGCAACCACATTTTCACATCCTTTCTTGTCTCGAATGTCCAAATCAAATTCCTGCAGCAATAACACCCACCTAATCAACCTAGGCTTAGCATCAGCCTTCCTCATGAGATACTTTAAGGCAGAATGGTCAGTGTACACAATTGTCCTAGTGCCTACGATATAGTTTCTAAATTTCTCACAAGCAAACACTACAGCAAGCATCTCTTTCTCAGTAGTTGTATAATTACATTGAGCCTCATTCAGGGTTTTACTAGCATAATAGACAGGGTGTGTTAGCTTGTCAATCTTCTGTCCTAACATAACCCCTACCGCATAGTCACTAGCATCACATAACATCTCAAATGGGAGATCCCAATCTGGCCCTACTATAATAGGTGCTGTGACTAGTGCTTCCTTAAGGGTTTTCCAAGCTACTAAACATTCCTTAGAGAAGATGAATGGCCTATTTAGCTCTAGAAGCTCACACAGAGGCTTGGCTATCTTAGAAAAGTCCTTAATGAACCTTCTGTAGAAACCAGCATGCCCTAAGAAACTCCTAATGGCCTTGACATTCTGAGGCTCTACCAACTTCTCTATGATTTCTATCTTTGCCCTGTCAACTTCTACACCTGCCCTTGACACTCTATGACCTAAGACAATCCTTTCATCCACCATGAAGTGACACTTCTCCCAATTAAGGACTAAGTTAGTCTCTTCACATCTAGCCAGGACTTGTCCTAAATTCTCTAGACAGTTGGTAAAGGAATCCCCAAAGACTGAGAAATCATCCATGAATATTTCTATCATGGACTCATCCAAATCAGAAAAGATTGCCAACATGCACCTTTGGAATGTTGCCGGTGCATTGCATAAGCCAAAAGGCATTCTGCGAAAGGCAAATGTTCCAAAAGGGCAAGTGAAGGTAGTCTTTTCTTGGTCTTTGGGGTCTATAGTGATCTGGTTATACCCTGAATAACCGTCTAAGAAACAGTAATAGGCTCTACCAGCTATTCTGTCTAACATTTGGTCAATGAATGGTAGAGGGAAGTGGTCTTTTTTAGTTTCTTTATTTAGTTTCCTATAATCCATACATACTCTCCATCCTGTGACAGTCCTAGTTGGAATCAGTTCATTGTTCTCATTGACTACCACAGTCATCCCCCCCTTTTTAGGTACACACTGTATAGGTCTCACCCATTGACTACTAGCTATGGGAAAGATCACACCAGCATCTAACCATTTAATTATTTCTTTCTTAACTACCTCTTTCATAGAGGGATTCAGCCTACGTTGATGATCTACTCTAGGCGTGTGCTCTTCCTCTAGTATAATCTTATGCATGCAATAAGAAGGGCTAATGCCTCTAATATCAGCAATAGTCCATGCAATAGCCTTCCTATGTTGCTTAAGTAGTAGTATTAACTCAACCTCATGCTGTTCACTTAGCTTAGAAGAAATAATTACAGGCAAAGTCTCATTATTCCCTAAATATGCATACTTGAGGTGAGTGGGGAGAGGTTTTAATTCTAAAGTGGGTGGATGCTCAATGGATGGCTTTAAAGGATTTAAGGCTCTATCAGTTAAGTCAATATTCATACAAACATGCTGAGGGTTATTTACAGATATGTCCATTATCTCAGCTATGTTTAAGTCAGTTAATTCTAATCCTACATATTCATTAGCATGCTTGGTTAATAATACATGCTCCAATTGTTCTTCCATCAAAGAATCTACAACGTCCATGCTAGCACAGGATTCAAGGTCAGAGGGGTACCTTAAAGCTTTATACACACTAAACTTCACCTCTTCATCATGAACCCTCATAGTGAGCTCACCTTTTTGGACGTCTATCAGTGCCCTACCTGTGGCTAGAAATGGTCTGCCTAACAGGATGGGGACCTCCTTGTCTGCTTCATAATCCAGGATAATGAAATCTGCAAGGAAAATAAATTTGTCAACTTTCACTAGAATATCCTCAATCTTACCTTCTGGGTATGCAATGGATCTGTCTGCTAGTTGTAAAGTGACAGTGGTTGGACGTGCTTCTCCTATTCCTAGCTGGCGGAATAGTGATAGGGGCATGAGGTTTATGCTGGCGCCCAGGTCACAAAGCGCTCTGCCCACGTGCTTGCCTCCAAGTTCTACAGGTAAGGTGAAGGAACCAGGATCCTTCTCCTTCTTGGGCAGCTTATTCTGGAGTATTGCACTGCACTCCTCAGTGAGGTTTACTGTTTCAAACTCACCAATTATTTTTTTGTTAGTAATTATATCTTTCAAAAACTTTACATAGGAAGGCATAGACTGTAAAACTTCTACAAAAGGAATGTTGACATGCACTTGCTTAAGAATTTCTAAGAATTTATTAAAATGCACTTCCTGTTCCTGCTTCTTCTAAAGCCTTCGAGGATATGGAGGTGGTGGCACATATGCAGGCACTTCAGGTCGCCTTAAGATAGGTGGAGGCCTTGGAATTTCTTCTATTTCCTCAATAATTGGCTCTAGCCTGGCTCCTGATGTGCTAGTTGATGGTGGACCTTGGCTTGGCAGAGACTCCAGTGGAGCACTAGACTCAGTGTTCTCTACTCTCTTTGGTGTGTCCTTTGTGTTGCTCACCAATGGTCTACCACTTCTGAGTTCAATTGCTTGAACTTGCTCTTTACCATCTCTCCTTGGCACTTCGGTGTCAGCAGGGAGTCTACCTTGGGGCCTACTCTTGAGTTCGTTGGCTAATTGGCCTATTTGGTTTTCTAGGCTCCTAAGAGTAGCTTGCTGGCTCTGAAGAGTAGCATCATTCTTGGCTATGTATTCCTTGAGTAAGTTTTCGACAGAAGATCCTACAGGTTGGTTGTATGGTTTTTGATACATGGATTGGTTATGTTGGGGAGTGAAACCAGGTGTTCCACTCGGTCTAGGTTGGTTAGGATTTTGGTTAGTATTCTGTTGGCCACCCCATGACAGGTTTGGGTGGTTCATCCAACCAGGGTTGTAAGTATTGGAATAGGGGTTGTTCCTAGGCTGCTGCTGACTTCCAATATAGCAGACTGAGGCTGGATTCCCAGGGCAGTACTCATACAGGTGCCCTTCCCCACAGAATCCACATACAAGTGTCTCACCTTGACTTGGTTGGGTGCCCATTGACATGGCGGTAGCGGTGTTGACACTTGTTTGGAGATTGGCTTGAGCCATTTGCTTAACTAGGTTGGTCAGGGCATTTATTTGGCTGCTCATTGCACTTAGAGCATCCTTGTCTTGAGCTCTAGTTGGCTCAACAGGATCATCTGACCACCTACAGTGAGATGCTGAGATCTTCTCCAAGATCTCGTAGGCCTCGTTGTAACTCTTGGACAACATGGAGCCTCCAGCGGATGAATTTAAGACTTGTCTAGTGCTGGGATTGCATCCTTTGAAAAAGACCTCTATTTGGATACACCATGGGATGCCATGGTGTGGACATTTAAGAAGTAGATCTTTGAACCTTGTCCAAGCTTCGTGAAGAGATTCATTATCAGCTTGTTTGAACTTAACTATATCATCACGAAAGGTAGAATTCCTATCAGGTGGGAAGTATTTAACTAGGAATTTCTCTGCTAAGTCTGTCCAATTGCGGACTGATCCAGATGGTAATGAGTTTAACCACGATTTGGCTTTGTCCCTCAATGAGTAAGGGAAAAGGTATAGCCTCAAGGCTTCTTGGGAAACTCCAGGGATGATGAATGTATCACTAACTCCTAAGAAGTTCCTAAGATGGTTGTGGGGGTCCTCATTTTCCACTCCAAAGAATTGTCCCACAGTGGACAACATTTGGAACATCACTGGCTTTAACTCGAATGAGTTGGCAGCGATTTCAGGACGGATTATGCTGGGGTTCAGCTCCCCCGGCATAGGTACTAAATACGAGAGGATGGCACTATTCTTGTCATTCGCTATTTCGATGGGATTGCGAATGACAGGTACCTGATTTGGAACTATCTCTTCCATTTCTTCGGGTTCAGGTATTATTTGAGGTATAGAAGGTTGTTTAAAGAGTCGTTTCTTTGCTTTGTTTCTAGCTCTAAGTAGTCTCTCAGGCTCAGGATTGAACTCTAGATCACTACTTGAAGGCTCACTCATAAACTACCCTACTAGTACCTGCAAAAGAAATGAAAAGTAGATTAGTTTCAGTAGATAATAAACTTGGTGTTTCAAACTTAATAAACTTCGTTTTCACTTAAATAAATCCCCGGCAGCGGCGCCAAAAACTTGTTACGTGCTCAATGTGTTAAAATAAATATGCAATCAGATAGAAAGAGCACTCAGAACATGCAAGCATACATGATCTTATAGCAAGTAGTAAGTATTTTTTTCATTCGTTTTCCCACAAAGATTTATTATAAGCTATTCATGAAGTGTAAAGTTAAGAAAGAAGGGGTGGATTTGATGGGGTAAAATTGGTTTTAAATTGTCTATTTCCTACTGAATATGTAGAGGGTAGCAACATAAACGAGAACAAGTCAAAGCTAAGCTCAAATGAAAAGAGACGAGATTAATAAATGAAGGCAAAGACAGCTAGACAGAAAGGTAACTTAAGCAGAATTGCGGAGACAGCAATTTTACCGCAATTATAATAACAGCGAAAGTGTGTAAAATGATGAATTGAGGGCTACTAACGACTATCCTATAGGCTTTTTCATACGATTCTCAAGCATTGGAACAACTCTCTATGCATCAAACTATCTCAATCTCATGTATCGTCCGATTCCATGCATTAGATTCTTTAGTTCACTCAAATCAAAGTGATGTCTTAAGCATCTTATTAAAGCAAAAAGATATGGTTTGTATTAGGGAAACGCCTATTCCTAGGCCGTTTCCTGGCTACCTTGAAAGGCTAGCATGATGGTATGACTCTGAACTCTTACTCCTTCCAGAGGTTAGGAGTTCTTTGGACAAAATGGATGGCCAATCGAAATTGCCCGTGGGATGAAGCTTACATACAATCAATGCTTCGAGAGCTATCCTACATGCTTGGTTCACGTTTTTTAGCCTATAGTGTTGTCATTAGCATGCCCCTAAGTGACTTAGTTACTCATGGATATAGGGAGAACAGAAATAAGAGATAAAATAACCATGCTTAGAGGAAATGTAAAGACAAACAGTAAGGGAAAAACAGTAGCAGCAAAGAGAAGAACCGTGAAATGAAGAATTGTACTTTGATTACTTGATTGGTTGAATGAACAAAAGGGAAGCTTAAAGTCAATAATGTAAAGACAGAAAGCAACGAAATGAAATGATCTAACTACTAGAAGAGAAACAACAACTAAACCGAGCTGGAAATTAGAATTGAAAGACAGAAAACAGTAGATGATGCTTGAACGCCTCGTGCAAATGCCATGACTGAATGGGGAGAAAGAGTAGCCTTTCTTGGATGAATCCAATCGGGAGAGAAGATGAATCTTCTCTCCTTCCTATCAGATTGTCGATTCCAACAGCTGAAACTCTCACACCAACAGACGAAGAAGAAAAACAGGAGAAGAGATGGAGCTGCGAAGAGACTTCTACGCTTTCGGATGATGCTTGAACCTTCGACTTTGACCCCTATTTATAGTAATCTGCAGGTGCATTTGGGCCAAGGAGAACCATCAATCTTCAACGTCGTACTTCAGAATGGATGGAGAAGAAAGAACGAATCCCTGAAATAACGGAAATTAACAGAAAAAGATCAATCAACTTACGGTTTTCACTTGAAACATTGCGGGAACCGCAATGTTTCCGCAATGCTATCGCAATGCTCGTTTTTCATTCTTTTCCTTCGGTTTTCAACCCTTTTCTTTCCTATTGTGCATAAGTCCTATTTTAGCTACCTTCTTCTAATTCTCATATTTAAGCATAGGTTTAGGCTAAATGCTATCAAAAACACCTAAGAGTGAACATTCTTCTAAGATAATTAAGTCCTAAAAAGGTCACTTTTGGAGACGTAACAAAGCACTACAAAGACATTGACTCTAAGGATGCGCTTACATGCATTCTAACTCAAACCTCCATGCATATTGAAATTTTAAACACGAGTATAATCATGGAAGCATTTCGTTCATGCATTAACTAGGACATATCAAAAATTAACTCTTGCCCCCTAACGTGTGTGTGTGCTAGCCAACCACTCCTAAACTCACGTAACCCCGGAAAACCCTCATGCAACGCACATCCCGTTTTCCCCCTACTTCTAGCGTTTAAGAACAGTCTAAACTTGACTTACACGAGTGGAAGAAGCAAATTAAGAGACCTAATCATTTTTTTTTTCATTCTTTTTCTTTTCACGAGTACTTTGTACTCTTTAATTAAGGTTCTTTGAACCAACTTTTTATTTCTTTTTCTTTCCAACTCGAGCTGCCTAACACGTCAAACTTTGGCCAAAGCTTCACGTTTTTAAGGACTCACGCTCACTTCTTTAGCGCTACAAAGAAGGAGGAGCGCCTCGAGAGGAATTTTCTATCAAACATGCTTTTCTATATTTATTTTTTCTTTATTAGGCTAAACACATGCTTTCTCAATTAACTAACCACTAACTCTCATGCAACAAGCTACCTAGGGGTGCCTTTCGGGGTGACAACAAGAATTAGTGCTACATGCAATTTTTCGAACCTACGGAATCTAGGAAAGGGTTGCTAAGTGCGCGATAAGTGCAAGGGAGCAACAGAAAAAATTTTAAAATTTTTTGACATGAACCTAATAAACACAAAACTCATGCAAAAACTCGATTATGAGCATGCTCGAATTTCCAACATGCATTTCCTAGGCTATCATCGTCAGAAAATAGTAAACAGAGTCCCAAGCACTTCAATATCAATAATAGCACTTCTCAACAAACTACACATGCGTATCCATCAGACTAACTCCACCCCCAACTTCAAAATATGGCATTGTCCCCAATGCCATCCAGTCAGATAAAACAAAGTAAAAAGGGAAGAAGAAGTACACTTCCCTGACTCTTTGTGAAGCTGGCGAGGGCGAGGAAGCTGCGCACAAAAGCATCGAAGCCCAAAATTGTCTTCTCTTCCTCGATTCCTAAAAGAAAGACAGCAAGCATATTAAAACTAAGTTAATCTAAAAAGCAATAAAACAAAACTTAAAGCATAAAAACAGTCCATCGCTCGGGTGCCTCCGAGAAGCGCAGAATTTTTAAAGTCGGTTGCTCGACTGTATTCTCTCCACAGACTCATCCATAGTCTGTAAGTGCGGGGGACGATCCAGACTTGTCCACGTCCACACTTTTCCTGCATTCAAAATTTGAAACCATTTGCACTCTTCGTGCTTCAAGCACGTGAATATCAGAATAGTTAGTGCAAAACTCAGCATTATCATCAAACAAATTCAAATCAGATTTTGTAACTGAGACATGGGAACCATCCCTCAAGCGCGAGGGTAGACTCCCATTCTCATCATGCTCGACAACAGATACATTCCCAGCATTCACAGACGACTTCGATGCATTTATAACAAATTCATTCACCATTCCATCAAATTCTACAGATAAGGCACCCCTATCAACATCAATCTTGACCTTAGCGGTCTTCATAAATGGGCGGCCTAATAAAATAGAAGAGGAAACATGCGAAGAATTTTCATTCATATTCAGCACATAGAAATCGCATGGAAACAGTAAGTCCTTAACCTTGACTAAAATATCCTCAATCTTCCCTAAAGGATGCACATAAGATCGATCGGCTAGTTGGACAACTATATTGGACTCAATTAAAGTACACAATTCAAGTTCTTTAAAAACATCATAAGACATGACATTAATTGAGGCACCGAGATCTAACATGGCATTTTCAATGAATTTAGTACCGATAGTGCATGGGATAGTAAACATACCAGGATCGATGCACTTCGGTGGAAGAGTACCTTGGAAGATTGCGGAGACGGTTTCTTTCTTCGTCTCGTCACTTTTTCTTGACATTCTTTTGCTCGTGCACCACTTCTTGAGGAACTTGGCATATTTCGGCACTTGGCTTACGGCCTCAAGAAGCGGGATGTTGACCACCACCTTTTGGAAGGTTCGAAGGACCTCCGCATCCTCAGTTTCCAAAGTAGGCTTCACCAGCCGACTCGGGAATGGTGCTCTGGTAACATCCTCAGGTACACTGACCTTCTCGTCTTTTCTCTCTCTGAATCTCAGGAGCAGTCGGGGCGGACTTGTTCAGGCTGTCCGTGGCTTCCTTCACCGCTCTAGTGGAAAGTGACTTCCCACTGCGCAGCTGAATAACACTCACGTTTTCACATGAGTTTACCGTGGTTTGGGAAGGAAGCTTCCCCGAGCTCTTGCTCTCAATCTTACTGATAGACACCGCCATTTGTGTCAGCTGCTTGTTCAGATTCTGCAGCTCGGCCTTGTGAGAATTAAGCTCTTCTCGAGCTTCTTTTTGGAACTGGCTGGTGCTCGTCACGATGGTTCGTACCATCTCTTCTAATGAGCTGGAGGAGCTCGAGGCTTGAGCCTGGGTGGAAGAATGAGGTCTATCGCGGGACTGGCCTTGGAAGCGAGATTGTCCTTCCCTGTTCCCATAGCTAAAGTTGGGGTGGTCGCGCCAACCGGGGTTGTACGTGTTTGCATGGGTTGGAAGCGTACCCCCCGATTGCATTGACCTCCTCCGCCTCGCGGGTTCCTCCAACGATCTTTTTCAGCATATTTCCTATCTCGGCAACCTGGGCCCTCATCTCAGTCATCTCGTGGCTCTGAGCCACGCTGTGCACTTGTCCTTGCCCGCGAATACCAAACTGCTGCGAGTTGGTTGCCATGTTTGCTATCAACTGCTTGGCCTCAACTGGGGTCTTGTCAATCAGTGCCCCGCCACTCGCTGCATCTATCATTTGCCGGTCGTGGGGCGTCATCCCCTCATAAAAGTACTGGATCAGTAGCTGATCGGCAATCTGGTGGTGTGGGAAGCTGGCGCACAGGCGCCCAAATCGCTCCCAGTATTCGTGCAGGGACTCACCAACATCCTGGGTGATCCCATAAATCCTCTTCCGCAGTGTCGTGGCCAAGGATGCGGGGAAATATTTTTCCAGAAATACCCGCTTCATATCCTGCCACGTGGTAATCGATCTGGAGGGCAGATAGTATAGCCAATCTTTGGCCTTGTCCTTGAGTGTGAAGGGGAATGCCCTCATGTTTAATTGCTCCTCCGTGACCCTTGCGGGCTTCATCCCCGCGCAGACGCAATGGAATTCCATCAGGTGCTTGTTCGCGTCCTCACCTGCATTGCCATGAAAAGAAGGTAACTGGTGAATTAAACCTGACTTTAATTCGAAGTTACCTGCTACCACGGGGTAGTTTATGCACAAAGGCTGCAGGTTCAGGTCTGGCGCTGCCAGTTGCTTAAGCGTCCGCGACGCGTCACCTTGCGCCATCTCGTCAAACAAGAAGGGATTGCCTTCTTCTTCTTCAACCGGTCTCTGCCCCTCACGGGCTTCTCTTCTTAACGCCGCTCCTCTCTGTCAATGTCTGGGATAAACTGCAATCTACTACCCTCAGAAGAACGGGTTGTACACAAACAAAAAACCAAACATACAAGATACAAACAAGAAAAATTTTCAGCAAACCATCAATCAATCAAATTCAAACTTCAATCATAATTCTTATGAAATTGCCTACTCCCCGGCAACGACGCCAATTTTGGTAACGGTAATTTTGAACTATCGCTTAAACTCAAGCTGTCGAGGCTTGCCAAAATGTAATTTATAAGCCTATGACCAAGGCTTTGCAGCCAGTGGTAACAGGGTCGATCCAAGGAGTAAGAACGATCAAAATCACAATTAAAATTGGGATTTAATTAATTGGTTGGTTTTCGTAACGGGGGGTTTTCAGCATGCAAGGGAAATAATTAAATGCTAACGGAAGAAAGAATAACGAGTAGAAAACGTGTGCACGGTTTGGGAGTTTCGGGATCAATTGTTAGACAATTCAGGTTCATCATTTAATGCAAGGTTCATGGTATTCAGTTTATTATGCACGCGGACGACTACCAAAGAAGCCCCAAAGTAGCCGACTCCATGGATTTTAATCAGACCACACAGTTCCAATTACACGTTATCTAAGCCTACATCAAGGTGATCAGCCCTAAGATAAATCTAGACAGTCACTAGCTAACCGCGACGAACATTCAAGCGTGAATTCTAATTGCTAGTAGATTGCCCGCAAACGCCGTATGCAATCAACAATTATCCTACGCGACTCGATACTCCGATTTAGTTTTATCTACCTGTGTTACTTAGTCGAGCAGTGAGAGGCACGGCATCGCTACTCTTTAACATACACAACATGCAAAATTACTCGAGTGTCAATCGTCGAAATTCAACATGCGCGTTGGATTAAGCAAAGTAGATAAATGCAAAATAAACAGAACCAATATGCATAATCAAAGCTCAAATTATCAAAACCCGAATATCTAACAAAATCGCCCTAAACCATTCCCAAACCGTTCACCCTTACCTTAGCCGCTCATGGCGCGGTTTGTCAATTCCGCTCCAACGACGGCCATGGAAGGAATCATCTACGAGTTACAATGAAGGTGGAGCTCACTAGCATGCCAACAATGGCAGAGCTCCAAGGAAAAATAGAGAAATCTAGAGGAAGAAGAAGATGAAGAAGACCAAAATCCGTAATGAATCCCCCCCAAAAAAGTGCAGAAAAATCGTCATTTAACTTCTGTATCGTCGTAGCGTCGTGACGCTAGGCCAGCGTCTCGACGCTGCGCCCTAATTAATCCGCGCGCGCCTCGATGGCGTCGCGACGCTAGGACAGCGTCGCGACGCTGCCCCGATAAAATTCCTGCGCGCGCCTCCTCCGGAGCGTCTCGACGCCAAGCAGGGTCTCGAAGCCAGGGCATCGTCGAGCTAGCGTCTCGACGCTATCACTCGACGCTTGCTCTCGGGTTTTTCCAGCGTCGAGCCAGCGTCTCGACGCTGGCTCTCGGGTTTGGGGCTGAAACTTTGCCTCTCCAAGGCGGTTTTGGCCCGTTTCTTCACGGATCAAGTTCCCCTCTTTCCGATGCATTCCTGGGGCGCTAAAACTCCACTTTAAGCTCTCGAACGGGCCCAACGGACGCACGAGCTCTTTGCCGCTTTTCTCCTACAAATGAGATATATTAATCAATTAAAAGCGGACTTAAGCTAATATTAGGAAGTATTTAATAGCTCCAAAATGGAGTTATCATTAATCAATATATAACCCCATTGAGCAAAGCAACAGGCATCTTCGAGCAAGCGGTCATTGACAATCGTGGCTCCTAGCCCTCCTAAACAGGCGGTTGTGGCTTTCACGGGTCCCTCTGTTTCAAATTTTATCGCGCCAGTCTCTGGGTGTTTTAAGACACCGGTCAATAAAGAGATCCGCCGTGCTCCTGCTGCCCCTGTTGGTTCGAGTTCTTAGCCGAAGTATGCAAATCTGAATTTGGATATTGAAAATTCAGAGGCTTCCAATTTTGTTGCTGACGACATAATTTCCAAAGCACGTCATGATTTTTCCTTGGCCATGTCGAAGGTTGTACAACAAAAACTTGGTCGTACTCCTTTTGAGAAGGCTTCCTCCCTTGAACCCGAGATTCAGAAAATATTCAATGTCGCCTCTGAGGTCGATGCGACGAGCTTGGCATCTCTGAAGAATCGTGTGGCTGAGTACTTTCGAAATGTGGACCAGTACAACGAGCTGCAATCTCGCTACTCTTCGTGCTTGACCTCATCTGGCAAGAATCGGGACCTGACGAAGTTGAGATGCAGCTTGGAGGGTGTCTCATCTGGTAAAACAATTCTGCTCGAAGAAAAGAATGTACTCCAGGACCGGTCTGAGCAGATGCTCTCGGAGATTGAAAGTCTCAAGGCCAAACTGAAGACTTTGGAGGCTAACCACAAATCACTTTCTGCACTTATTTTGGAGAAAGAAAGACATTTTAATGAAAAGCAACTTGAAGAAAACAGGATATGCGCGAAAATTATCAACATTGAAGATACTCCCGCTATTGGTGACGAAGCTATAGCTTCTCTAGACGTACTACGTTGCTTTCTAGAAACTGCGCGTGAAGAATTGAGGGACTTCAGATGGCTACTTTGACTTTTTTTTTTTTTTTTATTAGCCGTTCATTTATTTTGTTCATATTGTGATATAATTTACAGTTCCTTTTTTTTATGACTGCATATAATTGAATGAAATTTAGTTTGTGACTTAACTCAAAGTATATATATTTTTTTTTTTCTTTAAGTTGCCTACGTACCCTTAGAGGGAAGGGATCAAGTCATAACGTAGTTCAGATGGAATGCATGTATATTTTTATTGTGACTGAACTTAAAGTATATATATATTTTTTCTTTAAGTTGCCTACGTACCCTTAGATGGAAGTGATCAAGTCATAACGTAGTTCAGATGAATGATTTTTTTTTTCTTTGGGGCCGTTGGTGGTGCAGATTTTTGAATATCCGCTTAATTCACAGGCTGTCGAGGCCTGACCAAAATGAATTTATAAGCCTATTGACCTTAGCTTTGCAGCTAGTGGCAACAGGGTCGATCCACAGAGAATTGTTGGGTTTTATGTCCTAAAACTCGTGGTTTGTAAACTGAATGTATATTCTATTTTGCAATAAAGTTGTTATTGAGATTTATTCAGTAAAGTTGTTATTGAATAAAATGAATTGTTTTTACTTTTAACCTAACTCCAATAAACAAAGAACCCATGGCTATAGGTTGTATACTTAAACTTCATGTATGACATGATTGTGGATCAAGTTCAAGTAATAGCCAGAACGGTCTATAGTATAGGGATAAGGCTGGGTACCTTATCCTGGGGACACTATTGGACGCGGCCCACTTTGTATAGTACAAACGATGTGATCCGAAATCGTTCATGTGGAGACATGTGAGTGGGGGCGTCCTATGCAATGAGTTTGCATAAGACTGAACCGCGAAACAAGTCGCTCTTTCTTTATAACTCCGTTTACTGTAAAGACCGACTTTTTCATATGATGACCTAGGTAACTCGATCTGAATCCTGAGCACGCTATGAACTCCTATTTATTCGGGCTTATCCTTTGACTTGTATGGGTGAGAGTGGCCCGAGATCGCCGACTCAATAAGCCTACCATCTTGGGGATAAGACCGGGTAGGTAGCTGGGAACATAGTCCTGCGAGATGGAATTCACTCCTACCCGCTCTGAGGGATTAGTAGAGAGGTTGTTCCCTTAAGTGCTGACTCCGGGTCTTGAACTATGGGATCCCACCCTCTCATTGGCCCGAGAGGGACTTGGTATAGTGATGAGATCACATACATACCAATCGGTTTGGTGGTTGGACCACAAACCAATAGTTCATTAGAGGATCAGTGGGACTTAAGGAACAAAATGTAATTACGGGGGTAAAACGGTTATTTTGACCCAGCTGTAATTACGAACGACCTGTGAAGGATCGACTTACTAATGATGGTTATATCAAGAGGACAGAAATATATCTACGGTGAGGAGAGTGCAACCCTTGGACTTTAGTGGAGTCTCCGGGGGTTAACGAATGTTGGTTAGCTTGGTTAAAGAGTTTGACCGGTTAATCTCGTATCGTTGGAGCTCATGATCTGTAGGTCCTTTAGGTTCTCCTGGCTAGCTCGGATTAAGCCGTGTAACAATATGAGAGAAAAAGAATTTGAATTTATTGAAATTCGGTTTTGGAAGAATGATGGACATATTTAAATATGATTTAAATATGGGATCGGTGTAAAACATGAATAGGGATTCATGTGTGATGATTCGGTTTAAGAAACCGGGATTAGTCTTATTATTTAATTAATATTTGATATTGAATTAAATAATAATATTAATTAATTAAAAAGTTTAATTAATTATAATTTATTTTGCTTATTAAAATTAATTATGAATTAATTTTAAAATGACAAAATATTACAAGTGTGATTATATGTCAAAGTGGAATTATCCATGTTGAGTGGATTTATCCAAGTTGAGTGGGTTTATCCAAGTTGTGAAGTGGATTGTGAATGACCAACAACATGCATATAAACTCATCAATTTTGGAACACTTGGTTGAAGACTAATCCATCCAATTTGAGGTGTCATGCTAAGCAAAGACTTTGTTGCATGTGAATTGCCTATAAATTGGATGAAGTTCAAATGGTTTGAGGTTGATGAATTTTCAAAGAGTTTGAATGTTTGGATGAGCATGAAGAGTTCATGTTACTTGAGAAATTAGAAAGCTAAGTGTTAGACTTCTTCTCACAAAATCCTCATCACTTTCATCTTCCCATCTTCTTCTTCCAAACTTTTTCTTTCATAAAGGAGTCCCACCACTCCGTTGCTCGGCCCGAGGATAGCGGGACTACCGAAGGTGGTTCTCGAGGAGTTCGAGGGAAGCTTCGAAGGGTTCGTGAGGAGATTCGAGCGTTGGAAGAGAAGTCTTTAGAACTACAAGAGGTATGTGTTCTAATTCTTTTTATTTCAAAGCTTTGTGCATGTTTCTTATTTAGCTAAATTGATGAAATTAGAGTGCCAATGATCCGTCTCGCTTCCGCTGCGTTACATGCGCTCCATCAATTGGTATCAGAGCGTTTTTGGGTCACTCAATTTGCATCAATTTAAGCTCGGTGGGTATTTGTTTTAGAAATTAAATTTATGGGCGTCTAAAGTGTGATTCCGGTTTTGGCATATTTTTTTGAGCTTTTATTTGTACTTTGTTTTGTAATTGCCCGGGCGTGTATGGGCTTTAATGTGTGAAGAAGAGTCTGTAAAAAATTCGGAGTCATTAGAGTCCATATAGGCTTTCAATTCAAAGACAGAAGCTCGGGTGTCGAAAAAAACAACATGCTGTTTTTTGCTGTTTTTTTTCTGCAAAATTCCAGCACAACACCGGTTCAGCGCAAGGTGGAAGAAACGGTCCGGTTCGGTCCTCGGGCGGTCCGGTTCACTGAAAGTCAGACCGGTTCCTTGTTCTTCACCCTCTGGAGGTCCGGTTCAGCATTCGTTTGGTCCGGTTCGGGTCGGTATTGGTCCAGTTACGGGCTGTTGAAGTCGGGACAACTGTTATGGACCGGTTCTGTTTTTTTTGAAGTTTTGTAGTTGCTGTTTTTTTTTGGCCGGTTGAAGCAATTTCAAGCTGGTTCGTGGCGGTTCGAAGGGTTCGGAAGCGTCTCAGCTTAGTTGATGAATTATTATTGTAATAATTTAGTTGCTTGCTTGTCCGTGATGCCAAAACCGGTCCACTTTAGTGTGTTTAATTAATTATGCATTGTGAATGTATGTTTTAATTAAAGTCTCTTGTATGTGCATAAAGTATGCCATATAGATTTCAAATCCCACCATAGGAAGCATGTTGCATGCATTGAAAGTATAATATAAGTGTTATGTTGTATAGTATGCATGCTTAATTCATGAGAATTAATATAAGTGTTATATTAATTTATGAATTGGATGTTGCTTGTTTAAAAGTAAAATTAATATAAGTGTTATATTAATTGTGAAATTAAACATACAAAATAGTTGCCTTAGTTGAATATAATTGTTATATTCTTGCTTGGGAAGCATGTTATAAATTGAATGTAATGGTTATATTCTAGCTTAGGAAGCATGTTATAGAATGTCCTTGTTTTATAAAGCGTTGTAAAATGAGATAGACATTTAAAATCTATAACAAAGATAAATGCATGCTCACTAAGGGTTAAAGAATTCCAATGTGATTAGGAATTTAGTATCGATTCGTTTTAATAGTTAAAATAGGTCGATATCTTGTAAAGTTAAGGTTACGAGAGAACTCACCCGGTTTGATCCTGCACTAAGGTTGGAGGTATTTAAGATGACGGTTTACGGAACACCTCCTACCTGGGGATCGATCCGATACTTGAGTTAAGTTAACCCGGCTTTATGAGCATGCACGTGAGAGGTGTAAGGTTATAAAACGTTTATCACCTAGACATCTTAGGTAAAAGTATGTTCTACCTAGACTTAGGTTTTATTGTCTTAGCCGGATAATGCCTAAGTAAAACTATACCCAAACCATTCTAAAATACTTAGTAGTGGTGTTGAGAAGGTATATGTGATATATCAATCTCCTCCTACGCTCTCCGCAAAGTTCACACCGTGAGATTTATGCTCGGCCTCGTGATGTCAATAGGGCATCCCCATTCGGATGGTGTTTGCATAAATCAAGAGCAAGGTGAATGGAGAAAGTATTTATAGTAAGTGGGAGAAGGAAGTATGTCAATACATCCTGCGGTCTCCTCCATTAGGTTGAACCGTGAGATTCCCATGTTCCGCCTGCTGGTTGCCCATAGTAGCACCGTCCATTCGGAGGGCCGTTTCATGGGAGTCGGAACAACTCAATCTCCAGAAATGGATAGGGTCTCTTAGGTCCATTCCCAACTCTGACATTTCCATTCGGTTGCATTGTTGGGGCCGACCTCTGAGTTCTGAAAATGGCGGGTCATACTTACAAGGATTACTAAGTTGTTAGTAGATTCTTGACCGAAGTAGCGATAACTAAGGTGCTATAGGAATATGAGTTATTCTGGTATTAGCATTTAGTCAAGAATGTCTTGGTTCAGTGAAGGAGTGATTGACTGCCCCTCGGTAGCGGTTGCTCTGACTCACTGAAGTATCGTTGCAAATTAATAATGATTTTTTGGGTACATTATTACTTTTGCTAAAATTCTTGATTGGTTGTTAAAAATAGGTTAAGTTCAATTCACTAATAGAATTCATTCTTTTCAGCATGTCTAGCTCGTTTATCCAATTACTAGCTTCTGATAAACTAAACGGCGATAACTACACGACCTGGAAATCGAACTTGAATACGATTCTTGTTATCGATGATCTTAGGTTTGTCTTAACAGAGGAATGTCCTCCCCCTCCTAGCTCATCTGCAACTCGAACTGTTCGAGATGCATTTGACAGGTGGACTAGGGCTAATGATAAAGCCCGAGTCTACATCTTGGCCAGCACATCCGATGTGTTAGCTAAGAAGCATGAGGTAATGGTCTCCGCTAAGGAGATCATGGATTCATTACAGATGATGTTTGGACAACCGTCCTCATCGGTCTATCATGATACCCTCATGGCGAGCAAAGCTGAGAAGAAACAACTAAGTAAATATGATTTACTTGTTGTTGAAACATGTTTAGTGGAACATGATAGTTCTGCCTGGATACTGGATTCAGGAGCCACTAACCATGTTTGTTCTTCTTTCCAGGAAACTAGTTCCTGGCAGCTGCTTGCTGAAGGTGAGATAACTCTCAGGGTTGGAACAGGAGAGGTTGTCTCAGCCAAGGCAGTGGGAGCTGTCAATTTGTTATATAGAGATAGTTTCATTTTACTTGAAAATGTACTGTTGGTTCCTAGCTTTAAAAGGAACCTTGTATCTATCTCTTGTTTACTTGAACATTTGTATAAAGTATCTTTTGATTTTAATGAAGCGTTCATTAGCAAAAGAGGTGTACATATATGTTCTGCGAAACTTGAAAACAACTTGTATGTGTTAAGACCAACAGAGGCAAAAGCTATTTTGAACACCGAGATGTTTAAAACAGCTCAAACTCAAACTAAAAGGCAGAAACTTTCTCCAAGTACCTATCTTTGGCACTTGAGACTAGGCCACATTAATCTCAATAGGATTGAGAGATTGGTTAAGAGTGGTCTCCTAAATCAGTTAGAGGACAACTCTTTACCACCATGTGAGTCTTGTCTTGAGGGCAAGATGACCAAACGATCTTTTTCTGAAAAAGGTCATAGGTCCAAAGAAACTCTAGAGCTTGTACATTCAGATCTTTGTGGTCCGATGAATGTTAAAGCACGGGGAGGGTATGAATATTTCATCAGCTTCATTGATGATTATTCTAGGTACGGCTATCTTTACCTAATGCATCATAAGTCCGAAGCTCTTGAAAAGTTCAAGGAGTATAAGGCAGAGGTTGAGAACACATTAGGTAAAACGATTAAAACACTCCGATCAGATCGAGGTGGAGAGTATATGGATTTAAGATTCTAGGACTATATGATAGAACATGGAATAGTATCCCAACTCTCAGCGCCCGGAACACCGCAGCAGAACGGTGTGTCCGAAAGGAGAAATAGAACCCTGTTAGACATGGTTCGATCTATGATGAGCTATGCTGAACTGCCTAGTTCGTTTTGGGGATATGCAGTAGAGGCTGCTGTATATATTTTGAACATGGTTCCCTCTAAGAGTGTTTCAGAAACACCTTATGAGTTATGGAGTGGGCGTAAAGGTAGTTTACGTCACTTCAGAATTTGGGGGTGTCCGACACATGTGTTGGTTCCCAATCCAAAGAAGTTGGAACATCGTTCAAAATTATGCCTATTCGTAGGCTACCCCAAGGAAACGAAAGGTGGTCTATTTTACGATCCTCAACAGGACAAGGTGCTTGTATCGACAAACACCACGTTCTTAGAGGAAGACCACATGAGAGATCATCAACCTTCGAGCAAAATTGTTTTGACCGAACTTTCCAGGAAAGCTACAGATGGGTCAACAAGAGTTGTTGATCAAGCTGGTCCTTCTCAAGAGTTGAGAATACCTCGACGTAGTGGGAGGGATGTGAGACAACCCGACCGCTACATGGGTTTAACGGAAACCCAGGTCGTCATACCTGATGACGGCATGAGGATCCATTGACCTTTAAACAGGCAATGAATGACATAGACAAGGACCAATGGCTTAAAGCCATGGACCTCGAAATGGAGTCGATGTACTTCAATTCGGTCTGGGATCTTGTAGAGCAACCTGATGGTGAAAGACCTATCGGTTGCAAGTGGATCTACAAGAGGAAACGAGACCAAGCCGGTAAGGTGCAAACCTTTAAGGCTCGACTTGTGGCAAAGGGTTATTCCCAGAGGGAAGGGGTGGACTATGAAGAAACTTTTTCCCCTGTTGCCATGTTAAAGTCGATTAGAATACTCTTATCCATTGCCACATTTTATGATTATGAAATTTGGCAAATGGATGTCAAGACAGCCTTTCTGAATGGCAATCTTGAAGAGAGTATTTATATGGCTCAACCAGAGGGGTTCATAATTCACGGTCAAGAGCAAAAGGTTTGCAAGCTTAATCGATCCATTTATGGGTTGAAGCAAGCGTCTAGATCCTGGAATATAAGGTTTGATACTGCGATCAAATCTTATGGCTTTGAACAAAATGTTGACGAACCTTGTGTCTACAAGAAAATAGTCAATTCTGTTGTAGCTTTCTTAGTCTTGTATGTAGATGATATCCTACTCATTGGGAATGATGTAGGGTTCCTGACTGACGTTAAGCAATGTCTAGCGACCCAATTCCAAATGAAAGATTTGGGAGAGGCTCAGTTTGTTCTAGGGATTCAAATCGTAAGGAATCGTAAGAACAAAACGCTAGCTCTGTCTCAAGCATCTTATATCGACAAGGTGTTGATACGATATTCGATGCAGAATTCCAAGAAGGTTTCTTTACCTTTCAGGCATGGAATTCAATTGTCAAAGGAAGAGTGTCCTAAGACACCTCAAGAAGTTGAGGATATGAGACGAATTCCCTATGCATCAGCAGTCGGTAGTCTGATGTACGCCATGTTATGTACACGACCCGACATATGCTATGCAATGGGAATTGTCAGTAGGTATCAGTCCAATCCAGGATATGATCATTGGACTGTCGTTAAACACATCCTCAAGTATCTTCGGAGAACGAGGGACTATGTGCTCGTGTATGGCGCGAAGGATTTGATCCTTACAGGATACACTGACTCTGATTTTCAAACCGATAAGGATTCGAGGAAATCCACATCGGGATCAGTGTTCACTCTTAACGGAGGGGCAATAGTATGGAGGAGTATAAAGCAAGGTTGTATTGCTGACTCCACCATGGAAGCTGAGTATGTCGCGGCTTGCGAAGCTGCGAAAGAGGCTGTATGGCTTAGAAAGTTCTTGACGGATTTGGAAGTTGTTCCAAATATGAATTTGCCTATCACACTTTATTGTGATAATACTGGTGTTGTGGCAAATTCGAGAGAACCAAGAAGCCATAAGCGTGGAAAGCACATTGAGCGGAAATATCATCTCATCAGGGAGATAGTGCATCGAGGAGACGTGATCGTCATGCAGATCGCCTCAGAGCACAATATTGCTGATCCGTTTACAAAGTCCCTCACGGCTAAAGTGTTCGAGGGGCACCTAGTGAGTCTAGGACTACGAGTTGTACAGTAGGATAGTGGGAGAAAAACCAGGGAAATATTTGATATGCCAGTTTTTCTCATCCAGCATGTAATACTCCACTGACGTTTTAGTCCAAGTGGGAGTTTGTTGGGTTTTATGTCCTAAAACTCGTGGTTTGTAAACTGAATGTATATTCTATTTTGCAATAAAGTTGTTATTGAGATTTATTCAGTAAAGTTGTTATTGAATAAAATGAATTGTTTTTACTTTTAACCTAACTCCAATAAACAAAGAACCCATGGCTATAGGTTGTATACTTAAACTTCATGTATGACATGATTGTGGATCAAGTTCAAGTAATAGCCAGAACGGTCTATAGTATAGGGATAAGGCTGGGTACCTTATCCTGGGGACACTATTGGACGCGGCCCACTTTGTATAGTACAAACGATGTGATCCGAAATCGTTCATGTGGAGACATGTGAGTGGGGGCGTCCTATGCAATGAGTTTGCATAAGACTGAACCGCGAAACAAGTCGCTCTTTCTTTATAACTCCGTTTACTGTAAAGACCGACTTTTTCATATGATGACCTAGGTAACTCGATCTGAATCCTGAGCACGCTATGAACTCCTATTTATTCGGGCTTATCCTTTGACTTGTATGGGTGAGAGTGGCCCGAGATCGCCGACTCAATAAGCCTACCATCTTGGGGATAAGACCGGGTAGGTAGCTGGGAACATAGTCCTGCGAGATGGAATTCACTCCTACCCGCTCTGAGGGATTAGTAGAGAGGTTGTTCCCTTAAGTGCTGACTCCGGGTCTTGAACTATGGGATCCCACCCTCTCATTGGCCCGAGAGGGACTTGGTATAGTGATGAGATCACATACATACCAATCGGTTTGGTGGTTGGACCACAAACCAATAGTTCATTAGAGGATCAGTGGGACTTAAGGAACAAAATGTAATTACGGGGGTAAAACGGTTATTTTGACCCAGCTGTAATTACGAACGACCTGTGAAGGATCGACTTACTAATGATGGTTATATCAAGAGGACAGAAATATATCTACGGTGAGGAGAGTGCAACCCTTGGACTTTAGTGGAGTCTCCGGGGGTTAACGAATGTTGGTTAGCTTGGTTAAAGAGTTTGACCGATTAATCTCGTATCGTTGGAGCTCATGATCTGTAGGTCCTTTAGGTTCTCCTGGCTAGCTCGGATTAAGCCGTGTAACAATATGAGAGAAAAAGAATTTGAATTTATTGAAATTCGGTTTTGGAAGAATGATGGACATATTTAAATATGATTTAAATATGGGATCGGTGTAAAACATGAATAGGGATTCATGTGTGATGATTCGGTTTAAGAAACCGGGATTAGTCTTATTATTTAATTAATATTTGATATTGAATTAAATAATAATATTAATTAATTAAAAAGTTTAATTAATTATAATTTATTTTGCTTATTAAAATTAATTATGAATTAATTTTAAAATGACAAAATATTACAAGTGTGATTATATGTCAAAGTGGAATTATCCATGTTGAGTGGATTTATCCAAGTTGAGTGGGTTTATCCAAGTTGTGAAGTGGATTGTGAATGACCAACAACATGCATATAAACTCATCAATTTTGGAACACTTGGTTGAAGACTAATCCATCCAATTTGAGGTGTCATGCTAAGCAAAGACTTTGTTGCATGTGAATTGCCTATAAATTGGATGAAGTTCAAATGGTTTGAGGTTGATGAATTTTCAAAGAGTTTGAATGTTTGGATGAGCATGAAGAGTTCATGTTACTTGAGAAATTAGAAAGCTAAGTGTTAGACTTCTTCTCACAAAATCCTCATCACTTTCATCTTCCCATCTTCTTCTTCCAAACTTTTTCTTTCATAAAGGAGTCCCACCACTCCGTTGCTCGGCCCGAGGATAGCGGGACTACCGAAGGTGGTTCTCGAGGAGTTCGAGGGAAGCTTCGAAGGGTTCGTGAGGAGATTCGAGCGTTGGAAGAGAAGTCTTTAGAACTACAAGAGGTATGTGTTCTAATTCTTTTTATTTCAAAGCTTTGTGCATGTTTCTTATTTAGCTAAATTGATGAAATTAGAGTGCCAATGATCCGTCTCGCTTCCGCTGCGTTACATGCGCTCCATCAAGAATGACTGATCAGATTGAAATTGATAGTTCGAAATGGAATTTAATTGATTAATTGAGTTTTGTAACCTAAAAGGGGGGTTTAATCATGCAGCGGAAGAAATAAATCGCTAACGGAAAGAGTAAAGAGAAAGAGATTAAAGAGTGTTCGGTTTTGGGGGATCTCGGGATTTTGCTAGGCATTCTAACATTTATCATTTAATTCGAATCTAAGGCTAGTATTTTGATGTGCACGCGGTCGGTTACCTGGGACGCCCTTTTGTAATCGGCTCCATATTAATTAATTAGATAAAAAATTCCTAATTAAACCTTATTCAAAGTCTCATTAGAGTGATCAGCCCCAAATTGACTCTAAACAGTCACTAGCTAACCGCGACGAACATTCGAATATGCAATCCTATTGCTAATTGGTTACCCGCCAACACTAAAGTACCCAACAATTATCATGCATACATCGATACTCCGATTTAGTTTTGTTATTTTGTGTTACTATGGCGAAAAGGAGAGGCAAGGCATCGCTATTCTATAACAATAACATACGCTAGAAAACTCGATTGTCCGTCGTCGAAATCTAACTTATGCATGGGTTTAAGCAAGAATAACAAATGCAATCAATAAATTAAGTCCATTCAGAACCATATGCGTAGATTACCAAAATGTAAAAGCCTAACAAATAATCCATAAATCATCCCGAACCGTACACAGTACCTTAGCCGACCATGGAGAGAGTCGTCACAAACGCTCCAACGGAAGCATCGGCCATCATCTCAAGCTCTAATACAAAGAAAAGATCCAAAAATAGGCCACAAATGGCGGAGCAAAGGTGAAAATGGAAGAAAACCCGAGAGGAAGAAGAAGATGGGGGAAGATTCAAAAGTTGGCTGCAAACAATTGTCCTAACAACCTTTAAATTCGTCGGAGCATCGAGACTCTGGGACAGCGTCGCGACGCTGCGACCTAAATAATCCGCGCGCGCCTCGCGATGGCGTCGAGACGCTGGGCGAGCGTCTCGACGTTGCCCCGATAATTTCCAGCGCGCACGCCCCTCAGAGCGTCTCGACGCCGCGACAGGCTCTCGACGCCAGGCAGCGTTGAGCAAGCGTCTCGACGCTTGCTCTCGGGTTTGGGCTGGAAAATTGCCTCTCCTTGGCAATTTTGGTCTGATTCTTCTTGGGTAAGCTTTCCTTTTTCCCGATACAATCTCGGGGCGTTAAAACACCGTTTTTAGCTACGAAACGAGTCCAATGGACGCATGAGCTCTTCGCCGCAATTCTCCTACAAATGAGAGATATTAACTAATTAAATACGGCATTTAGCTAGAATTAGGGAGTGATAATTAGCTCCAAAATAGAGTTATCAAACACCCCCAATTTAAATCTTGCTAGTCATCGAGCAAGGCTGTTACGTCTCCAAAAGTGACCTTTTTAGGACTTAATTATCTTAGAAAGATGTTCACTCTTAGGTGTTTTTGATAGCATTTAGCCTAAACCTATGCTTAAATATGAGAATTAGAAGAAGGTAGCTAAATTAGGACTTATGTACAATAGGAAAGAAAAGGGTTGAAAACCGAAGGAAAAGAATGAAAAACAAGCATTGCGATAGCATTGCGGAAACATTGCGGTTCCCGCAATGTTTCAAGTGAAAACCGTAAGTTGACTGATCTTTTTCTGTTAATTTCCGTTATTTCAGGGATTCGTTCTTTCTCCTCCATCCATTCTGAAGTACGACGTTGAAGATTGATGGTTCTCCTTGGCCCAAATGCACCTGCAGATTACTATAAATAGGGGTCAAAGTCGAGGGTTCAAGCATGATCCGAAAGCGTAGAAGTCTTCTCGCAGTCCACTTTTTCTCCTGTTTTCCTTTGCCGTCTGCTGGTTTGCGAAGCTCAGCTGTTGGAATCGATAATCTGATAGGAAGGAGAGGAGATTCTTCTTCTCTCCCGATTGGATTCATCCAAGCAAGGCTGACCTTTCTCATCCTTCATTCGAGGCGGCTGCAACGAGACTTTCGAGCTTGTTTTATTGCTTTCTGTTCTTCATTTCCATTTTCCAACTCTGTCTTGTTGTTGTTTCCGTTCTTGTGGCTAATTTAGTTCATTTCGTTGTGTTCTGTCTTTCTGTTCTTTACTTTAAGTATCGATTATGTTCATTCAAACAATCAATTAATCAAACATAAAGTTCAGTATTTCACAGTCTCTCGCCTTTGCATTCTACTGCTTTCCCTTGCTATTTTAAGCACATTTCCCTTCTAAGCATGTTTATTTTATCCTTTAGTTCTGTTCTCGTTACATCCATGAGTAACTAAGTCACTTAGGGGCATGCTAATGACAACACTATAGGCTAAAAAACGTGAATCAAGCATGTAGGATAGCTCTCGAAGCATTGATTGTATGTAAGCTTCATCCCACGGGCAATTTCGATTGGCCATCCATTTTGTCCAAAGAACTCCTAACCTCTGGAAGGAGTAAGAGTTCAGAGTCATACCATCATGCTAGCCTTTCAAGGTAACCAGGAAACGGCCTAGGAATAGGCGTTTCCCTAGTACAAACCATATCTTTCTGCCTTAACAAGATGCTTAAGACCTTACTTTGAGTTGAGTAAACTAAAGAATCTAATGCATGGAATCGGACGATACATGAGATTGAGATAGTTTGATGCATAGTGAGTAGATCCAGTGTTTGAGAATCGTATAAAAATGCCTATAGGATAGTCATTAGTAGCCCTTAATTCACCCATTTATACACTTTCGCTGTTATTATAATTGCGGTAAAATTGCTGTCTCCGCAATTCTGGTTAAGTTCCCATTCTGTTTAGCTGTCTTTACCTTCATTTATTAATCTCGTGTCTTTTCATTTGAGCTTAGCTTTAACTTGTTCTCGTTTATGTTGCTACCCTTTACACATTCAGCAAGAATTAGACAATTAAAAACCAATTTTACCCCATCAAATCCACCCCTTCTTTCTTAACAAAACACTTCGCGAATAACTAAAAATAAATCTCTGTGGGAAAACGAATGAAATATACTTACTACTTGCTATAAGATCATGTATGCTTGCATGTTCTGAGTGCTCTATCTTTCTTATTGCCTAATTATTTCAACACATTGAGCACGCAACAAGTTTTTGGCGCCGCTGCCGGGGATTTATTTAAGTGAAAACGAAGTTTGTTAAGTTTGAAACACCAAGTTTATTATCTACTGAAACTAATCTACTTTTCATTTCTTTTGCAGGTACTAGTAGGGTAGTTTATGAGTGAGCCTTCAAGTAGTGATCTAGAGTTCAATCCTGAGCCTGAGAGACTACTTAGAGCTAGAAACAAAGCAAAGAAACGACTCTTTAAACAACCTTCTATACCTCAAATAATACCTGAAACCGAAGAAATGGAAGAGATAGTTCCAAATCAGGTACCTGTCATTCGCAATCCCATCGAAATAGCGAATGACAAAAATAGTGCCATCCTCTCATATTTAGTACCTATGCCTGGGGAGCTGAACCCCAGCATAATCCGTCCTGAAATCACTGCCAACTCATTCGAGTTAAAGCCAGTGATGTTCCAAATGTTGTCCACTGTGGGACAATTCTTTGGCGTGGAAAATGGAGACCCCCACAACCATCTTAGGAACTTCTTAGGAGTTAGTGATACATTCATCATCCCAGGAGTTTCCCAAGAAGCCTTGAGGCTATACCTTTTCCCTTACTCATTGAGGGACAAAGCAAAGACGTGGTTAAACTCATTACCATCTGGATCAGTCCGCAATTGGACAGACTTAGCAGAGAAATTCCTAGTTAAATACTTCCCACCTGATAGGAATTCTACCTTTCGTGATGACATAGTTAAGTTCAAGCAGGCTGATAATGAGTCTCTTCACGAAGCTTGGACAAGGTTCAAAGATCTACTTCTTAAATGTCCACATCATGGCATCCCATGGTGTATCCAAATTGAGGTCTTTTTCAAAGGATGCAATCCCAGCACTAGACAAGTCTTAAACTCATCCGCTGGAGGCTCCATGTTGTCCAAGAGTTACAACGAGGCCTATGAGATCTTGGAGAAGATCTCAGCATCTCACTGTAGGTGGTCAGATGATCCTGTTGAGCCAACTAGAGCTCAAGACAAGGATGCTCTAAGTGCAATGAGCAGCCAAATAAATGCCCTGACCAACTTAGTTAAGCAAATGGCTCAAGCCAATCTCCAAACAAGTGTCAACACCGCCACCGCCATGTCAATGGGCACCCAACCAAGTCAAGGTGAGACACTCATCTGTGGATTCTGTGGGGAAGGGCACCTATATGAATACTGCCCTGGGAATCCAGCCTCAGTCTGCTATATTGGAAGTCAGCAGCAGCCTAGGAACAACCCCTATTCCAATACTTACAACCCTGGTTGGAGGAACCACCCAAACCTGTCATGGGGTGGCCAACAAAATGCTAACCAAAATCCTAACCAACCTAGACCGAGTGGAACACCTGGTTTCACTCCCCAACATAACCAATCAATGTATCAAAAACCATACAACCAACCTGTAGGATCTTCTGTAGAAAACTTACTCAAGGAATACATAGCTAAAAATGATGCTACTCTTCAAAGCCAGCAAGCTACTCTTAGGAGCCTAGAGAACCAAATAGGCCAATTAGCCAATGAACTCAAGAGTAGGCCCCAAGGTAGACTCCCTGCTGACACCGAGGTGCCAAGGAGAGATGGTAAAGAGCAAGTTCAAGTAATTGAACTTAGAAGTGGTAGACCATTGGTGAGCAACACAAAGGACACACCAAAGAGAGTAGAGAACACTGAGTCTAGTGCTCCACTGGAGTCTCTGCCAAACCAAGGTCCACCATCAACTAGCACATCAGAAGCCAGGCTAGAGCCAATTGTTGAGGAGATAGAAGAAATTCCAAGGCCTCCACCTATCCTAAGGCGACCTGACGTGCCTGCATATGTGCCACCACCTCCATATCCTCGAAGGCTTAAGAAGAAGCAGGAACAGGAAGTGCATTTTAATAAATTCTTAGAAATTCTTAAACAAGTGCATGTCAACATTCCTTTTGTAGAAGTTTTACAGTCTATGCCTTCCTATGTAAAGTTTTTGAAAGATATTATTACTAACAAAAAGACAATTGGTGAGTTTGAAACAGTAAACCTCACTGAGGAGTGCAGTGCCATCCTCCAGAACAAGCTGCCCAAGAAGGAGAAGGATCCTGGTTCCTTCACCTTACCTGTAGAACTTGGAGGCAAGCACGTGGGTAGAGCGCTTTGTGACCTGTGCGCCAGCATAAACCTCATGCCCCTATCCCTATTCCGCCAGTTGGGAATAGGAGAAGCACGTCCAACCACTGTCACTTTACAACTAGCAGACAGATCCATTGCATACCCAGAAGGTAAGATTGAGGATATTTTAGTAAAGGTTGACAAGTTTATTTTCCTTGCAGATTTCATTATCCTGGATTATGAAGCAGACAAGGAGGTCCCCATCCTGCTAGGCAGACCGTTTCTAGCCACAGGTAGGGCACTGATAGACGTCCAAAAAGGTGAGCTTACTATGAGGGTTCATGATGAAGAGGTGAAATTTAGTGTGTATAAAGCCTTAAGGTACCCCTCTAACCTTGAATCCTGTGCTAGCATGGACGTTGTAGACTCTTTAATGGAAGAACAATTGGAGCATGTATTATCAACTAAGCATGCTAATGAATACGTAGGATTAGAATTAACTGACTTAAACATAGCTGAGATAATGGACATATCTGTAAATAACCCCCAGCATGTTTGTATGAATATTGACTTAACTGATAAAGCCTTAAATCCTTTAAAGCCATCCATTGAGCATCCACCTGTATTAGAATTAAAACCTCTCCCCACTCACCTCAAGTATGCATATTTAGGGAGTAATGAAACTCTGCCTGTTATCATTTCTTCTAAATTAAGTGAAAAGCATGAGGTTGAACTGATATTACTGCTTAAGCAACATAGGAAGGCTATTGCATGGACTATTGCTGATATTAGAGGCATTAGCCCTTCTTATTGCATGCATAAGATTATACTAGAGGAAGAGCACACACCGAGAGTAGATCATCAACGTAGGCTGAATCCCTCTATGAAAGAGGTAGTTAAGAAAGAGATAATTAAATGGTTAGATGCTGGTGTGATCTTTCCCATAGCTAGTAGTCAGTGGGTGAGCCCTATACAGTGTGTACCTAAGAAGGGTGGGATGACTGTGGTAGTCAATGAGAACAATGAACTGATTCCAACTAGGACTGTCACATGATGGAGAGTATGTATGGATTATAGGAAACTAAATAAAGAAACTAAAAAAGACCACTTCCCTTTACCATTCATTGACCAAATGTTAGACAGAATAGCTGGTAGAGCCTATTACTGTTTCCTAGACGGTTATTCAGGGTATAACCAGATTACTATAGACCCCAAAGACCAAGAAAAGACTACCTTCACTTGCCCTTTTGGAACATTTGCCTTTCGCAGAATGCCTTTTGGCTTATGCAATGCACCGGCAACATTCCAAAGGTGCATGTTGGCAATCTTTTCTGATTTGGATGAGTCCATGATAGAAATATTCATGGATGATTTCTCAGTCTTTGGGGATTCCTTTACCAACTGTCTAGAGAATTTAGGACAAGTCATGGCTAGATGTGAAGAGACTAACTTAGTCCTTAATTGGGAAAAGTGTCACTTCATGGTGGATGAGGGGATTGTCTTAGGTCATAGAGTGTCAAGGGCAGGTGTAGAAGTTGATAGGGCAAAGATAGAAATCATAGAGAAGTTGGTAGAGCCTCAGAATGTCAAGGCCATTAGAAGTTTCTTAGGGCATGCTGGTTTCTATAGAAGGTTCATTAAGGACTTTTCTAAGATAGCCAAGCCTCTGTGTGAGCTCCTAGAACTAAATAGGCCATTCATCTTCTCTAAGGAATGTGTAGTAGCTTGGTCAACCCTTAAGAAAGCACTAGTCACAGCACCGGTTATTATAGGGCCAGATTGGGATCTCCCATTTGAGATGTTATGTGATGCTAGTGATTATGCTGTAGGGGTCATGTTAGGACAGAAGATTGACAAGCTAACACACCCTGTCTATTATGCTAGTAAAACTTTGAATGAGGCTCAATGTAATTATACAACTACTGAGAAAGAGATGCTTGCTGTAGTGTTCGCTTGTGAGAAATTTAGAAACTATATTGTAGGCACTAGGACAATTGTGTACACTGACCATTCTGCCTTGAAATATCTCATGAGGAAGGCTGATGCTAAGCCTAGGTTGATTAGGTGGGTGTTATTGCTGCAGGAATTTGATTTGGACATTCGAGACAAGAAAGGATGTGAAAATGTGGTTGCGGATCACCTTTCTCGATTGCAGCACAATTGCGAAAAAATTGCGGAACCCGCAATTTCTGATGCTTTTATTGATGAACATGTCTTTGTGTTGACTCATCGTGATAACGATGAGGAACCTTGGTTTGCTGACATTGCTAACTTCCTTGCATCACAGGTATTACCAGTTTTCAAGGGAGGACAAGAGAAGAAGAGGTTCCTTCATGAAGCAAGGAAATTCATCTGGGATGACCCCACACTTTACAGAACCTGTGCTGACGGCTTGCTAAGGAAGTGTGTTTCAGCTGCTGAAGCGAAGTCTGTGCTGCAGCACTGTCACACAGCTCATTATGGTGGACACTTTGGTGGCCAAAGAACAGCTGCGAAGGTATTTCAGAGTGGCTACTATTGGCCAACAATCTTCAAGGCTGCCCACAACTATGCCCACAGCTGTGATGAATGCCAAAGAACAGGTAACCTCAGTCGAAAGGATGAGATGCCTCTCACCTACATCCTAGAGTTGGAGCTCTTTGATGTGTGGGGCATTGACTTCATGGGGCCATTCCCTCCATCATCAGGTAACCTTTACATTTTGGTAGCAGTAGACTACGTATCCAAGTGGGTAGAGGCCATAGCATGTCCCAATAATGATGCTAAGACAGTTATAAAATTCTTGCATAGGCACATTTTTACTAGGTTTGGAACACCTCGTGCTGTCATTAGTGACGAGGGGACACATTTCATTAATAAGGCTATGGAGAGAGTGTTGGCTAAGTATAACATTAGACATAGAGTAGCCACTCTCTATCACCCACACTCGAATGGACAGGCTGAAATTTCGAATAGGGAGATTAAGAACATCCTAGAAAAAGTGGTCAAACCTAATAGGAAAGACTGGTCCTTTAAGCTTGAGGATGCACTTTGGGCATATAGGACAGCATATAAGACACCTCTAGGTATGTCTCCTTACAGGCTTGTATATGGTAAAGCTTGTCATCTTCCATTTGAGTTAGAAATTAAGGCATTTTGGGCACTAAAAGAGTTGAATTATTGCGTGACTGATGTGGGAACGTTGCGGTCTCTGCAATTACATGAGCTTGATGAGCTTAGGCGAATGTCTTATGAAAATGCCAAAATGTATAAGGAAAAGACCAAGATTTGGCACGATAGTAGACTTAGAGTTAAGGACTTTAAGAAGGGTCAACTTGTATTGTTGTTTAACTCACGGTTGAAACTATTTCCAGGGAAATTTAAGTCTAGGTGGTCAGGTCCATTTGTGATTACTAATGTGTTTGTTCATGGTGCCATAGAGATAAAGAACTTGCAGCAAGGTCAACCGTTCATGGTTAATGGTGCAAGGTTGAAGCACTACTATGAGGAAGGAGATGTGAAGACTCTCTCGGCCTTCCTCTTGACTGAAGCATGAAAACGAGAACGAGAGAGGACGAGTGATTACTGTGCTCGTCAACATAAGGCTCATGCCTTAGTTTATTTTTTGCGATTTTCCGGTTATCGTTTGTGTGTTTTGTTGTATGATTTTAATTACGAATTTGATGTTGTTTTTATTTCTTTTTGTAGGGAATCGAAAGAGGGAATCAAGGAGAGTAATTCCAGCTTTAAAAATCAAGAAAAGATTGAGCCAAATAAAAAATACGGATGAGCAAAGATTGACATTTAGATGAAAAAAAAATCCCTAAAATTGCGCTGGATTTGCAGGATCCGCAAAAAAAATATAGCCGTTGGGATTTATCCGTTTCCTTTATATCCGTTAGAAGGCGCTCGATCGATACGATTCTCCCACTCTCTGAATTCCAAGAAAGCTGCGATTCTCTTCATCTTTGATTCTTCTCTTCAAATCTCCAAGATTCAACAATGGTGTTCACAAGGGCTGAAAGATCTGCAGCCAAGAAGAGGGCTGACGACGCTGAAACGGCTGCGAGAGACGCACTGCTTGCCTTGGCTGAGGCTGACGCTGCGCGAACTGAGCGCCTTCCCAAACTTCCGATTCGCAAGAAGAAGTGGAAGGTTGTCACTGAGATCCCTGCTGGACCTTCTGAGCCAGCAGGCACACCCAAGAAGCGTAGGTGGAGTTTAGCGGTGGCCGCTGAACCGAGCAAACAAAAGACTCCCTCTGTGGAGAGTCAAGAAACTGATCGTGTGTCCCACGATTCAGCCAAGAGGAGTGCCTCGCCACCTGCACCACCAGCGCACAGCTCTTCTCCATCACCGCCAGCGCAGAGCCCTGAGCAGCCGTCTTCACCACTGAGTTCTGCACAGACACCTTCAGCAGAGCAAACAACCACGCCGTCGCACACTTCCCCACGGCCTGACCCTGAATTCCCATATGGGGAGTACCAAGAATCAACGCAGGGCAGTGGGGAAGGTGAGGAAGAAGAGGTTTTCTCTCCGTTGAGGGAATCCAATCCTGAGAGTCCTGTGCAGAAGGATGATTCCATGGAAGAGACGTTGGGGGCGTGCCTTCAGCAGATCGCCATCGAGGCGAAGCTCAAGAAGAAGAAGGCCAAGATTCTCAAGGCCAAGCGATCCAAGAAGCTGAAGAAGAAGAAGGCCAAGAAGGCGCCTTCATCAGAAAAAGAGAGCACTGAGCCATCGCTCAAAAGACTCAAAGTTGAGGCTGCAGAGTCAGCCAAGCCAGCAGACAAAGGGAAGGCCAAGCTTTACCCTGAAGACGAACCTCAGTCAGTGAGGTATGTGTCCTCTGACGCTGAGTCCAGAGGCGTTGAGCTGAGGAAGAGGGAGTTGCTGCATGAGAAAGGCTTCCTCGACAGACCTGCTGACCTGCCGCAGATCTTGCGCGCAGGAATCATAAATCATAGCTGGGAGGAGTTGTGCAGGCCACCCAATCCAGCTTATACGAGTATGGTATACGACTTCTACGCCAATCTGCGAAACTCTGAGGAGGGGCTTTCTGTGGTGAGGGGAGTAGAGGTGGACTACTCAGCAAAAGCCATCAACGAAGCTTATGGCCTCAACGGGCCAAAGACATACTGACTATGCGAGGATCGTTGATGTGCCGACTGAGGCAGTGCTGGAGGAGGCCATTCGAACCATTGGCCAGCCTGAAGCAGCGTGGACTGTATCACGCAATGGGAGGCACACCCTCATGAGTGCCAACCTTACAGCAAAGGCAGCTGTATGGTTTGCCTTTGTAAGGAGGAAGCTGTCTCCTGTGACCCATGAGACGACCATCAACCAGAGCAGATCGCTGCTGGTCTATGCCATTATGCGAGGTCTCACGGTCAACGTGGGTGAAATCATGTCAGCCGCCATTGCTGAGTGCGCCAAGAAAGGTAAGGGACCACTGTTTTTCCCTAACACCATAACTAAACTATGTTTGCTTGCAGGAGTTCCCATTGAGCGGATGGAGCAGCAGATGGCTTACACGGGCCACTTGGAGCTGCCTGCTGGCTTGAGGCTGAAGAGGAAGGGGAATATGGAGTTCGAACTGGATAGGTTGGCTGCTGATCAGTCATTATCCATGGCGTGTCTGATGGATATGCAAAGGAGGATGGCTCAATGGGCCACTTATGCACAGGCACGGGACAAGGAAGTTGCAGACCAACTTGGGTGCATCTTCCCTGACTTCCCCACAAACCTCCTGACTCCATGGGTGCCGCCACGACCACGACAACCTGATGAGGATGAAGACATTTGAGTGCTGGTTTGAATTGCACTGAAGGGAGTATTGCTGTTCCCTTAGAAAAAAATAAAAATAAAAAAAAAATCTTCTTTCTGATAAACCATGTGAATTATGCTGTTTTAGTACAATTTTGATCTGTTTTAAATGCTTAGTTTTATGTTTTTAATTTTGCTTAGTATAGTCTGATGATAACTGACTAGGTAGGATAGTTTAGTTTTATTTTTGGAGAGCTTGAATGACTGGAAAGTGCATGCTTAGGGGCCTTAGTGAATGATATATCTGCCCTGACTTGATTGCGAAATAATTGCGGTCCCCGCAATTTTTATGACTGAAAGCATGTTTTGGACTGTCTGTTAGCTAGGCTGTGATCTGTTTAAATTCTATCTTTTGCTGCTGTCATGACTACCTTATATAGCTTATCTTAAAGCATGCTGGATGAGTGTCATAGGACACCCTTTGATAGTTTAAATTAACCTCTAAAAAGCTCAGCATGCATAGCCGTAAGTCCTTGCCTGTTTGTTTTTCAATTTTCTGCTGCTGTGATATTTTCTTTTAAATGTTCTGTCTATGCCTAGGGCTTTTAGATTCTCTTTGTTTTACCTTAGACTAGATGCTTCTACGACAAGTTTGGGGGTGTGCCACCTCCGACACTCATTGGGGACAATGAGTAGTTGAAGTTTGGGTGAGGCCACCCTAGGCCTAGGAACATTCCTCTCTCCCTTAAAACATAAGCATTCTTCTTCTCCTTGACAAAAATAATGACTTGAAAAAAAAAAAAAAAAAAAAAAAATGAAAAATAGAATAAAGAGGGGAGTCTCTCTCAGGTTGCTGAGTAATCAGTGCCAAGTGTGTAACCCACAAGTGGCAGTGCATCAAAAGGCAGCCAAAGGAGAGGCTCCACCTAAGAAAGAAAAAAGGAAAAGAGTAGGGAAGAAGAATGTATACCTAGGATTTGCAACTTTGTGGCTTAGATGTCCTGAATAAAAAGAACTCTGATCCTCAAATTAGCTAGGCACAAAGTTGTAACTTGTAGGGTTGTTTAGGGAGATGAATGTCTATCCAATGTAGTGATGCCAGGGTTTAGGTTGTTCTCTAAAAGTACCACTGTCACCGTTAATACTAAGACTGGCATGACTCTAAGGAATCCTAGACAATTTAAAAATAAAGCTAGAAGCATGTACTGAGTCTGAGGTAGAGCTAGGCAGAATTTGAAACCTTAGGGATAGTGGCATGATATGACAAAAGCAAATAGATCAGTTGTAGGGAGTTAATGAAAACAGAAGGAGTGTTAGGCAGGCAAAGTCAGAAGAAGCTAGATAAGAGGGTAGTTTTAAGCTTAGAAGTGTGGCACAGGACAGCAGTGCTATAGATAGGGATATGGGGGAGTTAGTAAGTGGTTAAAGAAGAAGAAACAGCAGCCTAGGAAAGTCCTTAGATTGCTTGAGGACAAGCAAAACCTTAAGTTTGGGGGTGTGTTACGTCTCCAAAAGTGACCTTTTTAGGACTTAATTATCTTAGAAAGATGTTCACTCTTAGGTGTTTTTGATAGCATTTAGCCTAAACCTATGCTTAAATATGAGAATTAGAAGAAGGTAGCTAAATTAGGACTTATGTACAATAGGAAAGAAAAGGGTTGAAAACCGAAGGAAAAGAATGAAAAACAAGCATTGCGATAGCATTGCGGAAACATTGCGGTTCCCGCAATGTTTCAAGTGAAAACCGTAACTTGACTGATCTTTTTCTGTTAATTTCCGTTATTTCAGGGATTCGTTCTTTCTCCTCCATCCATTCTGAAGTACGACGTTGAAGATTGATGGTTCTCCTTGGCCCAAATGCACCTGCAGATTACTATAAATAGGGGTCAAAGTCGAGGGTTCAAGCATGATCCGAAAGCGTAGAAGTCTTCTCGCAGTCCACTTTTTCTCCTGTTTTCCTTTGCCGTCTGCTGGTTTGCGAAGCTCAGCTGTTGGAATCGATAATCTGATAGGAAGGAGAGGAGATTCTTCTTCTCTCCTGATTGGATTCATCCAAGCAAGGCTGACCTTTCTCATCCTTCATTCGAGGCGGCTGCAACGAGACTTTCGAGCTTGTTTTATTGCTTTCTGTTCTTCATTTCCATTTTCCAACTCTGTCTTGTTGTTGTTTCCGTTCTTGTGGCTAATTTAGTTCATTTCGTTGTGTTCTGTCTTTCTGTTCTTTACTTTAAGTATCGATTATGTTCATTCAAACAATCAATTAATCAAACATAAAGTTCAGTATTTCACAGTCTCTCGCCTTTGCATTCTACTGCTTTCCCTTGCTGTTTTAAGCACATTTCCCTTCTAAGCATGTTTATTTTATCCTTTAGTTCTGTTCTCCTTACATCCATGAGTAACTAAGTCACTTAGGGGCATGCTAATGACAACACTATAGGCTAAAAAACGTGAATCAAGCATGTAGGATAGCTCTCGAAGCATTGATTGTATGTAAGCTTCATCCCACGGGCAATTTCGATTGGCCATCCATTTTGTCCAAAGAACTCCTAACCTCTGGAAGGAGTAAGAGTTCAGAGTCATACCATCATGCTAGCCTTTCAAGGTAACCAGGAAACGGCCTAGGAATAGGCGTTTCCCTAGTACAAACAATATCTTTCTGCCTTAACAAGATGCTTAAGACCTTACTTTGAGTTGAGTAAACTAAAGAATCTAATGCATGGAATCGGACGATACATGAGATTGAGATAGTTTGATGCATAGTGAGTAGATCCAGTGTTTGAGAATCGTATAAAAATGCCTATAGGATAGTCATTAGTAGCCCTTAATTCACCCATTTATACACTTTCGCTGTTATTATAATTGCGGTAAAATTGCTGTCTCCGCAATTCTGGTTAAGTTCCCATTCTGTTTAGCTGTCTTTACCTTCATTTATTAATCTCGTGTCTTTTCATTTGAGCTTAGCTTTAACTTGTTCTCGTTTATGTTGCTACCCTTTACACATTCAGCAAGAATTAGACAATTAAAAACCAATTTTACCCCATCAAATCCACCCCTTCTTTCTTAACAAAACACTTCGCGAATAACTAAAAATAAATCTCTGTGGGAAAACGAATGAAATATACTTACTACTTGCTATAAGATCATGTATGCTTGCATGTTCTGAGTGCTCTATCTTTCTTATTGCCTAATTATTTCAACACATTGAGCACGCAACAAAGGCTAATAAAGAATTTGACTCTAAGGACATGCTTACATGCTACTAATTCAAATCTCGATGCATTTTACAAATCTAAACATAACATAATCACGAAAGCAATCAGCGCATGCATTTTATTACGAACATATCAAAAATTAACTATCGCTCCCTAACGTGTGTGTGCTAGCCAACCTATCCTAAACCAACGTAAGCCCGGAAAAACCGCATGCAACATATCATCCCGTTTTTCCTCTACTTCTAGCGATTAAGAACAGTCTAAACTTGACTTACACAAGAGAGAGTAATAAATTAAGAGACCTAAACACTTTTCTCATTCTCTTTTTTTTCTGAGTACTTTGTACTTGTTGCGTGCTCAATGTATAAAAGAAATAGGCAATCAGAGAGAGAGAGCACTCAGAACATGCAAGCATACACGATCTTGTAAGCAAGTAGTAAGTATTTTTTCATTCGTTTTCCCACAGAGATTTATTATTAGCTACTCGTGAAGTGTATTGTTAAGCAAGAATGGGTGCATTGGATGGGGTGGAATTGGTTTTAAGTTGTCTAATTTCTAAGGAATATGTAAAGGGAAGTAACATAAACACGTGCAAGTCAATGAGAAGCTCAAATGAAAAGAGAAGAGATTAACACACGAAGAGGAAAATAGCAAAACAGAATTTTTAACTTAGCAGAATTGCGAAAACAGCAATTCTACCGCAATGCTACTAACAGCGAGAGTGTGTAAAATGGAGAAACAAGGGCTACTAACGACTCCTCTATAGGCATTTTTATACGGTTCTCAAACACTAGATCAGCTCACTATGCATCAAACTAACTTAATCTCATGTATCTTCCGATTTCATGCATTAGATTCTTTAGTTTACTCATGTCCAAGTAAGGTCTTAAGCATCTTATTTAAGCAGAAAGATATGGTTTGTACTAGGAAAACGCCTATTCCTAGGTCGTTTTCTGGCTACCTTGAAAGGCTAGCATGAGAGTATGACTCTGAACTCTTACTCCTTCCAGAGGTTAGGAGTTCTTTGGACAAAATGGATGGCCAATAGAAATTGCCCGTAGGATGAAGCTTACATATAATCAATGCTTCGAGAGCTATCCTACATGCTTGGTTCACGTTTTTTAGCCTATAGTATTGTCATTAACATGCCCCTAAATGACTTAGTTACTCATGGATATAGAAATAACAGTAGTAAGAGATAAAGCAGACATGCTCAGAAGAGAAATAAACTTAAAACAGCAAGGCAAAACAGTAAGTCGCAAAGATAAGAAACTGTGGAATAAAGAATTTTGCTTTGATTACTTGATTGTTTGAATGAACAAAAGGGAAACTTAAAGTAAATAACAGAAAGACAGAACGCAACGAAATGGAATGAACTAGCTACTGGAAAAGAAACAACAACGAAACAGAGCTGGAAATTAGAAATAAAAGACAGGAAGTAGAAATTGAGGTTGAACGCCTCGTCGCAAACGCCTCGGCTGAAGGGAGAGAAAGGGTAGCCTTGCTTCGATGAATCCAATCGGGAGAGAAGATGAATCTTCTCTCTTTCCTATCAGATTGTCGATTCCAACAGCTGAACCTCTCAAACCAACAGACAGAGAAGAAAAACAGGAGAAAAGATGGAGCTGCGAAAAGACTTCTACGCTTTCGGATGATGATTAAACCCTCCTCTTTGACCTCCTTTTATAGTATTCTGCAGGTGCGATTGGGCCAAGGAGAACCGTCCATCCTCAACGTCGTACTTCAAAATGGATGGAGGAGAAAGAACGAATCCCTGAAATAACGGAAATTAACAGAAAAAGATCAGTCAACTTACGGATTTCACTTAAAACATTGCAGTTTCAGCAATGTTTCCGCAATGCTGCCGCAATGCATATTTCTCATTCTTTTACTTCGTTTTTCAACCCTTTTCTTTCCTTTTGCAAATAAGTCCTAATTTAGCTTCCTTCTTCTAATTCTCATATATAAGCATAGGTTTAAGTTAAATCCTATCAAAAACACCTAAGAGTGTACATCTTTCTAAGATAAATAAGTCCTAAAAAGGTCACTTTTGGAGACGTAACACACCCCCAAACTTAAGGTTTTGCTCGTCCTCGAGCAATCTAAGGACTTACTTAGGCTGCTGTTTAATCTTCTTTGACCACTTACTGACTCCCCTACATTCCTATCTATAGCAACGCTGTCCTGTGACACACTTCTAAGTTTACAACTAACCTTTTATATTGCTTCTTCTGACCTTGCACGCCTAATACTCCTACTGTTTCTTTTAACTCACTACGACTGATCTACTTGCTTTTATCATATCGTGCATCTATCCCTAAGGTTTCAAATTCTACCTTAGCTTTACCCCAGACTCAGTACATGCTTCTAGTTTATACTTTTGAGCTACCTAGGATTCCTTAGAGTCATGCCAGTCTTAGTACAAACCAGTGACAGCAGTACATTCATAGAACAAACTAAACCCTGACATCACTACATTGGATAGACACTCATCTCCCTAAACAAACCTAGCAGCTACAACCTTGTGCTTAGCTTATTGAGGATTAGAGTTCTTTTTATTTAGGACATCTAAGCCACAAAGTTGTAACTCCAAGGTATACATTCTTCTTCCCTACTTCTTCCTTTTTTTTTTCTTTCTCATTTTGGTGGAGCCTCTCCTTTGGTTGCCTTTTGATGCAATGCCACTTGTGGGTTACACACTTGGCACTGATTACTCAGCAACCTAAGAGAGACACCCCTCTTTATTCTATTTTTTATTTTTTTCAGCTCATCATTTTTTGTGAAGGAGAAGAAGAATGCTTATGCTTTAAGGGAGAGAGGAATGTTCCTAGGCCTAGGGTGGCCTCCCCCAAACTTAAACTACTCATTGTCCCCAATGAGTGTCTTAGGTGGCACACCCCCAAACTTGTCCTAGAAGCATCTAGTCTAAGGTAAAACAAAAAGAATCTAAAAGCCCTAGGCATAGACAGAACATTCGAAAAGTAAATATCACAGCAGCAGAAATTTGTAAAAACAGGCAGGTAAGGACTTAAAGCTATGCATGTTGAGCACTTGTAAGAGGCTAATTTAAACTATCAAAGGTGTCTTATGACACTCATCCAGCATGCATTTAGATAAGCTATATAAGGCAGTCAAGATAGCAGCAAAAGACCAAATTTAAACAGATCCAGCCTAGCTAAACAGTCAGTCAAAAACATGCATTTACTAATAAAAATTGCGGACTCCGCAATTATTTCGCAATAGAGACAGGGCAGATATAGCAGTGATCCAGGCCCCTATGCATGCTTTTTCCAGTCAGTTAAGTTATACAAAAAAGGAAGCTAAACTAATCTACCTATTCAGCTATCATCAGACTTCACTTAAACAATTCTAAATATTAAAACTAAAGACTAAAACAGATCAAAATATTCACTCAAAACAGCATAGTTCACAAGATTCAACAAAAAACAGTTTGATTATTTTTTCTTAATTCTAAGGGAACAGCAATACTCCCTTGAGTGTCTAGCACTCAGATATCCTCATCATCATCATTCCGTCTTGGTCTTGGTGGCGCCCATGGAGTCAGTAGGTTCGTGGGAAATTCAGGGAAGATGCATCCCAATTGATCAGCAACCTCCTTGTCCCTTGCCTGCGCATATGTGGCCCATTGAGCCATCCTCTTCTGTAGATCCATCAGGCATGCCATGGACAGAGACTGAGCAGCAGCCAAACCATCCAGCTCGAACTCCATGTTCCCCTTCCTTCGCATCCTCAAGCCTGTAGGCAACTCCAAGTGCCCTGTGTAGGCCAGCCGCCTTTCCGCTCGATTGGGACCCCTGCACGTAAGCAGAGCTTAGTAATTGTATTAGGAAAGAAAAGCGGACCCTTACCCTTCTTGGCGCAGTCAGCGATGGAAGCTGCAATGACCTCGCCCACGTTGATTGTGAGACCTCGCATGATCGCGTAGACCAGCAGCGATCTGCTCTTATTGATGGTGGTCTCATGGGTCACTGGGGACAGCTTCCTCCGCACGAAGGAAAACCAGACAGCCGCCTTGGCTGTGAGGTTGGCACTCATGAGAGTGTGCCTCCCATTGCGTTACTGTCCACGCTGCCTCAGGCTGGCCAATTATTCGAATTGCTTCCTCCAGGACAGCTTCTGGTTGCTCATCAACGATCCGTGCATAATCAGTGTGTTTTTGACCTTTGAGGCCATAGGCTTCGTTGATTGCCTTCGCTGAGAAGTCTACTTCGACTCCTCTGACCACAGACAGGCCATCCTCAGGATTCATCAAATTGGCGTAAAAGTCATACACCATGCTGGAGTAGGCTAGATTGGGTGGTCTGCACAGCTCCTCCCAACCGTGATTCGTGATCCCTGCTCGCAAGAATTGCGGCAGGTCAGCGAGTGCGTCGAGGAATCCCTTCTCGTGCAGCAGCTCCCTCTTCCTCAGCTCAGTGCCTCTAGACTCAGCATGAGAGGACACGTACCTCACTGATTGAGGCTCATCTTCAGGGTACAGCTTGGCTTTCCCTTTGTCTTTCGGTTTGGCTAACTCAGCAGCCTCAATCTTGAGCTTCTTCAGAGACGGCTCAACACTCCCCTTCTTGGGCTTCTTGGACTTCATTTTCTTGGACTTCTTTGGCCGTTTGGCCTTGACAACCTTGGCAGCCTTCTTCTCCAATCTTGCCTTGGTCGTGATTTGATGGAGGCACTCCCCCAGCGTCTCGTCCATTGAATCATCCCTCTGCGCAGGGCTCCCAAGGCTGGCTTCCCTCAACGGAGAGAAGACCTCTTCGTCCTCAACTTCCTCACTACCCTGCGTCGATTCTTGATGCTCTCCATAAGGAAATTCAGGGTTAGGTTGTGGGGAAGTGGGTGATGCTGCAGGGCTCTGCGCTGCTGGTGGAGTCTGTTCAGAGCTCTGTGGCGAAGGAGAAAACTCAGGGCTTCGCGCTGGTGGTGGGGATGGCGAAGAGCTCTGCTTGGCCGACTCGTGTGACAAACGGTCACTTTCTTGACTCTCCACAGAGGGAGTCTTTTTCTTGCTTGCTTCTTCGGCCACCGCCATGCTCCACTTGCGTTTCTTGGGCGTTCCTGCTGGTTCAGAGGGTCCAGCAGGGATCTCTGTAACCACCTTCCACTTCTTCTTGCGGACAGGCAGCTTGGGGAGTCGTTCAGTGCGCGCAGCCTCAGCATCTGCGAGGGCAAGAAGTGCTTCCCTCGCAGCGATTTCAGCGTCGTCAGCCTTCTTCTTGGCCGCAGATCTTTCAGCTCTCGTTAGCACCATTGTCGAATCGTGGAAGTCTGGAAAGAGGAATTGCAGATGAAGAGAAAGACAGATTTCTTGGAGTTCAGATAATGGGAGAATCGTACGGATCATCGCGCTTCTAACGGATATAAATAATGATGGAAATCCCAACGGCTATTTCCGTTGCGGATTCTGCAAATCCAGCGCAATTTTAGTGACCGTTGGAGATTTTCTGAGTTTAAATGCCAATCTTTTCTCAACTGAATCTTTGATTTGGCTCAAAATCTCCTTGATTTTTTTATCTTGATTTCATCTCCTTGATTCCCTTTATCGAATCCCTATTAAAAGAAATAAAATCGACATCAAATTCATAATTAAAATCACACAAAATATACACAAACAGTAATCGAAAAAATAGCAAAAAAATAAACTAAGGCATTAGCCTCGCGTGGACGAGCACAGTGATCACTCGTCCTCTCTCGTTTTTATTTTCATGTTTCAGTCAAGAGGAAGGTCGAGAGAGTCTTCACATCTCCTTCCTCATAGTAATGCTTCAATCTTGCACCATTAACCATGAACGGTTGCCCTTGCTGCAGGTTTTTAATCTCGATTGCACCATGAACAAACACGTTAGTTATTACAAATGGACCTGACCATCTGGACTTAAGTTTGCCTGGAAATAACTTCAATCGTGAGTTAAATAATAAGACAAGCTGGCCTTTCTTAAAGTCCTTAATCCTCAGCCTACTGTCATGCCAAATCTTGGTCTTTTCCTTATACATTTTAGCATTTTCATAGGACATATGTCTAAGCTCATCAAGCTCATTGGTAGATGTACTTTTGGGGTACTCCAAATTCAAGCTGTCGAGGCTTGCCAAAATACAATTTATAAACCCGATGTACACCGAGCTATTTGAAGCTTAGTGGTAACGGGGTCGATCCACAGGGAAATAAGAAATTTAATCTAACTAAGTCTAATTTGCTAGAAATAAAAGAATGCACAAATTAAAGAATGGTAATTTGGTTTTGGGGGAAGGGAGCTCCTAATTATGCTAACGGAAAATTAAATGATAACGTGCAAAAATTAAACGGTTGTGCTTAACTTCGAGAAGTGGACTTGCTCGTTATGGATGTTCGGATCATTGATATGGTTTACGCGTTAGCTAATTCATGCACACAATTCATTTAGTTATTCCTAACTCAAATGACCCAAGGAATTAATTAGAAGCGTGCAATTCTAATTAAACTTAGCCAATAATCTATCCAAGGTAGCGACCCCTAAATCGATTACGTGCTAGTGACGGGAACATTGCGACGGCCTAATCCTAAGACTAAACCGGTTTCTCTCTTGCCTTAAGCCTAACATGAAAACGTTAATTAATTCAGTTTACCAATGTCACCTTGGGCCGAACTAATTAGCCATGCTTAGACCCGTGCTACCTAGCGGTATAGGCAATTATACGTCCCAACCTTTAGCCCTCTATCATGCATAAGAATTAGAGCGTCAATCTAATTTAGCTACACATGCTAGATTTTGATGAAGAACAAGCAAGAGATGCATTAATCAAACTACTTTCTCAACATTCACAAAAGGGAAAAATCTCCCCAAACATCCAAAACTTACAAATCCAAACCCAAAATTAAACACTAACCTCGATTTAGCCTTCCATGGAGGTTGGATTAATCCAATCCCCCATGGAAGAGCTTGGAATCATGCACAAGAAGGAGAAGAAGTACAAAAATGGAGGAAAAATCGTCTTGGAACCGAGAGGAGAAGCTTGGAGAAGAAGGAGGATTGAAAAAGTGGCTGCAAATCTGCAACTTTCACGGTTTTTAAGCTCGGAGCGTCGAGACGCTAGGCCAGCGTCTCGACGCTGTGCCCTAAGTTGGCAGGCGCGCGCGCGGCGTCGAGACGCGCGCGCGGCGTCGAGCGAGCGTCGAGACGCTTGCTCTCGGGTGGATCTTCAAATGTACGCTTCAGAGTTCGGAGCGTCGAGACGCTCGGCCAGCGTCTCGACGCTGTCGCGCGCGGACATGGCGAGGCGGACACGGGCGAGGGCGCGCGGGCATGGGCGAGGCGGAGCGGGCGTGGGCGCGCGGGCGCGCGCGGACATGGGCGAGGCGGAGCGGGCTGGCGCGCGGGCGCGAGGCGAGGCGGCGCGCGCGGGCGCGCGCGCGTCTGGTCGTCTGGGCGCGGGCGTGCGGTGCTTGCGAGCGGCGCGCGCGTGCTGCGTTTCGTTGGGCGCCTGGGCGCTGCCCTCTCGGCTCTTAGCCCACTTTTGGGTCGTTTTGGCTCCCGAGCTCCGTTTGGCCTATTGTTTTGACCCGGACACTTCCCGAAACATGTTAAATGACCTTTTTAGCCCCGAAAATCATCAATGGACTTCCCGAGCTCTTCACCATGAAATCACCTACAAGGAAGCATTTTAATCAATATATATCATGGTTTTAGCTAGAATTAGGGACATTAAGATAGCTCTATTTTGGAGCTATCAAAATACCCCCGACCTAAATCTTGCTAGTCCTCGAGCAAGGTATACTCTAAATAATCTCCAAAGAATTAAATGCATGCTTGGACTCTAATCTCAATGCTTGTGAAACAAGGTACTTGTAGTAAATTCAAAACCATCAAAAGCATGCAAACGTTGAAATCATTTCAAAATTTAAACTCTTATTCCCTTACGTGTGTGTGTGTTTAGCACCTCTCAACCTAGCTCACGCAAGCCCGGAACAACCTTATACAGTCCTATGACTCGTTTTCCCTCTACTTATGGCGATAAGAACAGTCTAACGGCTTTTAGTGATAGGAATAGCAACAAAACATAAGGCCTAATTTTTATTCTTTTCTTTGAGTACTTTGTACCCATTTTCTTTTCTTTTGAGCAACTTTTTTTTTATTCTTCTCCAAGAGAGCCTAACACGTCAAACTAAATTTTAGCTTCACGTTTTTAAGGACCATTGCTCACTTCCATTAGTTCCCCTTTCATGCAGTGACAACCGTGGGTTACACGATCGCCCCTGGTTACACGGGCAACACAAGAAGGAGGAGCAACTCTAGAGGTTTTATTTTTCATGCATACTTTTTTTTTTTTAGGCAATAGCTTCGCTATACACAGATGAGTCATTACTAATTCTACACATCAAGCCTCCCTAATGGTACCTTTCGGAGTGACAACAAGGTTTCAGACACAATAAGACTATTCTAGACCTACAGAGCTGAGAATAAGAGTGCTATGTGCTCAGTGAATGTAGGGAAATAACAGAAAAAATTTTAAAATAGGCTCAAAATGTGCATACATCGTCAAATTTTCGAATCATGCAAATACGGAGTGTTCACAAGCAAATCACAGACCGTCCTCATCGGACACATGCATTCAGATTCTAATCTAACAGCCAGAGTACACATATGCTCGACAACTACTAAGAAGTCTCATCTCTATGTATCAACAAACTCCACCCCCCACCTTAAGATATGCATTGTCCCCAATGCATTCAACTATAAAAACAATAAAATTCTAAGGGAACAGAAAACCTCCCCTGAATTTTATGGAGCTGACGGGTGGAGATGTGCACCAACGTCCTCCAATGGGCTCTCGAATCGTCGACCGTTCCACCTTTTCTCCTAGGAAAACAAAAAAACAAACAACAATTCAAAAGCTAAAATAAAAACAAAAACAATGCGATAAACAACGGAAATACAGTTCAAACTCGGGTGCCTCCGAGAAGCGCAAATTTTTAAAGTCGATTGCTCGACTGTATTCTCTTGTCAACTCATCCATAGTCAAACTTGGAAGATGCCCCATCCATCTTCCTAAGCACCTCTTTCCTGCGAAAATCCATGAACAGGTCTTTCTCTCGTGCCTTCTGTGCACATACAACATCAAATTTAAATTTTGCAGGTTTAACAAAAGGTTGATCCCATAAAATTGATGCAAAAATGTGAGAGAAATTTTCATGCATTCCAGAGGCATAAGGATCAGCAGGAAAGAACGGGTCATTTACTTTGCCCAAAACATCTTCCACCTTTTCCAAGGGGTGCACATAAGAATTATCAACCAATTGCAAAGTAGAACCAGATTCATGCAAGTCATTCATTTTAGGCTCATCAAAAACAGCATGCGACTCAACATGAACCGATGGCTCTAAATCTAGCATGGGTTGATTAATCATTTCATTTTCAGTAGTGCAAGGTAAAGTGGAAGGAAGTAGATTAGCAGGGTTCTCAACAGTTGTCAAAGTAGAAACAGATGAATCACAAAATTCAGTCAAGGATGGCTCATGCAACTCATAATCATCAAAAAGTTCAGTTAAAAATAATGGGTCATCCCCATCCTCAACAGTCATGCATTCATTATGAGCTACAGATTCAAAAATGTCTACTTGACAAAGAGAGAAGACATCATCAACATGCTCTTCTACATCGGGCAAATGCATCTCAACAACCTCTCCGCCATACTCAACAGATAATATGCCCTTATCCACATTAATTTTAGTTTTAGCAGTTTTCATAAAGGGCCTACCTAATAGGATCGAAGCATGCGAAGAGGAATAATTTTCATCCATTTTCAGAACATAAAAGTCAACAGGAAAAATTAATTCATTAACTTGCACTAACACATCTTCAATAATTCCTAAAGGATGCACAGAAGTTCTATCAGCAAGTTGAATAATTGTTCCTGTTTTATTCATTCCTTTCAGTTTCAGTTTCTGATAAATGGAGTACGGCATAACACTAATGGAGGCTCCTAGATCGAGCATTGCTCTTCTAATATGCATACCTCCAATCTTACAAGGGAGAGAGAACATACCTGGATCGCCGCATTTAACCGGTAAGTTCTTTGTGATCACTGCAGAGACGTTCTCACTTACCACGACGCGTTCACTCTCCTTTGTCTTCCTCTGGTTGGTGCAAATTTTCCTGAGGAACTTGGCGTACCTCGGAATTTCCTTCAGAGCGTCCAACAGAGGGATGTTGATCTCTACTTTCTTGAATGTGTCCAGGAACTCCTTCTCGTAGTCCTCCTTGATGGAGCGCATGTAGCGCAGCGGAAGCGAGACGGATCATTGGCACTCTAATTTCATCAATTTAGCTAAATAAGAAACATGCACAAAGCTTTGAAATAAAAGGAATTAGAACACATACCTCTTGTAGTTCTAAAGACTTCTCTTCCAATGCTCAAATCTCCTCACGAACCCTTCGAAGCTTCCCTCGAACTCCTCGAGAACCACCTCCGGTAGTCCCGCTATCCTCGGGCCGAGCAACGGAGTGGTGGGACTCCTTTATGAAAGAAAAAGTTTGGAAGAAGAAGATGGGAAGATGAAAGTGATGAGGATTTTGTGAGAAGAAGTCTAACACTTAGCTTTCTAATTTCTCAAGTAACATGAACTCTTCATGCTCATCCAACATTCAAACTCTTTAAAAATTCATCAACTTCAAACCATTTGAACTTCATCCAATTTATAGGCAATTCACATGCAACAAAGTCTTTGCTTAGCATGACACCTCAAATTGGATGGATTAGTCTTCAACCAAGTGTTCCAAAATTGATGAGTTTATATGCATGTTGTTGGTGATTCACAATCCACTTCACAACTTGGATAAACCCACTCAACTTGGATAAATCCACTCAACATGGATAATTCCACTTTGACTTATAATCACACTTGTAATATTTTGTCATTTTAAAATTAATTCATAATTAATTTTAATAAGCAAAATAAATTATAATTAATTAAACTTTTTAATTAATTAATATTATTATTTAATTCAATATCAAATATTAATTAAATAATAAGACTAATCCCGGTTTCTTAAACCGAATCATCACACATGAATCCCTATTCATGTTTTACACCGATCTCATATTTAAATCATATTTAAATATGTCCATCATTCTTCCAAAACCGAATTTCAATAAATTCAAATTCTTTTTCTCTCATATTGTTACACGGCTTAATCCGAGCTAGCCAGGAGAACCTAAAGGACCTACAGATCATGAGCTCCAACGATACGAGATTAACCGGTCAAACTCTTTAACCAAGCTAACCAACATTCGTTAACCCCCGGAGACTCCACTAAAGTCCAAGGGTTGCACTCTCCTCGCCGTAGATATATTTCTGTCATCTTGATATAACCATCATCAGTAAGTCGATCCTTCACAGGTCGTTCGTAATTACAGCTGGGTCAAAATAACCGTTTTACCCCCGTAATTACATCTTGTTCCTTAAGTCCCACTGATCCTCTAATGAACTATTGGTTTGTGGTCCAACCACCAAACCGATTGGTATGTGATCTCATCACTATACCAAGTCCCTCTCGGGCCAATGAGAGGGTGGGATCCCTAGTTCAAGACCCGGAGTCAGCACTTAAGGGAACAACCTCTCTACTAATCCCTAAAGGCGGGTAGGAGTGAATTCCATCTCGCAGGACTATGTTCCCAGCTACCTACCCGGTCTTATCCCCAAGATGGTAGGCTTATTGAGTCGGCGATCTCGGGCCACTCTCACCCATACAAGTCAAAGGATAAGCCCGAATAAACAGGAGTTCATAGCGTGCTCAGGATTCAGATCGAGTTACCTAGGTCATCATATGAAAAAGTCGGTCTTTACAGTAAACGGAGTTATAAAGAAAGAGTGACTTTATTTCGCGGTTCAGTCTTATGCAAACTCATTGCATAGGACGCCCCCACTCACATGTCTCCACATGAACGATTTCGGATCACATCGTTTGTACTATACAAAGTGGGCCGCGTCCAATAGTGTCCCCAGGATAAGGTACCCAGCCTTATCCCTATACTATAGACCGTTCTGGCTATTACTTGAACTTGATCCACAATCATGTCATACATGAAGTTCAAGTATACAACCTATAGCCATGGGTTCTTTGTCTATTGGAGTTAGGTTAAAATTAAAAACAATTCATTTTATTCAATAACAACTTTACTGAATAAATCTCAATAACAACTTTATTGCAAAATAGAATATACATTCGGTTTACAAACCACGAGTTTTAGGACATAAAACCCAACAAACTCCAACTTGGACTAAAACGTTAGTGGAGTATTACATGCTGGATGAGAAAAACTGGAATATCAAATATTTCCATGACTTTTCTCCCACTATCCTACTGTACAACTCGTAGTCCTAGACTCACTAGGTGCCCCTCGAACACTTTAGCCGTGAGGGACTTTGTAAACGGATCAGCAATATTGTGCTCTGAGGCGATCTGCATGACGATCACGTCTCCTCGATGCACTATCTCCCTGATGAGATGATATTTCCGCTCAATGTGCTTTCCACGCTTATGGCTTCTTGGTTCTCTCGAATTTGCCACAGCACCAGTATTATCACAATAAAGTGTGATAGGCAAATTCATATTTGGAACAACTTCCAAATCCGTCAAGAACTTTCTAAGCCATACAGCCTCTTTCGCAGCTTCGCAAGCCGCGACATACTCAGCTTCCATGGTGGAGTCAGCAATACAACCTTGCTTTATACTCCTCCATACTATTGCCCCTCCGTTAAGAGTGAACACTGATCCCGATGTGGATTTCCTCGAATCCTTATCGGTTTGAAAATCAGAGTCAGTGTATCCTGTAAGGATCAAATCCTTCGCGCCATACACGAGCACATAGTCTCTCGTTCTCCGAAGATACTTGAGGATGTGTTTAACGGCAGTCCAATGATCATATCCTGGATTGGACTGGTACCTACTGACAATTCCCACTGCATAGCATATGTCGGGTCGTGTACATAACATGGCGTACATCAGACTACCGACTGCTGATGCATAGGGAATTCGTCTCATATCCTCAACTTCTTGAGGTGTCTTAGGACACTCTTCCTTTGACAATTGAATTCCATGCCTGAAAGGTAAAGAACCCTTCTTGGAATTCTGCATCGAATATCGTATCAACACCTTGTCGATATAAGATGCTTGAGACAGCGCTAGCGTTTTGTTCTTACGATTCCTTACGATTTGAATCCCTAGAACAAACTGAGCCTCTCCCAAATCTTTCATTTGGAATTGGGTCGCTAACCATTGCTTAACGTCAGTCAGGAACCCTACATCATTCCCAATGAGTAGGATATCATCTACATATAAGACTAAGAAAGCTACAACAAAATTGACTATTTTCTTGTAGACACAAGGTTCGTCAACATTCTGTTCAAAGCCATAAGATTTGATCGCAGTATCAAACCTTATATTCCAGGATCTAGACGCTTGCTTCAACCCATAAATGGATCGATTAAGCTTGCAAACCTTTTGCTCTTGACCCTGAATTATGAACCCCTCTGGTTGAGCCATATAAATACTCTCTTCAAGATTGCCATTCAGAAAGGCTGTCTTGACATCCATTTGCCAAATTTCATAATCATAAAATGTGGCAATGGACAAGAGTATTCTAATCGACTTTAACATGGCAACAGGGGAAAAAGTTTCTTCATAGTCCACCCCTTCCCTCTGGGAATAACCCTTTGCCACAAGTCGAGCCTTAAAGGTTTGCACCTTACCGGCTTGGTCTCGTTTCCTCTTGTAGATCCACTTGCAACCGATAGGTCTTTCACCATCAGGTTGCTCTACAAGATCCCAGACCGAATTGAAGTACATCGACTCCATTTCGAGGTCCATGGCTTTAAGCCACTGGTCCTTGTCTATGTCATTCATTGCCTGTTTAAAGGTCAATGGATCCTCAACGCCGTCATCAGGTATGACGACCTGGGTTTCCGTTAAACCCATATAGCGGTCGGGTTGTCTCACATCCCTCCCACTACGTCGAGGTATTCTCAACTCTTGAGAAGGACCAGCCTGATCAACAACTCTTGTTGACCCATCTGTAGCTTTCCTGGAAAGCTCGTTCAAAACAATTTTGCTCGAAGGTTGATGATCTCTCATGTGGTCTTCCTCTAAGAACGTGGTGTTTGTCGATACAAGCACCTTGTCCTGTTGAGGATCGTAAAATAGACCACCTTTCGTTTCCTTGGGGTAGCCTACGAATAGGCATAATTTTGAACGATGTTCCAACTTCTTTGGATTGGGCACCAACACATGTGCCGGACACCCCCAAATTCTGAAGTGACGTAAACTACCTTTACGCCCTCTCCATAACTCATAAGGTGTTTCTTAAACACTCTTAGAGGGAACCATGTTCAAAATATATACAGCAGCCTCTACTGCATATCCCCAAAACGAACTAGGCAGTTGAGCATAGCTCATCATAGATCGAACCATGTCTAACAGGGTTCTATTTCTCCTTTCGGACACACCGTTCTGCTGCGGTGTTCCGGGCGCTGAGAGTTGGGATACTATTCCATGTTCTATCATATAGTCCTGGAATCTTAAATCCATATACTCTCCAACTCGATCTGATCAGAGTGTTTTAATCGTTTTACCTAATGTGTTCTCAACCTCTGCCTTATACTCCTTGAACTTTTCAAGAGCTTCGGACTTATGATGCATTAGGTAAAGATAGTCGTACCTAGAATAATCATCAATGAAGCTGATGAAATATTCATACCCTCCCCGTGCTTTAACATTCATCGGACCACAAAGATCTGAATGTACAAGCTCTAGAGTTTCTTTGGACCTATGATCTTTTTCAGAAAAAGATCGTCTGGTCATCTTGCCCTCAAGACAAGACTCACATGGTGGTAGAGAGTTGTCCTCTAACTGATTTAGGAGACCACTCTTAACCAATCTCCCAATCCTATTGAGATTAATGTGGCCTAGTCTCAAGTGCCAAAGATAGGTACTTGGAGAAAGTTTCTGCCTTTTAGTTTGAGTTTGAGCTGTTTTAAACATCTCGGTGTTCAAAATAGCTTTTGCCTCTGTTGGTCTTAACACATACAAGTTGTTTTCAAGTTTCGCAGAACATATATGTACACCTCTTTTGCTAATGAACGCTTCATTAAAATCAAAAGATACTTTATACAAATGTTCAAGTAAACAAGAGATAGATACAAGGTTCCTTTTAAAGCTAGGAACCAACAGTACATTTTCAAGTAAAATGAAACTATCTCTATATAACAACTTGACAGCTCCCACTGCCTTGGCTGAGACAACCTCTCATGTTCCAACCCTGAGAGTTATCTCACCTTCAGCAAGCAGCTGCCAGGAACTAGTTTCTTGGAAAGAAGAACAAACATGGTTAGTGGCTCCTGAATCCAGTATCCAGGCAGAACTATCATGTTCCACTAAACATGTTTCAACAACGAGTAAATCATATTTACTTAGTTGTTTCTTCTCAGCTTTGCTCGCCATGAGGGTATCATGATAGACCGATGAGGACGGTTGTCCAAACATCATCTGTAATGAATCCATGATCTCCTTAGCGGAGACCATTACCTCATGCTTCTTAGCTAACACATCGGATGTGTTGGCCAAGATGTAGACTCGGGCTTTATCATTAGCCCTAGTCCACCTGTCAAATGCATCTCGAACAGTTCGAGTTGCAGATGAGCTAGGAGGAGGAGGACATTCCTCTGTTAAGACAAACCTAAGATCATCGATAACAAGAATCGTATTCAAGTTCGATTTCCAGGTCGTGTAGTTATCGCCGTTTAGTTTATCAGAAGCTAGTAATTGGATAAACGAGCTAGACATGCTGAAAAGAATGAATTCTATTAGTGAATTGAACTTAACCTATTTTTAACAACCAATCAAGAATTTTAGCAAAAGTAATAATGTACCCAAAAAATCATTATTAATTTGCAACGATACTTCAGTGAGTCAGAGCAACCGCTACCGAGGGGCAGTCAATCACTCCTTCACTGAACCAAGACATTCTTGACTAAATGCTAATACCAGAATAACTCATATTCCTATAGCACCTTAGTTATCGCTACTTCGGTCAAGAATCTACTAACAACTTAGTAATCCTTGTAAGTGTGACCCGCCATTTTCAGAACTCAGAGGTCGGCCCCAACAGTGCAACCGAATGGAAATGTCAGAGTTGGGAATGGACCTAAGAGACCCTATCCATTTCTGGAGATTGAGTTGTTCCGACTCCCATGAAACGGCCCTCCGAATGGACGGTGCTACTATGGGCAACCAGCAGGCGGAACATGGGAATCTCACGGTTCAACCTAATGGAGGAGACCGCAGGATGTATTGACATACTTCCTTCTCCCACTTACTATAAATACTTTCTCCATTCACCTTGCTCTTGATTTATGCAAACACCATCCGAATGGGGATGCCCTATTGACATCACGAGGCCGAGCATAAATCTCACGGTGTGAACTTTGCGAAGAACGTAGGAGGAGATTGATATATCACATATACCTTCTCAACACCACTACTAAGTATTTTAGAATGGTTTGGGTATAGTTTTACTTAGGCATTATCCGGCTAAGACAATAAAACCTAAGTCTAGGTAGAACATACTTTTACCTAAGATGTCTAGGTGATAAACGTTTTATAGCCTTACACCTCTCACGTGCATGCTCATAAAGCCGGGTTAACTTAACTCAAGTATCGGATCGATCCCCAGGTAGGAGGTGTTCCATAAACCGTCATCTTAAATACCTCCAACCTTAGTGCAGGATCAAACCGGGTGAGTTCTCTCGTAACCTTAGCTTTACAAGATATCGACCTATTTTAACTATTAAAACTAATCGATACTAAATTCCTAATCGCATTGGAATTCTTTAACCCTTAGTGAGCATGCATTTATCTTTGTTATAGATTTTAAATGTCTATCTCATTTTACAACGCTTTATAAAATAAAGACATTCTATAACATGCTTCCTAAGCTAGAATATAACCATTACATTCAATTTATAACATGCTTCCCAAGCAAGAATATAACAATTATATTCAACTAAGGCAACTATGTTGTATGTTTAATTTCACAACTAATATAACACTTATATTAATTTTACTTTTAAACAAGCAACATCCAATTCATAAATTAATATAACACTTATATTAATTCTCATGAATTAAGCATGCATACTATACAACATAACACTTATATTATACTTTCAATGCATGCAACATGCTTCCTATGGTGGGATTTGAAATCTATATGGCATACTTTATGCACATACAAGAGACTTTAATTAAAACATACATTCACAATGCATAATTAATTAAACACACTAAAGTGGACCGGTTTTGGCATCACGGACAAGCAAGCAACTAAATTATTACAATAATAATTCATCAACTAGGTTGAGACGCTTCCGAACCCTTCGAACAGCCCCGAACCGGCTTGAATTTGCTTGAACCGGCCAAAAAAACAGCAACTACAAAACTTAAAAAAAAAACTGAACAGGTCCATAACAGTTGTCCCAACTTCAACAGCCCGTAACTGAACCAATACCGACCCGAACCGGACCAAACGAACGCTGAACCGGACCTCCAGAGGGTGAAGAACAAGGAACCGGTCTGACTTTCAGTGAACCAGACCGCCCGAGGACCGAACCGGACCGTTTCTTCCACCTTGCGCTGAACCGGTGTTGTGCTGGAATTTTGCATAAAAAAACAGCAAAAAAACAGCATGCTGTTTTTTCCGACACCCGAGCTTCTGTCTTCGAATTGAAAGCCTATATGGACTCTAATGACTCCGAATTTTTTACAGACTCTTCTTCACACATTAAAGCCCATACACACTCGGGCATTTACAAAACAAAGTACAAATAAAAGCTCAAAAAAATATGCCAAAACCGGGAAACACTTTAGACGCCCATAAAAATAAATTTCTAAAACAAATACCCACCGAGCTCAAATTGATGCAAATTGAGTGACCAAAAAACGCTCTGATACCAATTGATGGAGCGCATGTAGCGCAGCGGAAGCGAGACGGATCATTGGCACTCTAATTTCATCAATTTAGCTAAATAAGAAACATGCACAAAGCTTTGAAATAAAAGGAATTAGAACACATACCTCTTGTAGTTCTAAAGACTTCTCTTCCAATGCTCAAATCTCCTCACGAACCCTTCGAAGCTTCCCTCGAACTCCTCGAGAACCACCTCCGGTAGTCCCGCTATCCTCGGGCCGAGCAACGGAGTGGTGGGACTCCTTTATGAAAGAAAAAGTTTGGAAGAAGAAGATGGGAAGATGAAAGTGATGAGGATTTTGTGAGAAGAAGTCTAACACTTAGCTTTCTAATTTCTCAAGTAACATGAACTCTTCATGCTCATCCAACATTCAAACTCTTTAAAAATTCATCAACTTCAAACCATTTGAACTTCATCCAATTTATAGGCAATTCACATGCAACAAAGTCTTTGCTTAGCATGACACCTCAAATTGGATGGATTAGTCTTCAACCAAGTGTTCCAAAATTGATGAGTTTATATGCATGTTGTTGGTGATTCACAATCCACTTCACAACTTGGATAAACCCACTCAACTTGGATAAATCCACTCAACATGGATAATTCCACTTTGACTTATAATCACACTTGTAATATTTTGTCATTTTAAAATTAATTCATAATTAATTTTAATAAGCAAAATAAATTATAATTAATTAAACTTTTTAATTAATTAATATTATTATTTAATTCAATATCAAATATTAATTAAATAATAAGACTAATCCCGGTTTCTTAAACCGAATCATCACACATGAATCCCTATTCATGTTTTACACCGATCTCATATTTAAATCATATTTAAATATGTCCATCATTCTTCCAAAACCGAATTTCAATAAATTCAAATTCTTTTTCTCTCATATTGTTACACGGCATAATCCGAGCTAGCCAGGAGAACCTAAAGGACCTACAGATCATGAGCTCCAACGATACGAGATTAACCGGTCAAACTCTTTAACCAAGCTAACCAACATTCGTTAACCCCCGAAGACTCCACTAAAGTCCAAGGGTTGCACTCTCCTCGCCGTAGATATATTTCTGTCCTCTTGATATAACCATCATCAGTAAGTCGATCCTTCACAGGTCGTTCGTAATTACAGCTGGGTCAAAATAACCGTTTTACCCCCGTAATTACATCTTGTTCCTTAAGTCCCACTGATCCTCTAATGAACTATTGGTTTGTGGTCCAACCACCAAACCGATTGGTATGTGATCTCATCACTATACCAAGTCCCTATCGGGCCAATGAGAGGGTGGGATCCCTAGTTCAAGACCCGGAGTCAGCACTTAAGGGAACAACCTCTCTACTAATCCCTAAAGGCGGGTAGGAGTGAATTCCATCTCGCAGGACTATGTTCCCAGCTACCTACCCGGTCTTATCCCCAAGATGGTAGGCTTATTGAGTCGGCGATCTCGGGCCACTCTCACCCATACAAGTCAAAGGATAAGCCCGAATAAACAGGAGTTCATAGCGTGCTCAGGATTCAGATCGAGTTACCTAGGTCATCATATGAAAAAGTCGGTCTTTACAGTAAACGGAGTTATAAAGAAAGAGTGACTTTATTTCGCGGTTCAGTCTTATGCAAACTCATTGCATAGGACGCCCCCACTCACATGTCTCCACATGAACGATTTCGGATCACATCGTTTGTACTATACAAAGTGGGCCGCGTCCAATAGTGTCCCCAGGATAAGGTACCCAGCCTTATCCCTATACTATAGACCGTTCTGGCTATTACTTGAACTTGATCCACAATCATGTCATACATGAAGTTCAAGTATACAACCTATAGCCATGGGTTCTTTGTCTATTGGAGTTAGGTTAAAATTAAAAACAATTCATTTTATTCAATAACAACTTTACTGAATAAATCTCAATAACATTTTTATTGCAAAATAGAATATACATTCGGTTTACAAACCACGAGTTTTAGGACATAAAACCCAACACTCCTTAGGCGGTCTCGCTAACCTGCTAGGAAAAGGAGCCTTAGGCACATAAACTCTAGTACATGTAGGATCGAAATTTACCCCATGCCACCGTGGTTCGGGATTTTCTGTCTGTGGCTCTGCGTGGCCATAATCGACTTCCACCGGCGGGGTACTCGTGGGAAGATGCTTCCCACTTCTCAGGGCGATGGCACTAGCATTCTCAGCTTCCTGCTTTTCCATCCTATTTATCTTCTCGGTCGCAAGGGACATTTCCTTAACCACATCTTGCATCTGAGTTCCAACGTTATCGAGCTTGTCCAAGGTGTCTTGCTGTGATTTGGAAACTACCGCAATTATAGCTTTAAGCATGTCCTCAGTGGGTCTACCTGAAACAGAAGATTGGGATTTAAGAAAGTCATCCTGTAAAGCGAGAACAGCTTTACTTACCTCAAAAAGCTGAGCCTTAAGCTCGTCCACGTCCTTTCTCAAGCGAGCTTGCTCCTCGCTTCCGTCTCCACTCCGCTCCAAACTTCTAGCCAAGTTGGAAATTAAAACTCTAGCTTCAGCGGGTGTCTTATCCATAATCGAACCTCCACTGGCGGCGTCTATCATCTGCTGGCCTTGGGGAAGCAAACCGTAGTAGAAACTCTGAATGAGGGAATGCTCGGTTATTTGATGATTAGGACAATCCTCGCATAACCGACCAAACCTCTCCCAGCACTCTAGGACGGTTTCTTCCTTTCCTTGCTCAATTTTGTGAATCTCCCTTCTGAGGGCGACGGCCTTTGACGCAGGAAAATACCTTTCTAAAAACGCCCCATTCAGCTCCTTCCAAGAAGTGATGGACCCGGTCGGTAGGTAAAGTATCCAATCTCTCGCCTTCTCCTTCAAGGTGAAGGGAAAGGTCCTGAGATGGAGTTGATCTGCAGTGATGTCATCGGTTCTGAATGACGCACACACCATCTGGAATGTCTTGAGGTGTCTGACGGGATCCTCATCTGTATTACCACAAAAAGAAGGTAATAAGTTAATCAGACCAGCTGTAAGTTCAAAATTACCTGTAGCTACCGGATGTTAGATACTCGATGTGTTCCGGCCGAGCTCAGATGATTCAAGCTCCCTCAAGGTTCTTTGATGCTCAAGATTACCCACGACCTCCATCTCGGCGCTTCTTTTGAATTTTCAAAGAATGACTGCGCTCCAAGAACTCAAACAAAAACGGGTAAAATAATACAAAAGAATAAAACTGTACAAAAAGTAAAGAAAAATTTTAAAACCAACTAACTAAACTTAACTAAACTAAATTAATTAATTCCCCGGCAGCGGCGCCAATTTTGGTAGATGTACTTTTGGGGTACTCCAAATTCAAGCTATCGAGGCTTGCCAAAATACAATTTATAAACCCGATGTACACCGAGCTATTTGAAGCTTAGTGGTAACGGGGTCGATCCACAGGGAAATAAGAAATTTAATCTAACTAAGTCTAATTTGCTAGAAATAAAAGAATGCACAAATTAAAGAATGGTAATTTGGTTTTGGGGGAAGGGAGCTCCTAATTATGCTAACGGAAAATTAAATGATAACGTGCAAAAATTAAACGGTTGTGCTTAACTTCGAGAAGTGGACTTGCTCGTTATGGATGTTCGGATCATTGATATGGTTTACGCGTTAGCTAATTCATGCACACAATTCATTTAGTTATTCCTAACTCAAATGACCAAAGGAATTAATTAGAAGCGTGCAATTCTAATTAAACTTAGCCAATAATCTATCCAAGGTAGCGACCCCTAAATTGATTACGTGCTAGTGACGGGAACATTGCGACGGCCTAATCCTAAGACTAAACCGGTTTCTCTCTTGCCTTAAGCCTAACATGAAAACGTTAATTAATTCAGTTTACCAATGTCACCTTGGGCCGAACTAATTAGCCATGCTTAGACCCGTGCTACCTAGCGGTATAGGCAATTATACGTCCCAACCTTTAGCCCTCTATCATGCATAAGAATTAGAGCGTCAATCTAATTTAGCTACACATGCTAGATTTTGATGAAGAACAAGCAAGAGATGCATTAATCAAACTACTTTCTCAACATTCACAAAAGGGAAAAATCTCCCCAAACATCCAAAACTTACAAATCCAAACCCAAAATTAAACACTAACCTCGATTTAGCCTTCCATGGAGGTTGGATTAATCCAATCCCCCATGGAAGAGCTTGGAATCATGCACAAGAAGGAGAAGAAGTACAAAAATGGAGGAAAAATCGTCTTGGAACCGAGAGGAGAAGCTTGGAGAAGAAGGAGGATTGAAAAAGTGGCTGCAAATCTGCAACTTTCACGGTTTTTAAGCTCGGAGCGTCGAGACGCTAGGCCAGCGTCTCGACGCTGTGCCCTAAGTTGGCAGGCGCGCGCGCGGGGTAGCGTCGAGACGCTGCGCGCGGCGTCGAGACGCGCGCGCGGCGTCGAGCGAGCGTCGAGACGCTTGCGCTCGACGCTTGCTCTCGGGTGGATCTTCAAATGTACGCTTCAGAGTTCGGAGCGTCGAGACGCTCGGCCAGCGTCTCGACGCTGTCGCGCGCGGACATGGCGAGGCGGACACGGGCGAGGGCGCGCGGGCATGGGCGAGGCGGAGCGGGCGTGGGCGCGCGGGCGCGCGCGGACATGGGCGAGGCGGAGCGGGCTGGCGCGCGGGCGCGAGGCGAGGGCGTGCGGTGCTTGCGAGCGGCGTGCGGTGAGATAAGGAAACAAGCCCTGTATGATCGGCGTGGGCGTGCGGTGCGAGCGGCGTGGGCGCGAGGGCGTGCGCCCGAGCGGCGTGCTAGAACAAGAAGAATTGCGGAGCTAGCAATGTTCTAGCAATAAAATCGCAAGAGTAAAAGACTAGAAAAACAGCTAAGGCAAAAACAGAGTTATAGAATTGCGGATCCAACAATTATCTAGCAACTAAATTAACAACGATTTAAGGGTGAGATAAGGAAACAAGGTCGACTTAAGACTCCTCTATAGGTAATTAACTACGATCATTCAGCAGTAGATTAACTTACCATGCATCAATTTAGCTTAGTCTCATGCATCTATAGATTACATGCATTAGATCCTTTAGTTCACTTATATCCAATTGAGATATAAACACCTATTTATACAAGCAAGCTAATGAATTGTACTAGGAGAACGCCTATTCCTAGGTCGTTTTCTGGTTACCATATAAGGCTAGCATGAATGGACGACTCTGAACTCTTACTCCTTCCGGAGGTTAGGAATTCTTTAGACAAAATGGATGGTCGGTCGAAATTGCCCATGGGATGAAGTGCACATACATTCAATGCATTTGAAGCTATCCTACATGTTGAACTCTCGTATTTCTAACCTATAGATTCATCTTAAACAGACCTTTATGTGATTAGTTACTCATGGTTGGTGGGAAATTGGAAAGACTAGATTGATTAAGCATGTTGTAAGTATCCAATGAAAGCAATAGAATAAAAGATAACAAGATGAAGAACTCGAAAGACTGAAACGATTGCTCTATAAATTAAGGTTCAAAACTCAATGTACGAAGGTATGAAAAATAGTACAGAACTGAGGAAATTGAAAACGAATCGCAGGAGTGTAAAAAATAGAAACGAAAGACAGAAAGCAGTAAGAAAGTTATATAAAAGTGGGCACGAATCTCCTCGTCGCAAGCGCCTCGGATGAAGGGGAAGATAAGCTGATCTTGGGGATGAATTCGATCGGAAGAGAAGAAGGATCTTCTCTTCTTCCTCTCGAGTTATCGACGCCAAAGGCTGATTTCTTCATTCCAACAAACGGGGTAAGGAAAATGGGTATGTGGATTGCGTTGAGATGGGGAACTCCACGCTTTCGAGCTATGTTTCTCCTTCACCCTTCATCTCTTTTTATAGCGTTTGCAGGTACCTTAGCCACGGAGAACCAGCCATTCTGAACAACAACCCTCCACGTGGCAGCAGGGGAAAGCTTAGGCGGCTGAAAAATTTCAACTATGACGACTGACGGCTGGGAAAAACTCAGCAGCAGCAGCTTTGGCATTGCGGATTCCTTGCGGTGACCGCAATATTCATTGCGCAGACAGCAATGTGATAGCACTCTAAAAGTGCTAATATTTAGCTCCTAAGTCTTGTAAATTAGAATAATTATTTGGGCTTAATTGATATATTTTGTATAATTTAATCGCTAAGGGGTAAACCGGGCATTTGTGATAATTAAGAGCTTAAATGAATATTTTAGAATATTTTATTAATTAGTCGTTTTGAGTGACTAAGCTACATTAATTAAATAATCTAATTTCAACTCAAAATAGACTAATGGTTTAATGGTGTAGGTTTGTTGAGGGAATGGTGAAGCCAAGGTTCAAATCCTGGTGGGAGCAGAAATTTATTATTTTTGTAGAAAGTCAACGGTCAACGGTCAACACCACGCCCAGACCCTCGCCATCGCTCCGCGCGCGCCCCATCGCCCTCGCCGCTCGCCCTCGCGCGCGCCCAGACCCTCGCCGCTCGCGCCCCAGTGCCCTCGCCCGCGCGCAGCCTCGCGCCCCAGCGCCCTCGCGCGCGCCACGCCCTCGCCCTCGCCCGCGCGCCCTATCCGTGACTGTAAATGCCCGTCATTAAAAGTGCAAAAAATTGTCCGTCATTAAAAGTCTAAAAAAAGCGGTGTTTTCCATTTTTCCATTCTCCGTAGCGTCTCGACGCTACTCTGAAGTATAAAAAAAACATTTTCGCGATTTTAGGTCATTCCATCTTCGTTTTGGGCTCGGGATTGACGTTTTTTAACCATTTTTGAAGCTCTTCTTCTCCATTTGGGTTGTATGAACTCTACAACCTCCATGGAAGCTTGGAATACTCCATCTCCCATGGAAGGCTAGAGGTAAATGCTTGATTAGTTGGTTGAGGGATTGATTTCTATTGTATTTAGGTGAGATTTATGCTTTATATGAATGTTTAGCATATGTGTATGAACTCTTGCATCTCTTTCCTGTATTAAGAATGAATAGCATGCCTTTCTAATTAGGATTGACGCCCATAATTGTTACGCATGTTAGTCGGCTAGCATTGATTCCTGATTAGTTTTAATGCAAGTAGCGAGGGTCTAATCGTGCCTAATCAATTTGACCCTATGTGATGAATGGGGTATGAATTGATTATCGTATCGCGGTGGACTCAAGGTTAAGAGAGAAATCGAATTAGTTTTAGGATTAATTCGTCGCGATGTTACCCATTACTGTTTTCTGATTAATTTAGGACTAATCACCTTGAATTGATTAAGAGGCATGTTTAATTAGAATTGTCTTTTTCTAATTAATTCTTCGGGGTGTTTGTATCGGTGTCGAGCAAACATTTCGCGTGCATGAGCATCTCGACTAATTTCCATGTTTATCAATGAACTGAAATACAATAGAGCAATCCCGATACTTTCTAATTAAGCATACTTGTCAATTTCATATTTCCCTCTTTAATTTTCCGTTAGCGCAATTCTTTGCATGTTAGTAATTTTCCAAACAAAACCTCCCATTGTTTTTACTTCATTACAAATTCAATTTAATTAAGTTAGGATTATAGCTTGCTCCCTGTGGATCGACTCCGTTGCCACTAGCTGCAAAACTTAGTGAGTTCGGATTATAAATGTTATTTTGGCGGGTTTCGACAACCCGAAATTGGTAGGACATTCAAAAATCCTACCACCAAAATTGGTGCCGTTGTCGGGGAGCAACAATTAATCTTACTTGGTTGAATTTTATTTGTTTTGTGTTTTTAATTTTTCTTTTTAAAATTATTTTCTTTGGTTCTGTTTATTTTTATCCTTTTTGTACAGTATGACCCGTTTGTTTTGAGTTGTTGTGTGCAGTTTTCTTTTAATTTTTGAGAAAAGTGGAAGAAATGGAACTTGCAATTAACGATGAGCCTCAAAGGACCTTGAGGCAGTTGGCATCACCTGACTTGGACCGCCAACCACTGTGTATATCGTATCCGGTAGTACCAGGTAATTTTGAGCTTAATGCCGGTTTAATTAACTTACTACCTTCCTTTTATGGTAATGCAGATGAGGACCCTATTAGACACCTGAAGGAGTTTCAAATAGTGTGTTCGGCGATGAAGAAAACTGAAGCCACTGGCGATCAGTTGTACCTGAGAGCCTTCCTTTTCACATTAAAGGGAAAAGCAAGAGATTGGATGTATTATCTTCCGTCGGGATCCATTGCCACATGGAGCGGGTTGAAAGGGCTATTTTTGGAAAAATATTTTCCCGCTTCCAGAGCCACTTTGATTAGGAAAAAGATTTATGGCATTGCGCAAGAGGAAGGCGAGACCCTTCACGAGTGCTGGGAGAAGTTCGGTCAGCTATGTGAAAGTTTTCCCCACCATAGGATAGCAGACGGAGAGTTGATCCGGTATTTCTACGAAGGCTTGCTTCCACGAGACCGCCAAATGATTGATGCTACTAGTGGAGGATCTCTCCTTGATAAGACTCCCGTAGAAGCTAGAGTTCTGATCTCTAATATGGTCGGGAACCTTCAGCAGTATGGTGGTGGAGGAGTGGAGCAAGCCCGTCTCTCAAAGGATCTGAACGAGCTCAAAGCCCAAGTACTCGAGGTAAGTAACTCACTTCTCATAGTAGCTCAAAGCTTACAAAAATCTCAATCTTGTGTTTCAGATCGAAATGTCGAGGAGATGGTGAGTTCTTATTTGACGAAATTTTCGGCCATGTTTGAGAGTAGTGGAGATCTAGTGCGAGGTATGGCCGATGTAATGAAGAGGCTTGACGAAAGACTTAGTAAGGTGGAGGATCAGTGTTCATGGAAACCACCCCAGCAGACGGTGGCGAGCACTTGTGAGCAAGTGTGCGCCATGACCTTGAGAAGCGGGAAGGAAATTCCTTCTAATACTATGCTGGTGGTGGATGATCTGGTTGTAGAACCTGAACCGAGGAGAAGGGAGTACGTGCCTAGAGCTCCTTTTCCAAGCAGATTGATGAGGCCTGTGCCTGAGGAAGAGGAGAGCAAAGAAAAAGAAACTCCTCCTGTTGTTCAGAAGTATGTGCCAACGCCTCCCAACCTAAGAAGACAGTTGAATCCTGAGATCATACAGGAAGAGGACCGAGATGAGAAACCACCTTCGCTTAAGCAAAAATATGTTCCGGTAGCACCTTTTCCAAGTAGGCTGGTTAGACCAAAGCCCGAGGTGGATGAAACTGATAAAGAAGTCTTGGAGACTTTTCAAAAGGTGGTGGTGAACATTCCCCTTTTGGAAGCCATCAAGCAAATCCCCACGTACTCCAAATTCTTGAAGAACTGGTGCACCTCCAAAAGAAAGTCGAAGAAAAAGGAAGGAAAGTTGGGGAGTGATAACGTCTACGCTATCTCAGAAGGTAAATTACCCAACAAATGCAAGGATCCAGGTATGTTTACATTGCCTTGCACTATAGGAGATCAACTGATTAATCATGCCATGTTAGATTTAGGAGCATCTATTAATGTAATGTCATATGCTGTTTTTAGAGAGCTTAAATTGAATGACTTGCATGAAACTGGTGTTATTGTGCAATTGGCTGATAAATCATATGTGCATCCCTTGGGTAAAGTTGAGGACGTTCTAGTTAGAGTAAATGATCTGTATTTCCCTGCGGATTTTTATGTGCTTGAAATGAAGGATAAACCATCTCATGTCTCTAAATCAATTCTGTTGGGACGACCTTTTATGAAAACTGCAAAAGTTAAAATCGATGTTGATAAAGGTGTCCTGTCTGTTCAATTCGATGGAGATGTGAATAAGTTTAAAATTGATAAGTTAAAATCAGAGGAGTCTGTTGGGAATGTTGATGTTGTTTGCTCTTTATTCGAAAATGATGTTGTCTGTGTGCGGAAGGCACGAGAGAGAAATTTGTCTGTTGATGTTTGCAGGAACGATGAGATTGGGAAGATGTATGAAGCATCTTCCAAGATTGATTATAGATGAGTCGAGTGCAAGAATACAGTCGATCAATCGACTTTAAAAATTTGCGCTTCTTGGGAGGCAACCCATGTGTTCTTAAATTCTTGTCTTTACTTTCAGTTTTTATTTTTCATTGCTTAGTTTATTTGCTTTTCCTTTTGTAGGAGGTTTGACCTGAGGATCGAGACAGTGGGCGAAGACCGCGCTGCTCCAACCGACAACCGAACAAAATTCAGGGGAGGTTTTTTGTTCCCTTTTATTTTGTGCGTTTTAACTGCTTAGTCTGAAGTGTGATACATAGAGGACTATGTATCCTTTTAGGTTGGGGGTGGAGAAGTTTGTTGGAGTTTTGAAGTTGTTGAGCTGTGGAAATTCTGAATTAGAAGTGCTTTGGTCTGTTGTTGCATGTTGTTCGATGAGGACAATCTATGAAATGCTTTTAAATTCTTCGTATTTACATATCTAGAAAAGCATGAGATTGTATGTGCATGTTGAGCATTTTTCAAAAAATTTTAAAATTTTTCTGTTTCTCCCTTGCATCTATCGAGCACGTAGCATCCTATTATTGGTTCTGTAGGCTTAGAATTGTCTTATGTTGCATGAAATCTTGTTGTCACCCCGAAAGGCACCCCTAGGGAAGGCTTGATGCATGATAGGTTGTATTAAATTAATCGTGTTATAGCAAAGCTATTGCCTAAAAAAAAAAAAAAAAAAAAAAAAAAAAATAAGTAAGTAAGCATGAAAATAAAAACTCTAGAGATGCTCCTCCTTCTTAAAGTGCACATTAAGAAGTGAGCATTAGTCCTTAAAAACGTGAAGCGAAATGAAGCTTGACGTGTTAGGCTCTCTTGGAGAAGCAAAAGAAAATTAAAAAAAATGGATCAAAAGAAATAAAGAGTACAAAGTACTCAAGAAAAAAAAATGTTTAGGCCGTTTGATTTGTTACTCTCTTGATTGTTGAAAAGCCATTAGACTGTTCTTTATTGCTAGAAGTAGGGGGAAAACGAGATGTAGAGTTGCATATGGTTTTTCCGAGTCTATAAGAGCTAGAATAGGTTGGCTAATCACACACGCACGTAGGGGAGTAACAGTTTAATTTTTGAAATGTTCTCAACTTATGCATGCAATCAATTGTTCTCTTTTGTTGTAAGTGCCTTGTTTTTTAAAGCATTGAGGTTAGAGTCGTTGCATGCAATTTCATTCTTAGGAGCTAGTTCAGAGTTTTCATTGCTCGAGGACTAGCAAGATTTAGGTTGGGGGTTTTGATAGCACTCTAAAAGTGCTAATATTTAGCTCCTAAGTCTTGTAAATTAGAATAATTATTTGGGCTTAATTGATATATTTTGTATAATTTAATCGCTAAGGGGTAAACCGGGCATTTGCGATAATTAAGAGCTTAAATGAATATTTTAGAATATTTTATTAATTAGTCGTTTTGAGTGACTAAGCTACATTAATTAAATAATCTAATTTTAACTCAAAATAGACTAATGGTTTAATGGTGTAGGTCTTGTTGAAGGAATGGTGAAGCCAAGGTTCAAATCCTGGTGGGAGGAGAAATTTATTATTTTTGTAGAAAGTCAACGGTCAACGGTCAACACCACGCCCAGACCCTCGCCGCTCGCGCCCCAGCGCCCTCGCCGCTCGCCCTCGCCCGCGCGCCCTATCCGTGACTGTAAATGCCCGTCATTAAAAGTGCAAAAAATTGCCCGTCATTAAAAGTCTAAAAAAAAGCGGTGTTTTCCATTTTTCCATTCTCCGTAGCGTCGGGACAGCGTCTCGACGCTACTCTGAAGTATAAAAAGAACATTTTCGCGATTTTAGGTCATTCCATCTTCGTTTTGGGCTCGGGATTGACGTTTTTTCACCATTTTTGAAGCTCTTCTTCTCCATTTGGGTTGTATGAACTCTACAACCTCCATGGAAGCTTGGAATACTCCATCTCCCATGGAAGGCTAGAGGTAAATGCTTGATTAGTTGGTTGAGGGATTGATTTCTATTGTATTTAGGTGAGATTTATGCTTTATATGAATGTTTAGCATATGTGTATGAACTCTTGCATCTCTTTCCTGTATTAAGAATGAATAGCATGCCTTTCTAATTAGGATTGACGCCCATAATTGTTACGCATGTTAGTCGGCTAGCATTGATTCCTGATTAGTTTTAATGCAAGTAGCGAGGGTCGAATCGTGCCTAATCAATTTGACCCTATGTGACGAATGGGGTATGAATTGATTATCGTATCGCGGTGGACTCAAGGTTAAGAGAGAAATCGAATTAGTTTTAGGATTAATTCGTCGCGATGTTACCCATTACTGTTTTCTGATTAATTTAGGACTAATCACCTTGAATTGATTAAGAGGCATGTTTAATTAGAATTGTCTGTTTCTAATTAATTCTTCGGGGTGTTTGTATCGGTGTCGAGCAAACATTTCGCGTGCATGAGCATCTCGACTAATTTCCATGTTTTTCAATGAACTGAAATACAATAGAGCAATCCCGATACTTTCTAATTAAGCATACTTGTCAATTTCATATTTCCCTCTTTAATTTTCCGTTAGCGCAATTCTTTGCATGTTAGTAATTTTCCAAACAAAACCTCCCATTGTTTTTACTTCATTACAAATTCAATTTAATTAAGTTAGGATTATAGCTTGCTCCCTGTGGATCGACTCCGTTGCCACTAGCTGCAAAACTTAGTGAGTTCGGATTATAAATGATATTTTGGCGGGTTTCGACAACCCGAAATTGGTAGGACATTCAAAAATCCTACCACCACAATGTTTCAGCAATTCTTCTGCAATGTACATTTTAACTCTTTTAGCATCATTTTCTATTCTTTTTTGTTCCTTTTCTAAATAAGTCCTATTTTAGCTTCTTTCCTCGAATTCTCACATTTAAGCACGCATTAAGCTAAATTCTAACAAAAACACTCAAGAGATTACATGATTTTAAGGTAAATATGTCCCTAAATTATGTACTTTTGGAGAGGTAACACACCCTCAAACTTGAGTTATTGCTCGTCCTCGAGCAATATAAGGGCTTACTTGGGCTGCTAATTTTTGTCTTTTAAACTCTATCTAACTGACTTGCTGACTTCCCTAGGCTTACTATCCAAGGCATTGCTGTCCTGTGACACTCTCTTAAGTTCAGACTAACTCCACATTCTTCTCACTCTGGTTTCTTTTGCCTTTAAAACCCTTTGTCTTTAACAACTTCCTGACAAATGGTTTATCTGCCTATGTCATTAGGTTCATTGTGCAGCTATCCCTAAGTTTTCAAATTCTCCCTAATTTTAGCTCAGACTCAGTACATGCTTCTAATGTATTTATTATTGAGCTACCTAGGAATCCTTAGAGTCATGCCAGGCTTAGCACATACGAGAATCAGAGTACAGACCAAAGAACACCTAAGCCCTCACATCACTGTATTGGATTGACACTCATCTCCCTTGACAAACCTCCAAACTACAGCCATGTGTTTAGCAAACTAAGGATCATAGTTCAATTACATAGGACACCTGAACACATAGGCCATAGCTTGTTGGCAAACATTCTTCTTCCTTGGCTTTACTTTTCTTCTCTTTTCTTTTTCTTTTCTGGTAGAGTCTTTCCTTTTGGTTTGCCTTTTGATGCAGTGCCACTTGTGGGTTACACAAATGACCCTAATTACTCAGCAACCTTTAGAGAGACACTACCCTTTATTTTTTTGTTTCTTTCTTTTTCATTTTTTTTTTCATTTTTTTTTCAAAGAAGAAGTATGCTTATGTTTTTGAAGAGGGAGAGAGGAGTGTTCCTAGGCCTAGAGGTTGCCTCCCCCAAACTTATCTTCTCATTGTCCTCAATGAGAGTCTGAGGTGGCACACCCCCAAACTTGTCTTAGAAGCATCTAGTCTAAGGAAAAACCAGGAGAACTTAAAACTCCTAGGTATAGAATGACCTTCGTAGCACAGATAACTCATAAGCAGAATTTCCTAAAAACAATAAGGTAAGGTCTCACATAGGTACATGCGTAGCAATATTTGAAGCTAATTTAAAACTATCCAGGGTTGTCTAGACACTCATCTAGCATGCTCAGTAGACAGACTACGTATGGATCTCAGCAATGCAGCAAAATATTGAGATTTAAAAACAGACAGCCCATCAGAAAATCATCTAACAACATGCGTAAAATTAACAAAATATTGCGATAACCGCAAGGAATTTGCAATCTTTCAACAGAGCAAATTTAACTGTGATCAAGGCTCCTAACATGCGAAATTTATTCATAAATACTACATAAAAACAACAAAACTACCTAAGCTACCTATTCAGATGACATTAAACTAAACTAAGCTACTCTACAAAAGAAAATTAACAATTTAAAACAGATCAAACAACTAGATTATAGGGGTTAACAGGTCACAGAAAAGCAGGTTTATTTTTTGTTTTGTTTTTTAGAGGGATCAGAAATACTCCCTCGAATGCTGTCAAGCTGGCATTCAATCATCTTTGTCCTCTTCACTCCTTTCTCTTGGAGGCACCCAGGGGTTCAACAGTCCAGCAGAAAAAGTAGGGAAGGTGCATCGCAGGTGCTCAGCCAGCTCCTGGTCACTTGCTTGGGAATATTCAGCCCATTGGGCTAACTTGTGTTGCAAGTCCATCAGGCAGGCCATGGACAATGATTGTGCAGCAGCCAGTCCATCCATCTCGAACTCCATGTTGCCCCTTCTTCTCATCCTCAAGATAGTGGGCAGCTGCAGATGTCCAGTGTATGTCAATTGCCTCTCTCCCTTCGTAATAGGTACACCTGCACGCAAACACAGCTTAGTAATGGTATTGGGGAAAAAGAGTTGGCCCTTACCTTTTGGTAGATGTACTTTTGGGGTACTCCAAATTCAAGCTGTCGAGGCTTGCCAAAATACAATTTATAAACCCGAATACACCGAGCTATTTGTAGCTAAGTGGCAACGGGGTCGATCCACAGGGAAATAAGAAATTTAATCTAACTAAGTCTAATTTGCAAGAAATAAAAGAATGCACAAATCAAAGAATAGTAATTTGGTTTTGGGGGAAGGGAGCTCCTAATTATGCTAACGGAAAATTAAATGATAACGTGCAAAAATTAAACGGTTGTGCTCAACTTCGAGAAGTGGACTTGCTCGTTATGGATGTTCGGATCATTGATACGGTTTACGCGTTAGCTAATTCATGCACACAATTCATTTAGTTATTCCTAACTCAAATGACCCAAGGAATTAATTAGACTCGTGCAATTCTAATTAAACTTAGCCAATAATCTATCTAAGGTAGCGACCTCTAAATCGATTACGTGCTAGTGACGGGAACATTGCGACGGCCTAATCCTAAGACTAAACCGGTTTCTCTCTTGCCTTAAGCCTAACATGAAAACGTTAATTAACTCAGTTTACCAATGTCACTTTGGGCCGAACTAATTAGCCATGCTTAGACCCGTGCTACCTAGCGGTATGGGCAATTATACGTCCCAACCTTTAGCCCTCTATCATGCATAAGAATTAGAGCGTCAATCTAATTTAGCTACACATGCTAGAATTTGATGAAGAACAAGCAAGAGATGCATTAATCAAACTAATTTCTCAACATTTGCAAAAGGGAAAAATCTCCCCAAACATCCAAAACTTACAAACCCATACTCAAAATCAAGCACATACCTTGGTTTAGCCTTCCATGGAGGTAGGATTACTCCAATCCACCATGGAAGTGCTTGGAATCATGCACAAGAAGGAGAAGAAGCACAAAAATGGTGAAAAATCGCCTTGGAACCGAGAGGAGAAGCTTGGAGAAGATGAAGGATGAAAAATTGGCTGCAAAACCGAAGGTTTCACGCCTTTTAAGCTCGTAGCGTCGAGACGCTAGGCCAGCGTCTCGACGCTGTGCCCTAAGTTGGCAGGCGCGCGCGCGCGGGGCGGCGTCGAGACGCTGCGCGGCGTCGAGACGCGCGCGCGGCGTCGAGCGAGCGTCGAGACGCTTGCGCTCGACGCTTGCTCTCGGGTGGATCTTCAAATGCACGCTTCAGAGTTCGGAGCGTCGAGACGCTCGGCCAGCGTCTCGACGCTGTCGCGCGCGGACACGGCGAGGTGGACACGGGCGTGGGTGCGCGGGCATGGGCGAGGCGGACACGGGCGTGGGCGCGCGGGCATGGGCGAGGCGGACACGGGCGTGGGCGCGCGGGCGCGCGCGGACATGGGCGAGGCGGAGCGGGCTGGCGCGCGGCGAGGCGGCGCGCGCGCGTCTGGCCGTCTGGGCGTGGGCGTGCGGTGCTTGCGAGCGGCGCGCGCGCGTGCTGCGTTCGTTGGGCGCCTGGGCGCTGGGCGCCGGCGCCTGGGCGCTGCCCTCTCGGCTCTTAGCCCACTTTTGGGTCGTTTTGGCTCCCGAGCTCCGTTTGGCCTATCGTTTTGACCCGAACACTTCCCGAAACATGTTAAATGACCTTGTTAGCCCCAAAAATCATCAATGGACTTCCCGAGCTCTTCACCATGAAATCACCTACAAGGAAGCATTTTAATCAATATATATCATGGTTTTAGCTAGAATTAGGGACATTAAGATAGCTCTATTTTGGAGCTATCAAAATACCCCCGACCTAAATCTTGCTAGTCCTCGAGCAAGGTATACTCTAAATAATCTCCAAAGAACTAAATGCATGCTTGGACTCTAATCTCAATGCTTGTGAAACAAGGTACTTGTAGTAAATTCAAAACCATCAAAAGCATGCAAAAGTTGAAATCATTTCAAAATTTAAACTCTTATTCCCTTACGTGTGTGTGTGCTTAGCACCTCTCAACCTAGCTCACGCAAGCCCGGAATAACCTTATATAGTCCTATAACTCGTTTTCCCCCTACTTATGGCGATAAGAACAGTCTAACGGCTTTTAGTGATAGGAATAGCAACAAAACATAAGGCCTAATTTTTATTCTTTTCTTTGAGTACTTTGTACCCATTTTCTTTTCTTTTGAACAACTTTTTTTTTATTTTTCTCTTAGAGAGCCTAACACGTCAAGCCAAATTTAGCTTCACGTTTTTAAGGACCATTGCTCACTTCCATTAGTTCCCCTTTCATGCAGTGACAACCGTGGGTTACACGATCGCCCCTGGTTACACGGGCAACACAAGAAGGAGGAGCAACTCTAGAGGTTTTATTTTTCATGCATACTTTTTTTTAGGCAATAGCTTCGCTATACACAAATGAGTTATTACTACTTCTACACATTAAGCCTCCCTAATGGTACCTTTCGGGGTGACAACAAGGTTTCAGACAAAATAAGACCATTCTAGACCTACAGAACTGAGGATAAGAGTGCCATGTGCTCAGTGAATGTAGGGAAATAACAGAAAAAATTTTAAAATAGGCTCAAAATGTGCATACATCGTCAAATTTTCGAATCATACGAATACGGAGTGTTCACAAGCAGATCACAGACCGTCCTCATCGGACACATGCATTCAGATTCTAATCTAACAGCCAGAGTACACATATGCTCGACAACTACTAAGAAGTCTCATCTCTATGTATCAACAAACTCCACCCCCCACCTTAAGATATGCATTGTCCCCAATGCATTCAACTATAAAAACAATAAAATTCTAAGGGAACAGAAAACCTCCCCTGAATTTTATGGAGCTGACGGGCGGAGATGTGCACCAACGTCCTCCAATGGGCTCTCGAATCGTCGATCGTTCCACCTTTTCTCCTAGGAAAACAAGAAAACAAACAACAACTCAAAAGCAAATATATACAAGAACAAAGCAATAAAGAACAGAATTACAGTCCAAACTCGGGTGCCTCCGAGAAGCGCAAATTTTTAAAGTCGATTGCTCGACTGTATTCACTCTTCCACTCATCCATAGTCGATCGGGGGCGGCGCTAGAAGTAATGTGGCGTCATAGCACTCAGCGTCCCCCTCGTGGAAAATCTTCAACCGGTGCCCATTCACCTTCTGCACCTCATCTGAGTCCAAGCTCTGAATCTCTACACTGCCATAAGGAGAAATTTTAGTTATGGTATAGGGTCCTTTCCAACGGGAACGAAGCTTACCTGGCATGAACTTCAGACGGGAATCGAACAGCAGAACTTTCTGACCGACTTCGAAGTCTTTCTTTAAGATCCTTCGGTCATGAAACTGTTTGGACTTCTCTTTATAGATCCTGGAGTTCTCGTAGGAGTCCAAACGCAGTTCCTCCAATTCCTGTAACTGAAGCAGTCGTGCCTCGCCAGCTTCGTCAGGGCTCATGTTACACTTCTTGATCGCCCAGAATGCTTTGTGCTCAATCTCCACGGGTAAGTGGCACGCCTTACCAAAGACCAACCGGTATGGGGACATACCGATCGGGGTTTTGTAGGCGGTGCGGTAGGCCCACAAAGCATCCTGCAAACGATCGCTCCAATCCTTCCTGCTCGGTCTCACGGTTTTCTCCAGAATTGACTTTACCTCTCTATTTGAGACCTCGGCTTGCCCATTGGCTTGAGGATGGTAGGCGGTGGACACGCGATGATGCACACCATACTTCCTCAGCAAAGCCTCCACAGATCGGTTGCAAAAATGAGTTCCCTGGTCACTGATTATGGCTCGTGGGATTCCAAACCTGGTAAAAATACGAGACTGAACGAACCTAACAACAGAATTAGCATCGTTAGTCTTTGTGGCTTTCGCCTCAACCCACTTGGAAACATAATCAACAGCCAGCAATATGTAAGAAAAACCACAAGAAGGCGGGAAGGGTCCCATAAAATCCATGCCCCAAACGTCAAAGATTTCACAGACTAAGACAGGGGTTTGAGGCATTTCATTTCTACCAGATATCGACCCTATTCTCTGACATCTATCGCAGGTTTTACAAAATTCATGCGCATCTTTAAACAGAGAAGTCCAGTAAAACCCACTATCTAAAACTTTCCTAGCTGTCCTCCTAGGCCCAAAATGTCCCCCACATGCATAATCATGACAGAAAGTAAGAATAGACGCATGCTCATTCTCAGGGACACATCTCCTAATTATTTGATCAGAACAGAACTTCCATAAATTGGGATCCTCCCAAACATAGTACTTAGCGTCGCTTTTCAGCTTCGCTTTCCTACTATGAGAGAAACCAGAAGGAAAATTACCTGTGGCCAAGTAATTTACCATATCAGCATACCAGGGAAGGACTGTATCAAGTCTGAAGAGTGTCTCATCGGGGAAATCTTCATTCAGAGGCAGGAGGTCTTCCTTTCTGACCAAGCGGCTCAGATGGTCGGCTACCGGGTTTTCTGCTCCTCTCCTATCCTTGATCTTCACATCGAAGTCCTGGAGAAGCAAAATCCACCGAAGTAGCCTCGGTTTTGCGTCCTTCTTGGTCATCAGGTACCGAACAGCTGCATGATCAGAGAAAACAGTTACTTGAGAGCCAATAATGTAAGGACGAAATTTATCAAGCGCAAATACAATAGAAAGAAGTTCTTTTTCCGTTGTCGTGTAATTGCACTGCGCTGGATTAAGCGTCCTGGAGGCGTAGTAGATGACACGGCTCTTGTTCTCGATCCTCTGACCGAGCACGGCTCCCAAGGCATAGTTGCTGGCGTCGCACATAATTTCGAACGGCAAGTCCCACTGGGGTGGGTGTATGATGGGCGCGCTCGTCAAACTATCCTTGAGTAAATCGAAGGCCTTTCGGCACTCCTCCCCAAAATCGAACGTTACATCCTTCTGAAGGAGGTACGTCATAGGCATGGCAACCTTGGAGAAGTCCTGAATAAACCTGCGATAAAACCCTGCATGGCCAAGAAAAGATCGAATCTCCCTAACATTCGTTGGGTATGGCAGATTAGAGATAACATCGATTTTAGCCTTATCTACCTCTATACCCTTAGCAGAAACCACATGCCCTAAAACGATACCTTGACTAGCCATAAAGTGACATTTTTCAAAATTTAGAACAAGGTTCATCTCAATACATCTTTTCAGGACACGCGATAAATTATCTAAACAGTCATCGAAGGAATTGCCATAAACTGTAAAATCATCCATGAACACTTCAATGCATTTTTCTACAAACTCAGAAAATATACTCATCATGCATCTCTGAAATGTACCAGGAGCGTTACAAAGCCCAAAAGGCATCCTTCTAAATGCAAATGTGCCAAAGGGGCACGTGAACGTTGTTTTCTCTTGGTCTTCTATGGCTATGGGGATTTGGTAAAAGCCAGAGAAACCATCGAGAAAACAAAAGAATGGCTTCCCAGCTAGACGCTCCACCATCTGATCAATAAAAGGAATGGGAAAATGGTCCTTCCTAGTGACCTCATTAAGCTTCCTAAAGTCTATGCACATTCTCCATCCATTTTGAATCCTTTTGGGCACTAATTCATTTTTCTCATTCCTAACCACAGTCATGCCAGTTTTCTTAGGAACAACATGGATAGGACTAACCCATTTACTATCTGAGATAGGATAGATGATACCTGCTTCGAGGAGTTTGAGGATCTCAGAAACTACTACCTCCTTCATCGCGGGATTGAGCCTCCTTTGGGGCTCTCGTGAAGGTTTCGCTCCATCCTCGAGCAGGATTCTGTGCATGCACGTAGCTGGACTTAGCCCATGTAAATCTGCTAATGTCCATCCAATCGCCAGCTTGTGCTCTTTAAGAACTTCCATTAACTTCCCTTCCTGAGCCGGCATAAGGTCTTTCGCTATGATGACCGGCAACGTCTCATCATCCCCCAAATACGCGTATTTGAGATGATCAGGTAAGTCTTTCAACTCCAGTTTAGGTGCCTGCAAAGTAGAGGGGAGCATTTTAGCATGATCCTGAACAGTTGCCAAAGAAGAGACAGTTGAATCACAAAGTTCAGACATGGAAGGTTCATGCATATCAGATTCCTCAAAAAGATCAGTCAAAAATAATGGGTCATCCCCATCTCTATCAGACATGCATTCTTCCTGAACTAACGATTCAATTGTATCTACTTGACAAAGAGAGTGGACGCTCTCATCATGCTCCAACTCATTAGACACATCAACCTCAACAACTTGTCCACGATACTCAACAGATAAAGTGCCCTTATCTACATTTATCTTAGTTTTAGCAGTTTTCATAAAGGGCCTACCCAGTAAGATTGACGCAGACGAAGAATCAGAATTTCCGTCCATTTTCAGAATATAAAAATCCACAGGAAAAATCAGCCCGTTAACATTAACTAATACATCTTCCACTACTCCTAAAGGATGCACGCAAGACCTATCAGCAAGTTGTATAACAACACCGGTTTCCTGTATTTCTTTTAAATTTAAATCCTGATAAACAGAGTGAGGCATGACACTAATGGAGGCTCCTAGATCTAGCATGGCTCTTCTAATTTTCTTACCTCCAATAGCGCAAGGGAGAGAAAACATACCTGGATCGCCGCATTTTTCTGGTAAGTTCTTCGTGATTAAAGCGGAAACGTTCTTACTTACCACGACGCGTTCTTTCTCTTTTGTCTTCCTCTTGTTGGTGCATAATTCCTTCAGGAACTTAGCGTACCTTGGGATTTGCTTGATGGCATCCAACAGAGGGATGTTGATCTCTACTTTCTTGAATGTGTTCAAGAACTCCTCTTCGTAGTTTTCCTTGGGCGGTCTCGCTAACCTGCTAGGAAAAGGAGCCTTAGGCACATAAACTCTAGTGCACGTAGGATCGAAATTTACCCCATGCCACCGTGGTTCGGGATTTTCTGTCTGTGGCTCGACGTGGCCATGATCGACTTCCACTGGCGGGGTACTCGTGGGAAGCTGCTTCCCACTTCTCAAAGTGATGGCACTAGCGCTCTTCGCGTTCTTATGCTCCATCACCGTCACCTTTGTAGCCATCTGAGACACTTCCTTGCCCAGGTCTTGCACTAACATTCCAAAACCGTCCATTCTTTCCCGAGTGTCCTTCTGAAATTCCCGAGTGTCCTCCTGAAATTTCCGGTTAGCTGAAACAAAATCTTGCAAAATATTTTCAATAAAATTACCTGAAAATGATGTCTGAGCTTGCACAGAAGCTTGAGAAACATTTTCCGCTAACCGGATCATCGCATTGCCTAATTCTGACACTCGAACATTAAGCGCGTTTAACTCAGCTGAGAAACGGTCTTGCTCACCCCCTTTACCTGCGTAGTGGTGCGAATTCTCAGCCATATTTGAGATCAGTTGTCTTGCTTCTTCAGGTGTTTTATCCATGAGTGAACCTCCACTGGCGGCATCAATAAACTGCCGAACACGTGGGAGCAAGCCATCACAAAAATACTGAATGAGGAGTTGATCTGTTATTTGATGGTTAGGACAACTCTCGCACAAACGATTAAACCTTTCCCAACAGTCATAAAGGTTTTCTCCTTCCGCTTGCAAAATACCGCATATTTGCTTCCTGAGAGAGGCAACCTTGGGAGGCGGAAAATACTTCGCATAAAACGCTCTCTGTAGCTCTTCCCAAGAAGTGATGGACCCAGTCGGTAGGTAATGCATCCAATCTCTCGCCTTCTCTTTCAGAGTAAAGGGGAAAGCCTTGAGATGGAGTTGATCTGCAGTGATGCTGTCGGTCCTGAATGCCGAACACACCGTCTGGAATGCCTTGAGGTGTCTGACGGGATCCTCATCTGTATTACCACAAAAAGAAGGTAATAAGTTAATCAGACCAGCTTTAAGTTCAAAATTACCTGCAGCTACCGGATACAAGATACTCGATGTGTTCCGGCTTAGCTCAGATGATGCAAGCTCCCTCATGGTCCTTTGATGCTCAAGATTACCCACGACCTCCATCTTGACGCTTCTTTTGAATTTTCAAAGAATGCTGCGCTCCAAAAACTCAAACAAAACGCGTAAAATAATACAAAAGAATTAAACTGTACAAAAAGAAATAAAGAAAAATTTTAAAACCAACAAACTAAACTTAACTAAACTAAATTAATTAAGTCCCCGGCAACGGCGCCAATTTTGGTAGATGTACTTTTGGGGTACTCCAAATTCAAGCTGTCGAGGCTTGCCAAAATACAATTTATAAACCCGAATACACCGAGCTATTTGTAGCTAAGTGGCAACGGGGTCGATCCACAGGGAAATAAGAAATTTAATCTAACTAAGTCTAATTTGCAAGAAATAAAAGAATGCACAAATCAAAGAATAGTAATTTGGTTTTGGGGGAAGGGAGCTCCTAATTATGCTAACGGAAAATTAAATGATAACGTGCAAAAATTAAACGGTTGTGCTCAACTTCGAGAAGTGGACTTGCTCGTTATGGATGTTCGGATCATTGATACGGTTTACGCGTTAGCTAATTCATGCACACAATTCATTTAGTTATTCCTAACTCAAATGACCCAAGGAATTAATTAGACTCGTGCAATTCTAATTAAACTTAGCCAATAATCTATCTAAGGTAGCGACCTCTAAATCGATTACGTGCTAGTGACGGGAACATTGCGACGGCCTAATCCTAAGACTAAACCGGTTTCTCTCTTGCCTTAAGCCTAACATGAAAACGTTAATTAACTCAGTTTACCAATGTCACTTTGGGCCGAACTAATTAGCCATGCTTAGACCCGTGCTACCTAGCGGTATGGGCAATTATACGTCCCAACCTTTAGCCCTCTATCATGCATAAGAATTAGAGCGTCAATCTAATTTAGCTACACATGCTAGAATTTGATGAAGAACAAGCAAGAGATGCATTAATCAAACTAATTTCTCAACATTTGCAAAAGGGAAAAATCTCCCCAAACATCCAAAACTTACAAACACATACTCAAAATCAAGCACATACCTTGGTTTAGCCTTCCATGGAGGTAGGATTACTCCAATCCACCATGGAAGTGCTTGGAATCATGCACAAGAAGGAGAAGAAGCACAAAAATGGTGAAAAATCGCCTTGGAACCGAGAGGAGAAGCTTGGAGAAGATGAAGGATGAAAAATTGGCTGCAAAACCGAAGGTTTCACGCCTTTTAAGCTCGTAGCGTCGAGACGCTAGGCCAGCGTCTCGACGCTGTGCCCTAAGTTGGCAGGCGCGCGCGCGCGGGGCGGCGTCGAGACGCTGCGCGGCGTCGAGACGCGCGCGCGGCGTCGAGCGAGCGTCGAGACGCTTGCGCTCGACGCTTGCTCTCGGGTGGATCTTCAAATGCACGCTTCAGAGTTCGGAGCGTCGAGACGCTCGGCCAGCGTCTCGACGCTGTCGCGCGCGGACACGGCGAGGTGGACACGGGCGTGGGTGCGCGGGCATGGGCGAGGCGGACACGGGCGTGGGCGCGCGGGCATGGGCGAGGCGGACACGGGCGTGGGCGCGCGGGCGCGCGCGGACATGGGCGAGGCGGAGCGGGCTGGCGCGCGGCGAGGCGGCGCGCGCGCGTCTGGCCGTCTGGGCGTGGGCGTGCGGTGCTTGCGAGCGGCGCGCGCGCGTGCTGCGTTCGTTGGGCGCCTGGGCGCTGGGCGCCGGCGCCTGGGCGCTGGGCGCCGGCGCCTGGGCGCTGCCCTCTCGGCTCTTAGCCCACTTTTGGGTCGTTTTGGCTCCCGAGCTCCGTTTGGCCTATCGTTTTGACCCGAACACTTCCCGAAACATGTTAAATGACCTTTTTAGCCCCAAAAATCATCAATGGACTTCCCGAGCTCTTCACCATGAAATCACCTACAAGGAAGCATTTTAATCAATATATATCATGGTTTTAGCTAGAATTAGGGACATTAAGATAGCTCTATTTTGGAGCTATCACCTTTCTTGGAGCACTCGATGATGGAGTCGGCAATGACTTCACCCACATCAATGGTGAGTCCCCTCATGATTGCATAGAGCAGCAGCGATCTCCCCTGGTTGATGGTTGTTTCATGTGTCACCGGGGAGATCCGTCTACGTACAAGGGAGAACCAGACGGCTGCTTTGTCTCTAAGGGTCGCACTCATCAATGTGTGCCTCCCATTCCTTGAGACTGCCTAAGCTTCTTCAGGTTTGCCTATTGTATTCAGGGCTTCCTCCAGGACTGCCTTTGAGGGCGATTCGATTATTATTGCGTATTCATAGTGCTTATGCCCCTTGAGAGCATATGCTTCGTTGATGGCGTTGGCTGAGAAATCAACCTCTATCCCCCTCACTACTGACAGACAATCTTCAGGATGCGTGAGGTTGGCGTAGAAGTCGTACACCATGTCCGGGTAGGCTGGAATTGAAGGCCTGCAGAGTTCTTCCCAACCATGGTTAATAATCCCTGCGCGCAAGAATTGTGGCAGGTCCGCAAGGGCATCAAGAAATCCTCTCTCGTGGAGGAGTTCTTTCTTCATCAATTCGAGGCCCTTGGCCTCTGCTTCCTTTGAGACATACCTTGCAGCTCGAGGTTCGTCTTCGGGATACATCTTTTTCTTTCCCTTTTCCTTTTCTTTGGCCGACTCAAAGGCCTCAGTTTTCATTCTTTTCATAGAGGGTTCAACTTCAACCCTCTTCTGTTTGGTCCATTTGGAGGCCTTTGGCCGTTTACCCTTTACAATCACAGGTGCCTTCTTCTTGAGCCGCGCCTTTGTGGCCATGTGCTGGAGGCATTCACCCAGCGTCTCCTTCATTGAGTCCCTGCTCTCCCCTTCCACAGGGCTGTCAAGATTGACATCCCTTAAAGGGGAAAACACCTCTTCCTCCTCAGCCGGATCAACGATTGGCACCGAATCTTGGCGCTCTTCAAAAGGAATTTCAGGCTCCAGCACATGCTGAGGAGATTCAGGGCTCTGGTCGGCCGTCTCAAATGATGGTCGGCCACTGTCGAGGATTTCCTCACTCGGGGTCTTCTTCTCTCTGATCGGGGAATCAGGCAATGTGACCTTCCACTTCTTCTTCTTTGGAGTTTTCGCCGGATCAGAGGGATCAGCAGCCTCTGTCGTCGCCACCGTCCACTTCTTCCTTCTCACAGGAAGCTTTGGGGGCCTTGAAGGTTGCGCAGCGTCGGCGTCTGCCAAAGATAGCAGCGCCTCTCTTACCACTCTCGTTTCTTCCTCATCAGGTGATGCTTTCTTGGGCGTGGATCGTTCGGCTCTTGTTCTCACTATTTTTGTTTCTTGGAGGTCTGAGTTTGGGAGTGCAAAGGAATGAGAGTTCTGATTTGTGGAGTTCCAAAGGTTTGAGAAATCGTAGAGGAAAACGATCCCCAACGCCGGCTATTTGTACTCAAGTGGTCTCCCAACGGCTCTTTTTCTTGCGGACGCCGCAATTCTTCAGCAATTATTCAGCATTTTCAATATAACCGTTAGGATTTTTTTTCTTGATTTGTGTTGCAAGATTTTAGCAACAAAATCTTTGATCTCTCCAGATCTTTTCTTTGATTTTCTCCTCTTTCATTCACCTCCCTCATTTTCGCTTAAAATCTCCCATTATTATACCCTACAAAAATTAAAAACACTTAATTAAAACAAGAAATAACCATATGATACACAATAAAAAAAAAGAATAAACAATCTAAGGCAATGCCCTCTGACGGATGAGCACAGTGATCACTCATCCTCTCTTGATTCGCCTCTTAAGCTTCGGAAAGAAGAAAGGCCGAGAGTGTCTTCACATCGCCTTCCTCGTAATAATGTTTCAACCTTGCGCCATTTACCATGAACGGCTGCCCTTGGTTTAGGTTTCGAATTTCAATAGCACCATGAACAAAGACATTAGTAATCACAAAAGGACCCGACCACCTAGACTTAAGTTTGCCCGGAAATAAACTCAATCGTGAGTTGAATAATAAAACATGCTGGCCCTTTTTAAAGTCCTTGATCCTAAGTCTACTATCATGCCAAGTCTTAGTTTTTTCCTTATACATTTTAGCATTTTCATATGACATGTGCCTTAGTTCATCTAACTCATGTAATTGCAGAGACCGCTATGTTCCCGCATCGGTTACGCAATAATTCAACTCTTTTAAGGCCCAAAAGGCTTTGATTTCTAATTCGAAGGGTAAGTGGCATGCTTTTCCATATACTAGCCTATAATGAAACATACCTAAGGGTGTTTTATATGCAGTCCTATACGCCCACAGTGCATCATCTAACTTAAAAGACCAGCCATTTCTATTAGGTTTAACAACTTTTTCCAGTATGTTCTTGATCTCTCTATTAGATATTTCAGCTTGTCCATTTGAGTGTGGGTGATAAGGGGTTGCTACTCTATGTCTAACATTATATTTAGCTAGTACCTTTTCCATAGCTTTATTTATAAAGTGGGTTCCTTCATCACTTAATATTGCACGTGGTGTACCAAATCTTGTAAAAATATGCCTATTTAGAAATTTAATGACTGTTTTGGCATCATTTGAGGGACATGCAATGGCTTCTACCCAGTTAGAAACATAATCTACAGCTACTAGTATGTAAAGATTACCCGAAGATGGAGGGAATGGTCCTATGAAGTCAATGCCCTATACATCAAAGAGTTTCAACTCTAAGATATATGTGAGAGGCATCTCATCTTTTCTACTAAGGTTACCTGTGCGTTGACACTCATTGCAGCTGTGTGCATGATCGTGGGCATCCTTGAAGATTGTGGGCCAGTAGTAGCCACTTTGGAACACTTTTGCAGCCGTCATTTGACCACCAAAATGTCCACCGTAAGGAGATGTATGACAGTGTTGCAAAACTGACTTTGCCTCAGCAGCTGATACACACTTCCTCAGCAATCCATCCGCACAACTCTTGTAAAGTGTAGGATCGTCCCAGATGTACTTCCTAGCTTCGTGCAGGAACCTCTTCTTTTCTTGCCCCCCTCTAAAAGTTGGTAGTACCTGCGAGGCAAGGAAGTTAGCAATATCCGCAAACCAAGGTTCCTCATTGTTATCACAATGTCCTAACACAAATACATGTTCATCAACAAAGGCATCAAATATTGCGGGCTCAGCAATTATTTCGCAATTACTCCGCAATCTAGATAAATGATCAGCAACTACATTTTCGCATCCTTTTTTTATCTCTAATGTCTAGATCAAACTCTTGCAATAATAACACCCATCTAATTATGCGTGGTTTAGCATCAGCCTTCCTCATTAAATATTTTATTGCAGAGTGATCAGTGTAAACAATTGTTTTAGTACCTACAATATAAGGCCTAAACTTTTCACATGCAAACACTGCAGCTAGCATTTCCTTCTCTGTGGTAGTGTAATTACATTGCGCTTCATTTAAAGTCTTACTTGCATAATATACAGGGTGTGTTAGTTTATCTATCTTTTTCCCCAGCATAGCCCCAATCGCGTAGTCACTAGCATCACACATTAGTTCAAACGGTAAATCCCAATTTGGGCCTACTATAATTGGTGTTTTGACTAAGGCTTCTTTAAGTTCCGTCCATGCTAGGAAACATTCTTTTGAGAAGACAAAAGGTTTATTTAGCTCTAGAAGCTCACACAAGGGTTTAGAGATGTTTGAGAAGTTTTTTATGAATCTCCTATAAAAACCTGCATGACCTAGGAAACTCCTTATAGCTTTGACGTTTTGATGTTCCACTAGCTTCTCTATGATTTTTATTTTGGCCCTATCGACCTCTACTCATGCTCTGGATACTCTGTGTCCTAGGACTATTCCTTCTTCCACCATAAAGTGGCATTTTTCCCAATTTAAGACTAGGTTGGTCTCTTCACACCTAGTGAGGACTTGTCCTAGGTTTTCTAAGCAGTTGTTAAAAGAATCACCAAAGACTGAGAAGTCATCCATAAATATTTCTATCATGGACTCATCTAAGTTAGAGAAAATAGCCAACATGCATCTTTGGAATGTTGCTGGTGCATTGCATAAGCCAAATGGCATTCTGCGAAAAGCAAATGTTACAAAGGGACATGTAAAGGTTGTTTTCTCCTGGTCCTCAGGGTCTATGGTAATTTGGTTATATCTTGAATAACCATCTAGAAAGCAGTAATAGGCTCGGCCAGCTATTCTATCTAGCATTTGATCTATAAATGGTAAAGGAAAATGGTCTTTTTTTGTTTCTTTGTTAAGTTTTCTGTAGTCCATACAGACTCTCCATCCTGTAACAGTTCTAGTTGGTATTAGTTCATTGTTTTCATTCACTATTACAGTCATACCACCCTTCTTAGGTACACATTGAATAGGGCTACCCCATTGACTGTTGGCTATGGGGAAAATTACACCTGCATCTAACCATTTGATAATTTCCTTTTTAACTACCTCTTCATGGAGGGGTTCAACCTACTTTGGTGATCTACCTTAGGTGTATGTTCCTCTTCCAACAATATTTTATGCATGCAGTAGGAAGGACTAATACCTTTTATATCAGCAATCGTCCTGATATGAATTCCCTAGACAATCAAATTCATATCAAAGATGGAGCTCAAGGAGATCAAACCATTGTGATGGAGCAAGGACCAATCACAAGATCAAAGGCTAAGAAGCTTCAAGAAGCTTTAATTACCTATACCCAAAACTACATCAGAATAGTCAAAGTCAACGAAGAAGAGAAGGGCATGGACTTCAATTTATCACAAGTTAATTTCGTGGATGACTAATGGATAATGTTAAAAACAAAGTTTAATCTCCATATTTGGTTTCTTAATGTACTCATTAAAGGTGTAACCAATTCCTAGATGATCTTTCATATTCCAAAATGTCTTTTTGTTTTTCCAAGGTGTCTTTTAGAATATCAAAGCACCTTTTGGTATTTCAAGGAAACTTTTCATATTAGCATTTATGTTAGGGAGTTAAAGAGTCTCTTGGCTGATTTCCTTGTCTATAAAAGGGATTGATCTTGTCTTATGAAAAGAACAACTTTGATATTTGAATTGAAAACTCCATTGGAGCATTTCTATAGCCGAGAGCTATTGTTATCTTTGCATTTCTTGTTTGACTTGCATGTTTGAGAAGCATTCTATTAGACTTGATCAATCTAATAGTGGAGTGTTTCGGTTCAAGGTTAGGGACAAGTTCCTCATCCTTGGATATTCGATCTAAGGTATTTCTATTCTTCTCTTTCTCTTGGGGTGAAACCGATCTGATTAAGGGGTTTTAGTGTTTGTGATTCAAGGGTTCGAATAACCAAGGGGTTCTTGATCCAATTCACTAGGGTTTCGTATCACGTCCAGGCAATAGCTTTTTTATGTTGCTTAAGCAGCAATATTAACGCAATTTCATGTTGTCTACTCAGTTTGGACGAAATAATAACAGACAAAGTATCTTGCTCTCCTAGATACGCATACTTAAGATGTTCAGGCAATGGTTTAAGTTCTAATAAAGGTGGTTGTACAATTGATGGCATCAAAGGAATTGTGGTTCTTTTAGACAATTCGTTAGTCATGCATACATGCTGAGAGTTATCCACAGTTACATCCATCAATTCAGAAATATTTAAGTTTAAAAACATCTACTTGTGCATAGTTAGTCGCATGCTTCTCTAACAATTCATGCTCAAGTTCTTCTTCCATTAAAGAATCTACTACATCTATAGTTGCACAGGATTCAGAGTCAGAAGGGTACCTTAAAGCCTTAAATACACTGAACTTAACCTCTTCATCATGAACTCTCATGGTGAGCTCACCTTTTTGGACATCGATTAGAGCCCTAGCTGTGGCTAAGAACGGTCTGCCCAAGAGGATTGGTACCTCATTGTCTGCCTCATAATCCAGAATTATAAAGTCTGCAAGAAAAATAAATTTGTCAACCTTGACAAGTATATCCTCAATCTTACCCTCAGGGTATGCTATGGATCTGTCTGCAAGTTGCAAGGTGACAGTAGTCGGTCGTGCTTCTCCTATCCCAAGCTGCTGGAATAGTGACAAGGGCATGAGATTGATGCTGGCTCCCAGATCACACAGAGCTCTGCCCACATGTCTGCCTCCCAATTCGACTGGCAAGGTGAAGGAACCAGGATCCTTCTCCTTCTTTGGCAGTTTATTTTGGAGTATGGCACTGCACTCCTCAGTGAGATTCACTGTTTCAAATTCACGAATAACTTTTTTATTAGTAATAATATCTTTCAAGAATTTAACATATGACGGCATAGATTGCAAAACTTCTACGAAAGGAATATTAACATGCACTTGTTTCAAAATTTCTAAAAATTTATTAAAGTGTGCTTCCTGTTCTTGTTTCTTTTTGAGAGGTCTAGGGAATGGTGGTGGTGGCACATAGGTAGGCAAGTCAGGTTGCCTAATGACAGGTGGAGGCCTCAGGATTTCTTCTGGTTCCTCAATGATAGGTTCCAGCCTCACCCTTGTTGTGCTTGGTGGTGATTGATCACGGTTGGGATGAGAATCCAGTGGAGCACTAGACTCTTCATTCTCTACTCGCTTTGGTGCTTCTCCGTTGTTGATTGGTAGATGTACTTTTGGGGTACTCCAAATTCAAGCTGTCGAGGCTTGCCAAAATACAATTTATAAACCCGATACACCGAGCTATTTGTAGCTAAGTGGCAACGGGGTCGATCCACAGGGAAATAAGAAATTTAATCTAACTAAGTCTAATTCGCTAGAAATAAAAGAATGCACAAATTAAAGAATGGTAATTTGGTTTTGGGGGAAGGGAGCTCCTAATTATGCTAACGGAAAATTAAATGATAACGTGCAAAAATTAAACGGATGTGCTTAACTTCGAGAAGTGGACTTGCTCGTTATGGATGTTCGGATCATTGATACGGTTTACGCGTTAGCTAATTCATGCACACAATTCATTTGGTTATTCCTAACTCAAATGACCCAAGGAATTAATTAGAAGCGTGCAATTCTAATTAAACTTAGCCAATAATCTATCCAAGGTAGCGACCCCTAAATCGATTACGTGCTAGTGACGGGAACATTGCGACGGCCTAATCCTAAGACTAATCCGGTTTCTCTCTTGCCTTAAGCCTAACATGAAAACGTTAATTAACTCAGGTAACCAATGTCACTTTGGGCCGAACTAATTAGCCATGCTTAGACCCGTGCTACCTAGCGGTATGGGCAATTATACGTCCCAACCTTTAGCCCTCTATCATGCATAAGAATTAGAGCGTCAATCTAATTTAGCTACACATGCTAGAATTTGATGAAGAACAAGCAAGAGATGCATTAATCAAACTAATTTCTCAACAATTGCAAAAGGGAAAAATCTCCCCAAACATCCAAAACTTACAAACCCATACTCAAAATCAAGCACATACCTTGGTTTAGCCTTCCATGGAGGTTGGATTACTCCAATCCACCATGGAAGTGCTTGGAATCATGCACAAGAAGGAGAAGAAGTACAAAAATGGTGAAAAATCGCCTTGGAACCGAGAGGAGAAGCTTGGAGAAGATGAAGGATGAAAAGTTGGCTGCAAAACCGAAGGTTTCACGCCTTTTAAGCTCGTAGCGTCGAGACGCTAGGCCAGCGTCTCGACGCTGTGCCCTAAGTTGGCAGGCGCGCGCGCGCGGGGCGGCGTCGAGACGCGCGCGCGGCGTCGAGCGAGCGTCGAGACGCTTGCGCTCGACGCTTGCTCTCGGGTGGATCTTCAAATGCACGCTTCAGAGTTCGGAGCGTCGAGACGCTCGGCCAGCGTCTCGACGCTGTCGCGCGCGGACACGGCGAGGCGGACACGGGCGTGGGCGCGCGGGCATGGGCGAGGCGGAGCGGGCGTGGGCGCGCGGGCGCGCGCGGACATGGGCGAGGCGGAGCGGGCTGGCGCGCGGGCGCGAGGCGAGGCGGCGCGCGCGGGCGGGCGCGCGTCTGGCCGTCTGGGAGCGGGCGTGCGGTGCTTGCGAGTGGCGCGCGCGGGCGCGCGCGCGTGCTGCGTTCGTTGGGCGCCTGGGCGCTGGGCGTCGGCGCCTGGGCGCTGCCCTCTCGGCTCTTAGCCCGCTTTTGGGTCGTTTTGGCTCCCGAGCTCCGTTTGGCCTATCGTTTTGACCCGAACACTTCCCGAAACATGTTAAATGACCTTTTTAGCCCCGAAAATCATCAATGGACTTCCCGAGCTCTTCACCATGAAATCACCTACAAGGAAGCATTTTAATCAATATATATCATGGTTTTAGCTAGAATTAGGGACATTAAGATAGCTCTATTTTGGAGCTATCAAAATACCCCCGACCTAAATCTTGCTAGTCCTCGAGCAAGGTATACTCTAAATAATCTCCAAAGAATTAAATGCATGCTTGGACTCTAATCTCAATGCTTGTGAAACAAGGTACTTGTAGTAAATTCAAAACCATCAAAAGCATGCAAAAGTTGAAATCATTTCAAAATTTAAACTCTTATTCCCTTACGTGTGTGTGTGCTTAGCACCTCTCAACCTAGCTCACGCAAGCCCGGAATAACCTTATATAGTCCTATAACTCGTTTTCCCCCTACTTATGGCGATAAGAACAGTCTAACGGCTTTTAGTGATAGGAATAGCAACAAAACATAAGGCCTAATTTTTATTCTTTTCTTTGAGTACTTTGTACCCATTTTCTTTTCTTTTGAACAACTTTTTTTTTATTTTTCTCCAAGAGAGCCTAACACGTCAAACCAAATTTAGCTTCACGTTTTTAAGGACCATTGCTCACTTCCATTAGTTCCCCTTTCATGCAGTGACAACCGTGGGTTACACGATCGCCCCTGGTTACACGGGCAACACAAGAAGGAGGAGCAACTCTGGAGGTTTTATTTTTCATGCTAACACTTTTTTTTTAGGCAATAGCTTCGCTATACACAAATGAGTTATTACTACTTCTACACATCAAGCCTCCCTAATGGTACCTTTCGGAGTGACAACAAGGTTTCAGACAAAATAAGATCAGTCTAGACCTACAGAACTGAGGATAAGAGTGCTATGTGCTCAGTGAATGTAGGGAAATAACAGAAAAAATTTTAAAATAGGCTCAAAATATGTGCATACATCGTCAAATTTTCGAATCATGCAAATACGGAGTGTTCACAAACAAATCACAGACCGTCCTCATCGGACACATGCATTCAGATTCTAATCTAACAGCCAGAGTACACATATGCTCGACAACTACTAAGAAGTCTCATCTCTATGTATCAACAAACTCCACCCCCCACCTTAAGATATGCATTGTCCCCAATGCATTCAACTATAAAAACAATAAAATTCTAAGGGAACAGAAAACCTCCCCTGAATTTTATGGAGCTGACGGGTGGAGATGTGCACCAACGTCCTCCAATGGGCTCTCGAATCGTCGACCGTTCCACCTTTTCTCCTAGGAAAACAAGAAAACAAACAACAACTCAAAATCAAAAATAAAAACAAAAACAAAGCGATAAACAACGAAAATACAGTTCAAACTCGGGTGCCTCCGAGAAGCGCAAATTTTTAAAGTCGATTGCTGGACTGTATTCTCTCGTCAACTCATCCATAGTCGAACTTGGAAGATGCCCCATCCATCTTCCTAATCAACTCTTTCCTGCGAAAATCCATGAACAGTTCTTTCTCTCGCGCCTTCTGCGCACATGCAACATCAATCTTAAATTTAACAGGTTTTGTAAAGGGTTGATCCCCTAAAATTGATGCAAAAACATGAGAGAAATTTTCATGCATTCCATAAGCATAAGGATCAGCAGGAAAGAACGGGTCATTAACTTTGCCCAAAACATCTTCCACCTTTTCCAAGGGGTGCACATAAGAATTATCAACCAAATGCAAAGTAGAACCAGATTCATGCAAGTCATTCATTTTAGGCTCATTAAAAACAGCATGCGACTCAACATTAACCGATGGCTCTAAATCTAGCATGGGTTGATTAATCATTTCATTTTCAGTAGTGCAAGGTAAAGTGGAAGGAAGTAGATTAGCAGGATTCTCAACAGTTGTCAGAGCAGAAACAGATGAATCACAAAATTCAGTCAAGGATGGCTCATGCAACTCATGATCATCAAAAAGTTCAGTTAAAAATAATGGGTCATCCCCATCCTCAACAGTCATGCATTCATTATGAGCTACAGATTCAAAAGTGCCTACTTGACAAAGAGAGAAGACATCATCAACATGCTCTTCTACATCGGGCAAATGCATCTCAACAACCTCTCCGCCATACTCAACAGATAATATGCCCTTATCCACATTTATTTTAGTTTTAGCAGTTTTCATAAAGGGCCTACCTAATAAGATCGAAGCATGCGAAGAGGAGTAATTTTCATCCATTTTCAGAACATAAAAGTCAACAGGAAAAATTAATTCATTAACTTGCACTAACACATCTTCTATAATTCCTAAAGGATGCACAGAAGTTCTATCAGCAAGTTGAATAATTGTTCCTGTTTTAGTCATTCCTTTCAGTTTCAGTTTCTGATAAATGGAATACGGCATAACACTAATGGAGGCTCCTAGATCGAGCATTGCTCTTCTAATATGCATACCTCCAATCTTACAAGGGAGAGAGAACATACCTGGATCGTCGCATTTAACCGGTAAGCTTTTTGTGATCACAGCAGAGACGTTCTCACTTACCACGACGCGTTCACTCTCCTTTGTCTTCCTCTGGTTGGTGCAAATTTTCCTGAGGAACTTGGCGTACCTCGGGATTTCCTTCAGGGCGTCCAACAGAGGGATGTTGATCTCTACCTTTTTGAATGTGTCCAGGAACTCCTTCTCGTAGTCCTCCTTAGGCGGTCTCGCTAACCTGCTAGGAAAAGGAGCCTTAGGCACGTAAACTCTAGTGCACGTAGGATCGAAATTTACCCCATGCCACCGTGGTTCGGGATTTTCTGTCTGTGGCTCGACGTGGCCATGATCGACTTCCACTGGCGGGGTACTCGTGGGAAGCTGCTTCCCACTTCTCAGGGCGATGGCACTAGCATTCTCAGCTTCCTGCTTTTCCATCCTATTTATCTTCTCGGTCACAAGGGACATTTCCTTAACCACATCTTGCATCTGAGTTCCAACGTTATCGAGCTTGTCCAAGGTGTCTTGCTGTGATTTGGAAACTACCGCAATTATAGCTTTAAGCATGTCCTCAGCGGGTCTACCTGAAACAGAAGATTGGGATTTAAGAAAGTCATCCTGTAAAGCGAGAACAGCTTTACTTACCTCAAAAAGCTGAGCCTTAAGCTCGTCCACGTCCTTTCTCAAGCGAGCTTGCTCCTCGCTTCCGTCTCCACTCCGCTCCAAGCTTCTAGCCAAGTTGGAAATTAAAACTCTAGCTTCAGCGGGTGTCTTGTCCATGAGCGAACCGCCACTGGCGACATCAACCAATTGTCGGTTTGGCGGTAAGAGGCCCTCGTAGAAATTCAGAATTAGGCGTTGGTCAGACACTTGGTGGTTGGGACAATCCTCACACAACCGACCAAATCTCTCCCAACACTCAAGAACGGTCTCTTTTTCTCCTTGCTCAATTCTATTAATCATTCTTCTAAGGGCGGCGACTTTGGGAGGTGGAAAATATTTCGCATAAAACGCTCCCTGCAGCTCAGCCCAAGAAGTGATGGACCCGGTCGGTAGGTAATACATCCACTCTTTCGCCTCTCCATTTAAGGAGAAAGGAAAAACTCTGAGGTGGAGTTGATCTTCGGTGATGTCGTCGGTCCTAAATGACGAACACACCATCTTGAATGCCTTGAGGTGTCTGACTGCATTCTCATCTGTATTACCACAAAAAGAAGGTAATAAGTTAATCAGACCAGCTGTAAGTTCAAAATTACCTGAAGCTACCGGATACATGATACTCGATGTGTTCCGGCCTAGCTCAGATGATGCAAGCTCCCTCATGGTTCTTTGATGCTCAAGATTACCCACGACCTCCATCTTGGCGCTTCTTTTGAATTTTCAAAGAATGACTGCGCTCCAAGAACTCAAACAAAAACGCGTAAAATAATACAAAAGAATTAAACTGTACAAAAAGTAAAGAAAAATTTTTAAAACCAACAAACTAAACTTAACTAAACTAAATTAATTAATTCCCCGGCAACGGCGCCAATTTTGGTAGATGTACTTTTGGGGTACTCCAAATTCAAGCTGTCGAGGCTTGCCAAAATACAATTTATAAACCCGATACACCGAGCTATTTGTAGCTAAGTGGCAACGGGGTCGATCCACAGGGAAATAAGAAATTTAATCTAACTAAGTCTAATTCGCTAGAAATAAAAGAATGCACAAATTAAAGAATGGTAATTTGGTTTTGGGGGAAGGGAGCTCCTAATTATGCTAACGGAAAATTAAATGATAACGTGCAAAAATTAAACGGATGTGCTTAACTTCGAGAAGTGGACTTGCTCGTTATGGATGTTCGGATCATTGATACGGTTTACGCGTTAGCTAATTCATGCACACAATTCATTTGGTTATTCCTAACTCAAATGACCCAAGGAATTAATTAGAAGCGTGCAATTCTAATTAAACTTAGCCAATAATCTATCCAAGGTAGCGACCCCTAAATCGATTACGTGCTAGTGACGGGAACATTGCGACGGCCTAATCCTAAGACTAATCCGGTTTCTCTCTTGCCTTAAGCCTAACATGAAAACGTTAATTAACTCAGGTAACCAATGTCACTTTGGGCCGAACTAATTAGCCATGCTTAGACCCGTGCTACCTAGCGGTATGGGCAATTATACGTCCCAACCTTTAGCCCTCTATCATGCATAAGAATTAGAGCGTCAATCTAATTTAGCTACACATGCTAGAATTTGATGAAGAACAAGCAAGAGATGCATTAATCAAACTAATTTCTCAACAATTGCAAAAGGGAAAAATCTCCCCAAACATCCAAAACTTACAAACCCATACTCAAAATCAAGCACATACCTTGGTTTAGCCTTCCATGGAGGTTGGATTACTCCAATCCACCATGGAAGTGCTTGGAATCATGCACAAGAAGGAGAAGAAGTACAAAAATGGTGAAAAATCGCCTTGGAACCGAGAGGAGAAGCTTGGAGAAGATGAAGGATGAAAAGTTGGCTGCAAAACCGAAGGTTTCACGCCTTTTAAGCTCGTAGCGTCGAGACGCTAGGCCAGCGTCTCGACGCTGTGCCCTAAGTTGGCAGGCGCGCGCGCGGGGCGGCGTCGAGACGCTGCGCGGCGTCGAGACGCGCGCGCGGCGTCGAGCGAGCGTCGAGACGCTTGCGCTCGACGCTTGCTCTCGGGTGGATCTTCAAATGCACGCTCAGAGTTCGGAGCGTCGAGACGCTCGGCCAGCGTCTCGACGCTGTCGCGCGCGGACACGGCGAGGCGGACACGGGCGTGGGCGCGCGGGCATGGGCGAGGCGGAGCGGGCGTGGGCGCGCGGGCGCGCGCGGACATGGGCGAGGCGGCGCGCGCGGGCGCGCGCGCGTCTGGCCGTCTGGGCGCGGGCGTGCGGTGCTTGCGAGTGGCGCGCGCGGGCGCGCGCGCGTGCTGCGTTCGTTGGGCGCCTGGGCGCTGGGCGCCGGCGCCTGGGCGCTGCCCTCTCGGCTCTTAGCCCGCTTTTGGGTCGTTTTGGCTCCCGAGCTCCGTTTGGCCTATCGTTTTGACCCGAACACTTCCCGAAACATGTTAAATGACCTTTTTAGCCCCGAAAATCATCAATGGACTTCCCGAGCTATTCACCATGAAATCACCTACAAGGAAGCATTTTAATCAATATATATCATGGTTTTAGCTAGAATTAGGGACATTAAGATAGCTCTATTTTGGAGCTATCATTGATCACCAACGGTCTTCCACTTCGAAGTTCAATTGCTTGAACTTGTTCTTTTCCTTCCCTTCTTGGCATTTCAGTATCTGCAGGCAATCTGCCTTGGGGCCTATTTTTCAAGTCGTTGGCTAACTGTCCTATTTGGTTTTCTAAGCTCCTCAGGGTTGCTTGCTGACTTTGCAGGGTTGCATCATTCTTTGCAATGTATTCCTTAAGCAAGTTCTCTACGGATGATCCCATTGGTTGGTTATATTATTTTTGGTAAATGGGTTGGTTAGTTTGTTGAGTGAAACCAGATGTTCCACTTGGTCTTGGTTGATTTTGTACTTGGTTGGTATTTTGTTGTCCACCCCAAGAGAGATTTGGATGGTTTCTCCAACCAGGGTTATAGGTGTTAGAATAGGGGTTGTTCCTTGGTTGCTGTTGACTTCCAACATAGCATACCGAAGATGGATTCCCAGGGCAAAAATCATACATGTGCCCTTCCCCACAGAATCCACATACTAGTGCCTCACCTTGGTTAGTTGTCGCGCTTGTTGATACGGCTGCTGCGGTGTTGACACGTTGATGGAGATTAGTTTGAGCCATTTGTTTTACTAGATTGGTCAGGTGGTAACGATATTTTTGAATTATCGCCAAACATCGGGTTCTCGAGACCCGCCAAAATGAATTTGTAATTACCCGAATTCACTGAACTATTAGCAGCTTAGTGGTAACGGGGTCGATCTACAGGGAATTATGCGAATTTGACTTAATTCTGATTAAATTTGCAAACTATGAAAATAAACAAAATGTGGGGATTTTGGTCTAAAATTAACTAATGGAGAACAACGCAAAATAGGGAAAACTTAACTAACGAAGAGTTCGACTCGGGACGATCGGGATTAAAATTAGCAAGCTTTTGGATCACAGGTTGACGAAAATAATGGTTAAATATTTGAACGAATACGCAGCCCGTCTCAAATCAATAAATTAATTCAGACATGCTCCATGAATATTAATTAGACATAATGAATTATGCTAATCAAGCATATCGATTGGACATTGGCGGCCAACGCACTTCCAAGACCAATCGATAGCAACGAGCTAACTACGACGATTATCTAACTTGGACGCCAAATTACTGTATAGATTTCAGATTCTATTTCGAGAAGAACGAACACCAAGAACGCAAGGAAGCCTATGCGCTCAATGGCAACGTTAATCTTTGTTACTTGGCGGTTAAGAGAGGCACGACATCAAAACCTTTAACTAATGAAGCATGCTCGAAATCAAAGTTGTCTAGTCCTATCAATCAAACACATTCATGGAATAAGCAAGGAAAAAGAAGCTAATTCAATCAAATACTCTAGCCAAATCAGAATTTAGTTCAACAACCTCACCAAAAATTCAAACTACATTATTCCCTTACAATCCCGAGTCAAAAACGCTATGAACTACTCACTCATGGTGGATGTGATGTGGGATGGCTCCAATCCTAGCTCCTTAGACTCTCCCATGGTGGAAATGGCTGGAAAAACGTCAAATCTGGTGCGGAGCCCGAGGTAGAAGATGAAGATCACGCATAAAAATCGGACAAAAAGCTTAAATATTCCGTCGCAGCGTCGAGACGCTTGCGCAGCCCGAGATAGGGCAGCGTCTCGACGCTGCGCCCTAAAGTTTCAGCGCGCGAAGTCGGGGCGGCGTCGAGACGCTTGCGCAGCGTTGAGCGAGCGACGAGACGCTGACCACTCGACGCTTGCTCTCGGGTGGAAACTCCAATTGACGCTTCAGGCTTCGGAGCGTCGAGCTAGCGTCCAGATGATGTCTGCTCAATGCTAGCTCTCGGGTTTTTGCATGGTATTTTGCCTTGAAACTTTCTAAAACGCCAAATCTTCATGTTTTTGCATGGTCCTTCCCCGAAAGTGTTCCTAGGTCCTTAAAATGCGACTTTAAGCCTCGAACGACGTCGAAACGCACCCGAGGACGAATTGCCGAGAACACCTATAATAAACACAGATAAGCAAGATTAAGCATGTAATAGTCATAAATTAGGGGCATAAATATAGCTCCAATATGGAGCTATCATCAGGGCAGTGATTTGGCTACTCATTGCACTAAGTGCGTCCATGTCTTGAGCCTTCCATGGCTCTACAGGATCGTCTGACCATCTACAATGTGATGTTGAGATTTTCTCCAAAATCCCATAGGCTTCATTGTAGCTCTTAGATAGCATGGAACCTCCAGCTGAGGAATTCAACACTGGCCTCGTGCTGGGGTTGCATCCTGGTAGAGGACTTTTCGAATGTACTCCAAAATTCAAGCTGTCGAGGCTTGCCAAAATACAATTTATAACCCGAATGCACTGAGCAATTTGCAGCTAAGTGGTAACGGGGTCGATCCACAGGGAAATAAGAAATTCAATTTAACTAAGCCTAATTTGCTAATTATAAAAAGTATGCACAATAAAAGAATGGTAATTTGGTTTGGGGGGAAGGGAGCTCCTAACGTGCAACTAACGGAAAATTAAATGACAACGTGCAAAATTAAATGGCCGTGCTTAACTTCGAGAAATGGAATTGATCGTTATGGATGTTCGGATCATCGATACAATTTATTAACTAATCATGCTTATGCACACAATTCATCTAGCTATTTCTAACTCAAATGACCCAAGGATGTGATTAGAAATGTGCAATTCTAATCGTTCTTGGCCAACAATCTCTCCAAGGTCGCGGCCCCTAAATCGACTATGAGCCAGTGACGGGAACATTGCGACGGCCTAATCCTAAGTCTAACCCGGTTTCTCTCTTGGCTTAAGCTTAACATGAAAACATTAATTAACTCAGATTACCATATGTCACTTTGGAATGAATTAATTAGCCATGCTTAAGCCCGTGCTACCTAGCGGTTTGGGCAATTATACGTCCCAACCTTTAGCCCTCTATCATGCATAGGAACTACTGCGTCAACCTAATTTAGCTACACATGCTAGATATGGAATAAGAACAAGCAAGAGATGCATAAACAAGCTAATTATCTCAACATTTACAAAGGGGCAAACCTCCCCAAACATCCATAATTTCACAAAACCAACTCAAAATCAAGCACTAACCTTAGTTTAGCCTTCCATGGAGGATGAATAAATCCAATCCCCCATGGAAGAGCTTAGTAGCATACAAAGAGGAGAAGAAGAAGTCCAAAAATGGTGGAAAAAGAGTGTAGACCCGAGAGCAAAGTTGGGAGAAGAAGGAGAAGCAAAAGTTAGGCGAAATGTGGCGTTTTCATGCCTTTAAGTGTCGGAGCGTCTCGACGCTGGTGCCCTAAGTTGGCCGCGCGCACACGCACGGGCGTCGAGACGCTCGGACAGCGTATCGACGCTGTAATGCGTCTATCTGGGAAAATTGTCGGGCTGGCGTCGAGACCCTCGGGCGGCGTCTCGACGTTGTCGCGCGCTTGGTCTGCGGTTGGCAATCGGGGCGGCGTCGAGACCCTCGGGCGGCGTCGAGACGGTGGGGCGCGCTCATGCTTCGGATGGTGTCGGGGCGGCGTCGAGACGCTCGGCCAGCGTCTCGACGCTGGCAGCGTCGAGCTAGCGTCTCGACGCTGCCGCCCATGCAAGTATGCTCTCGGGTTTGGATGGCCAAAATGTGCTTCTTCAAGGCAATTTTTGCCATCTCTTGGATTCTTTAAGCTCTTTCACTCCCGATGCATCTATGAAGCTCTAAAACGGGACTTTAAGCCCCGAAATGTGTCTTTGGACTTCCCGGGCTCTCGACCATGAAATCACCTACAAGAAAGCATTTAATCAATATATGTCATGGTTTTAGCCAGAATTAGGGACATAAAGATAACTCTATTTTGGAGCTATCAAAATACCCCCGACCTAAATCTTGCTTGTCCTCGAGCAAGGTATACTCTAAATTATCTCCAAAGAATCAAATTCATGCTGAAAAACTCTAATCTCAATGCTTGTGAAACAAGGTACTTGAATAAATGTAAAACCATCAAATGCATGCAAACGTTGAAATCAATTCAAAATTTTAACTCCTATTCCCTTACGTGTGTGTGTGTTTAGCACCTCTCAACCTAGATCATGCAAGCCCGGAACAACCTTATACAGTCCTATAACTCGTTTTCCCCCTACTTATAGCGATACGAACAGTCTAACGGCTTTTAGTGATAGGAAGAGCAACAAAACAAAAGGCCTACATTTTATTCTTTTCTTTGAGTACTTTGTACCCAATTTACTTTTTGAACCACTTTTTTTTTTTTTCTCCAAGAGAGCCTAACACGTCAAACGAAATTTAGCTTCACGTTTTTAAGGACTATTGCTCACTTCTATTAGTTCCCCTTTCATGCAGTGGCAACCGTGGGTTACACGATCGCCCCTGGTTACTCGGGCAACACAAGAAGGAGGAGCAACTCTAGAGTTTTTATTTTTCATGCATACCACTTTTTTTTTTTTAGGCAATAGCTTCGCTATACAACAATTGAGTCATTACTATTTCTAACACATCAAGCCTCCCTAATGGTACCTTTCGGGGTGACAACAAGGTTTCAGACCGAATAAAATCATTCTAAACTTAAAGAACTGAGAATAAGAGGGCTATGTGCTCAGTGAATGTAGGGGATGTTGGGATTTATGCCCTAAAGCCTCGTAATTAATTAATAATTATTTGATAATTATTTTATTATTATTATTTGCAATTTATAATATTCATTATATATATAAAATCCAAGGTTATTAGTGTAATCTTGAACTGTATGTAGTTGACATACGGGAGGATCATGTTCAAGTAATAACCTAAAGGGTCTATAGTATATGGATAAGGTTGGGTGCCTTATCCTGGTAACACTATTGATATGACCCACTTTGTAATTGTTACAAATGATTTGATCCAAATCATTCATGTAGAGACATGTGAGTGGGGGTATCCTATACAATGAGTTTGTATAAGACTGGACCACGAAATATATAATCTCTCTTTATAAATCCGTTATTTGAGAAGATTAATATTTCACAGGATGATCATATGTGACTCGATCTTAATCCTGAGTGAGTTATGAACTCCTGCCTGTGAGGGTTCGTCCTTTGATTTGTATGGGTGGGAATGGCCTTTATAGCCGATTCAATAAGCCTACCATTTTGGGGACTTGACCAAATAGGGAGTTGGGAACATAAGTTTCACAAGATGGAATTCACTTCTTTCCTATATAGGGAAAGTAGATGAGTAGTTCCCTTAAGTGCTGATTTCGGGACTTGAACAATGGGGCCCCACCCTCTCACTGGCCCGAGAGGGACTTCGTTTATGGTTGGATCATAAACAGGTTGTTCATTAGAGAATCAGTGGTACTTAAGGTGTAAGATGTAATTACAGGGGTAAATCGGACTTTTGACCCAGCTGTAATTACGAACAACTCGTGAAGGATCGACTTGCATGTAATGGTTATATCCATGGACACAACTTGTCCTACAGTGCATAAGAGTGCAACTCTAGGCCTATAGTGGAGTGACCTAGAGTTAATGAATGATAGTCAATTAATTAAAGAGTTTAATTAATTAATTTTGTATCATTGGAGCTTATAAATCTGTAGGTCCATAAGGTCCCCTTGCTAGCTCATAGTAACACTAAAAGGATCAATTTAGTTAAAAGAAAAATTTGAAATATTCAAATTAATATTTAATATATTTGATATATTAAATGTAGAAGAGTAAAATATATTTATTGTATTTGATACATTAAATATTAGAGGAAATAGTTTATGTATATGATACATTAATATTAAAAACTATATACTTATGTTATTTGAATGTGATTCAAATTGGTTTAAAGTATATTATAAAAGATTAATTTTATAATATTTGAATAAGATTCAAATAAATATAAAACACATATTATAATATATTAGATATTAAAATGTATTTTATAAAATAAAATTAATTCCTAAAAGCCTTATTATAAATAAGACATTTAGGTTTAGCAAAAGGGTTGGCCAAACACACTACTCACCTTCTGAGAATTGTTCTCTCATTCTTTCAAAGAGCTCCCACAAGCCTTGCGAGGAAGATCTCGTGGAAAAAGGAACACAAGAAGGTTTTTGTTCTTCAAAGGTAATTTATGCTTAACTGAGTATGTTAGTTTAATTCTAAATAAACCAAAGTAATCGATTCCAAACGCTTCCGCTGCGGGGAATGAAGAGTTTTTTTTTTTAGTACATTGGGGGTGGGGGGATTCGAACCACAGACCTCGTGGCCGTCAACTCATACATATGCCAGCTGAGCTATGCTCGCTTTGGCCGGGGAATGAAGAGTTCATTCCCTTCAATTGGTATCAGAGCTTTCTTTGAGTTTTGTTTAGAATTAAAAGTTCATGGTGGGTATTTTAATTTGTTTTTCATATATGTGATATATGTGGTTTGCGAATTGACTGTTTAGGCATATTTGATTGGCATTAGATTTATTGTTTTTTATTAGAACAAATTGTTAAACCTTTATTGGTTTAGGGACGTCCTTTGTAATTTTGTATTGAATTATTGAATCAAAGAGATACCGGGGACACAAATTTTGTACAGAACGTTGACAGATGGTGGATGCACAAAAGGTTGATTTGTATTCGCTAGTTGATGGTCATGAGTTGATTGAATGGCTAAATTTGAGTACATGAAGTATATTGTTTTGTGAAACATGATTTCTTCATGGGCTTATGGTTTATGTGAGTCAAAGAAGCTGGTTGACCATTTTTTTTTAAAATACACAAACTTCAACCAAATCAAAGTATCTAGAGTCACCCACCTCACCTTAGTGCTGTCGTATTCAACTTCAAAGCATAAGGACAAAATTTTAATTTTGCGGTGAACTCAATCGATGTTGGTTATAATCACCATCTGAATTCTAAGTTCCTTCACACCAGCGTCCATTCGTGCGGCTTAGTTTGTATGTTATTTTGCGATCTCGTGGCTGCCGACCCTTGATGTGAGAAGAAATTAGGGTTTCTAAACCCTAATTTTCAATGAAATGAAGAAGGCTAAAATATTGAAGGCCAAGATATGTCTTGGATTTAAATTATTGTAATTTAAATTGCTTTCAATTAGGATATGCCAAATATGCCGGTCAATTTTGCTGTGTTTTTAATTTAACTATGCATGTTGATGTATGTTTTAAATATTAATTGATTGCATAAAGTATGTCCATCTAGATTAAAATCCCACTATAGGTTAAGCATGATCATGCATTTTAATTATTTTTAATATAAGTGTTATATTTGGAATATTATGATTAAAATGCTTTCTAATTTGATTAGATGATTTCCTAATATGTTTATATTTCCATATTTTCAATATAATTGTTATATTTGGAAATTTTAAATTAGGATACTTCCTTTTATAATAGGAATCCATATTTTTCTAATATTGATTAGGATATATTTTCCTAGATATAGTGATATATCAGGGAAATCTTTTCCTAATAAGATTGGGAAATCTTGATAAATCTTTTCCTAAGATTGAGAAATCTTTTCCCTAATAATATTGGAAAATCTTGGAAAATTGAGATATATTTTCGATTGAGATATATTTTCCCAATAAGGAGTATTAGGGATATTTTCCAAATGAGCTTAGGATATTTTCATATGAGATTAGATTTTTTCTTTCCTTATTTAAAAGATAATTTAATTCATTCTTTAAATAGTTTAAATATTTCAATTTAGTTTATCTTTTATTCTAATAAGATTAGAATATATGATAATCTTTAATTTTGTTTTAAAAGGTTTAAAATTGTTAAAAAATCAAGATTATCCATAAGGTAATTAGTTTTTAATAGGATTAAAAACATTGCTTAAAATCAACTGAAGTTCATTGATCTAGTAATTAATAGTTAATTAAAGATTAATGAATTTGAAATAAAAATTGACTATAAGGGAACCCTGTCTAAGAAAGGTTACTCGGGTGAGGTACTTAAGTTGACTGAAAAGGAACACCTCTACCTAAGAACTGACCTGGGGGTTGAATTAGTCAAATTTTATTTTATTTCATTAAGCAGGCTCATAATGTGATTAGTTTTAAATAGTTTAATATACTTGATAATTCACATTAAAATCAATCTAACCAACATAAGGGTTATGAAAGGGTAGATTGAAAAACTTAGATAAATGAGATTAGCCTAATTTGTCTAAGTAATAGAAAACCCTATTTCAAAATACTTAGTGGGAGAAAGACATATGTCAAAATAACCCTACGGTCTCTACCATAGATTCACAACGTGAGATTCATGTGAGGCCTCGAGGCGGCTTTGGACCGTCCCCCTACGGAAGGTGTTTACATGGGTCAATATCAGGGTGAATCTCTTGAGAAAGTATTTTTAAATAGTAAGTGGGAGAAGGAAATGTGTCAACATATCCTACGGTCTCTATCATTGGTTCACAACGTGAGATTCATGTGAGGCCTCGCGGCGGCTTTTGGACCGTCCCCCTACGGAAGGTGTTTACATGGGTCAATATCAGGGTGAATCTCCTGAGAAGGATAGGATTGTAATTTTATTTCCAATACTTGACCTACCCTACGGCGGCACTTGTTGGGATAAAACTATAGAATCTAAAATGATGGGTTACATTTACAAAGATATCATTAAGATTGTTAATGATTTTCTTGACCAAACTAATGGGAGCTAAATGTTATAGAAATAACAGTTATTTTGGGATAACACTTGGTTGAGATTGTCTCAGTTTAGTGAAGGAGCATTTGACCTACCCTACGGCGGCACCTGTTCTAGCTCACTAAAGTATCATAGCATTAGAAATTAATGTTTCAGGGTTCATTTATCAAATTGTTTGTTCTCTATGCTGAAATTGAATGAATATTGATTGCATGTTGTTAAATAATATATTTTTTTTTATATATATTTCAATATTATGTCTATTTCTCTCAATTTAAATTTTCGTTACTAATTTGTCAAATTGAGAAAATAATATCACTTGGAAAAATAATGTTAACACTATATAATGACCGTGTAAATTTTTTCTTTAATTTGTCTTTATTGAGAAATGTTCTCAAAAACCTGTTGTCAATGCTAATCGAATTGTTCGTAAAGCACATGATTAATAAATCAATATAACGAGATGACTTATACAAATTTTCTATTTGACATATTAGATGTCAAGCTAAGAAGATAAAGAAGATGACAACAACATATGAGATATTGTTGAAGTCAATAAAAGCAAGATTTAGATATTTATCTAAATAATCTCAAAAATTAAGTATTACCAAAATCCAAGAAAAGAAACCATATGACTGTAGCTAAAAGAAAATAGTTTCTAAATTAGCAAAGTAGTCATAATAAGAGGAATTTATGAAATACCTCTATAAGAAGAACATGGATAAAAGTAAATTTGATTTATTAGATTTTTTCATTACAACCTATATAGTAGATTCAAATCCACTATTAAGATTTGTTCTTCATTACATTTTATATAATTCTTGGAAAATACTTAATTATGTAGAATGATCTCTACTTGTTGGCACCAGAAAACCCATCTCAATTAATGTAGTGGGAGAAATTAAGATGTCCAGAAGAAATAATTGTTATTTAATGCTGAATATGGTATTTTTAGTACCATAGGAGAAATTCAATTTCTCTAACTTTATTACTAATAAAATGTTCATATAGTATGAATATTTTAGTACTAAATTTTTATTTTCAAAATTGTTTGAAAAGTTCAGCCGAAAAATAAGAATAATTTGTATGTGTTAAATTGTTAACATATAAAATACTACACAGTGAGATATTCAGGATTATAGAATCCAGAATATAAAAACAATTTATATTGTCCTAAAATATGATACCCGTCTTTGGCATTCAAGATTGATTCTGATCAATTTGAATAAAAAGACTACTACGAAGTGATTCTCTAAATGTTAGAGTTAATTACTTTATATGTCTTAAGATTTTGCCTTCCATGCAAGATAATTAATAGGTTTTTGTTGGAAAAGCCTACAGGCCAAAGAACACTGATGAATATTTCATATCACTCTAGCTGATGATTATTCAAGAAATAAGTATCGTAACCTAATGCAACATAAGTCTGAATATTTTGAAAAGTTCAAGGAATATAAGACTCAAGTTGAAGGTCAATTAGGTAAATCTATCAAAACACTATGATCAGATCACAGTGAAAAGTACAGGAACGTTATGTACTAAGACTAGTTGATAGAAAGTGAGATTTTATCTCAACTCTAGCACAAAGTACAATTGTGTGAAATTGTGCTGTAAGAGGAGAAACAAGACCTTGTTAGACATGATCAGAACAATAAAGAATTACACGCCATTATAAGACTCTTGTTAGGATATACAATATAGATTGTATAGTGAACATGATTCTATCTAAAAGGTGTCCATGAGACAACTTTGAGATTATAGAAGAGTAGTAAAGTTAGTTTACAACCCTTCGAGTTTTGAGAGTTTTAAGCATACATGCTGAAACTTCAATATGTTCAATAGTGTTGAAAAGTTGGTTCCAAGTGAAGCCACTAAATAGTTAACAAAATTTGTTAACAATTTAATTACATTTGATAGTCAAATGGATCCTAGTCATGAATTGGATAAGCCTCATCGTAGTGGGAGAGTTATGAGATGACCCAACCGTTACAAGAGGTTATATGAAGCCTAAGTTGTCGTATTAGATGACAAAATGTAGGGCTTCTTGACCTCAAAGTTGAAATGGGGGTCAATGACAAAGACTAGTAGACCAAAGTCATAAATCTCGAGATAGAGTAGATGTACTCATCTTTATCTAGAACTTGTAGATATTCGTGATGGGGTAAAACCGATAGGTTTTGAATATATCTACAAAAGTAAAAGATTTGTAAATAAGAAGGTACAAACCTTCAAAATAAGACTAATGACAAATATAGATGGAGAAAGTAAACTATGGATAAATTTTCTCATTTGTTGTCATATTAGAGTATATAAGCATTTCCTAATTCATAGTTGCATATGAGATATGTCAAGTGAAGGTTTAAGAAATCTTTTTTGAAAAGAAGTCTTAAAGAATGCATTTACAAATCAATTACATGAGTTCAATTTCAAAAATCAAAAGCAAAAGGTTTGCAAGCAGTAAAGGTTCATTTATGAAATGAATTTGATCACTAGATTTTTGAATGTAAGGTTTGATAAAAGTATCAAAAACTATGACTTTGAATAAATATTAATGATATTGTATAGACAAGAAAATCATTAATTACTTAGTGGAATTTTCTCATATTTTATGTGGATGACTTATTACCCATTGTGAATGCTGTAAGATTTGAATCCAACATAAAATGTTGACTACCTAACCAATTCCAAATGAATGATTTAAATTACTAGGTATGTCCTAAACTAGAGTTTTCGAGGACAAAATGTTATTTATGTCTCACACATCTTATATTGACAAATTTGTTGTCAAGTATATGATGCAGTACTTCAAAAAATGATAATGTATCATTCTTACATGAAGTTTAGATTGTCTAAGGAATAGTGTCCTAAGACATTTCAAAATGTTGAGAACAAAAGATTGACTATCTACGTTTGAGTGGGAGAAAATCTAATGTACACTTGAGACATGACATTTGACAGTAAAATTGGTTAGCATTTATTAGTTAACCCAATGGTATGACCATTGCACGGAAAAAAAAAAAAAAACTTTTCTCAACATATCTATGGATAAATTGAGAATTTATATTTTTGTGTATGAGGTTAAAGATTTGATCTTTACGAGATGCACTGGTTTTAACAAAGATTTATGGGAATCTATGTTTACCCTAGATGATGGAGTATGGTATGCAAGTTAAATGTTCTTACTTATGAAGTAAAGAACTTGCATAACTCAAATAATTTCTTATTGGTCTGAAAGATGTTTCAAATATAGTTAAGCCTAAAACTTTTATGTAATGGCTAAACTTAAGGAACTTAGATAACATCAATATATAGGGTATCCTAAGAGAGAAAGAATCGTGGTAGGACCAAGATGACTTTTAATTGACAATCATTTTGATCTATATAAAAAGACTTTCCAGGCTAAAGTGTTTGAAAGCCACCTAGAATGTCTAGGATTATGAGACATGTCTCATCTTCACTAGGGCAAGTGGGAGAACATGTTGGGTGTAGAGTATGCCCTAGGATACATGTCTCACCGGCTTTAGTGCAAGTAGGAGATTGTTGGGATTTATGCCCTAAAGCCTCGTAATTAATTAATAATTATTTAATAATTATTTTATTATTATTATTTGCAATTTATAATATTCATTATATATATAAAATCCAAGGTTATTAGTGTAATCTTGAACTGTATGTAGTTGACATACGGAAGGATCATGTTCAAGTAATAACCTAAAGGGTATATAGTATATGGATAAGGTTGGGTGTCTTATCCTGGTAACACTATTGATATGGCCCACTTTGTAATTGTTACAAATGATTTGATCCAAATCATTCATGTAGAGACATGTGAGTGGGGGTATCCTATACAATGAGTTTGTATAAGACTGGACCACGAAATATATAATCTCTCTTTATAAATCTGTTATTTGAGAAGATTAATATTTCACAGGATGATCATATGTGACTCGATCTTAATTCTGAGTGAGTTATGAACTCCTGCCTGTGAGGGTTCGTCCTTTGATTTGTATGGGTGGGAATGGCCTTTATAGCCAATTGAATAAGCCTACCATTTTGGGGACTTAACCAAATAGGGAGTTGGGAACATAAGTTTCACAAGATGGAATTCACTTCTTTCCTATATAGGGAAAGTAGATGAGTAGTTCCCTTAAGTGCTGATTTCGGGACTTGAACAATGGGGCCCCACCCTCTCACTGGCCCGAGAGGGACTTCGTTTATGGTTGGATCATAAACAGGTTGTTCATTAGAGAATCAGTGGTACTTAAGGTGTAAGATGTAATTACAAGGGTAAAACGGACTTTTGACCCAGCTGTAATTACGAACAACTCGTGAAGGATCGACTTGCATGTAATGGTTATATCCATGGACACAACTTGTCCTACAGTGCATAAGAGTGCAACTCTAGGCCTATAGTGGAGTGACCTAGAGTTAATGAATGAAAGTCAATTAATTAAAGAGTTTAATTAATTAATTTTGTATCATTGGAGCTTATAAATCCGTAGGTCCATAAGGTCCCCTTGCTAGCTCATAGTAACACTAAAATGATCAATTTAGTTGAAAGAAAAATTTGAAATATTCAAATTAATATTTAATATATTTGATATATTAAATGTAGAAGAGTAAAATATATTTATTGTATTTGATACATTAAATATTAGAGGAAATAGTTTATGTATATGATACATTAATATTAAAAACTATATACTTATGTTATTTGAATGTGATTCAAATTGGTTTAAAGTATATTATAAAAGATTAATTTTATAATATTTGAATAAGATTCGAATAAATATAAAATACATATTTTAATATATTAGATATTAAAATGTATTTTATAAAATAAAATTAATTCCTAAAAGCCTTATTATAAATAAGACATTTAGGTTTAGCCAAAGGGTTGGCCAAACACACTACTCAGCTTCTGCAGAGAATTGTTCTCTCATTCTTTCAAAGAGCTCCCACAAGCCTTGATCCCGTGTTCGAGTCATAGCGAGGAAGATCTCTTGGAAAAAGGAACACAAGAAGGTTTTTGTTCTTCAAAGGTAATTTATGCTTAACTGAGTATGTTAGTTTAATTCTAAATAAACCAATTTAATCGATTCCAAACGCTTCCGCTGCGGGGAATGAAGAGTTCATTCCCTTCAAAGGAATAACAGAATTTTTTTTAAAATAGGCTCAAAATGTGCATACATCGTCAAATTTTCGAATCATACAAATACGGAGTGTTCACAAACAAATCACAGACCGTCCTCATCGGACAACATGCATTCAGATTCTAATCTAACCATCAGAGTATACATATGCCCGACGACTACTAAGAAGTCTCATCTCTATCAACAAACTCCACCCCCCACCTTAAGACATGCATTGTCCCCATTGCATTAAACAGTCAAAACAATAAAATCCTAAGGGAACAAAAAACCTCCCCTGAATCTTATGGAGCCGACGGGTGGAGATGCGCATCATCGCCTCCCAATATACTCTCGAATTGTCGGCCATTCCACCTTTTCTCATAAGAAAACAAGAAAACAAACAACAAATTCAAAAGCTAATATAAACAAAAGCAAAACAGTAAACAACAGAATTAAAGTCCAAGCTCGGGTGCCTCCGAGAAGCGCAAATTTTTAGAGTCGATTGCTCGACTGTATTCTCTCATCAACTCATCCATAATCGAACTTGGAAGATGCCCCATCCATCTTCCTAATTTCCTCTTTCCTGCGAAAATCCATGAACAATTCTTTCTCTCGTGCCTTCTGCGCACATACAACATCAATTTTAAATTTGGCAGGTTTCATAAAAGGTTGGTCCCATAAAATTGATGCAAAAACATGAGAGATATTTTCATGCATTCCAAAAGCATAAGGATCACCAGGAAAGAACGGGTCATTTATTCTGCCTAAAACATCCTCCACCTTTTTCAAGGGGTGCACATAAGATTTATCAACCAATTGCATAATAGAACCAGATTCATGGAAGTCATTCATTTTAAGTTCTTTATCAACAACATGCGACTTAACATTAATTGATGGTCCTAAATCTAGCATGGCCTGATTAGTCATTTCATTTCCAAAGGTGCAAGGTAAAGTGGAAGGAAGTAGCTTAGCAGGATTCTGAACAATTGTCAAGGCAGAAACAGATGAATCACAAAACTCAGTCAAGGGTGGTTCATGCAACTCATGTTCATCAAAAATATCAGTTAAAAATAATGGGTCATCCCCATCCTCAACAGTCATGCATTCATTATGAGCTAAAGGTTCAAAAGTGTCTACTTGACAAAGAGAGAATACGTCATCAACATGCTCTTCTACAATGGGCATATGCATCTCAACAACCTCTCTGCCATACTCAACAGATAAAACGCCCTTATCCACATTTATTTTAGTTTTAACAGTTTTCATAAAGGGCATACCTAATAAGATTGAAGCAGGCGAAGAGGAATGATTTTCATCCATTTTCAGAACATAAAAATCAATAGGAAAAATTAATTCATTAATCTGCACTAACACATCTTCTACTATTCCTAAAGGATGTACAGAAGTTCTATTAGCAAGTTGAATAACTGTTCCTGTTTTACTCATTCCTTTCAATTTCAGTTTCTGATAAATGGAATAAGGCATAACACTAATGGAGGCTCCTAAATCCAGCATTGCTCTTCTAATATGCATGCCTCCAATCTTACAAGGGAGAGAGAACATACCTGGGTCGTCGCATTTAACCGGTAAGCTCTTTGTGATCAAGGCTGAGACGTTCTCACTTACCACGACGCGTTCACTCTCCTTTGTCTTCCTCTGGTTGGTGCAAAGTTTCATTAGGAACTTGGCGTACCTCGGAATTTCCTTCAGGGCATCCAACAGAGGGATGTTGATCTCTACCTTCCTGAATGTGTCTAGGAACTCCTTCTCGTATTTCTCCTTAGGCGGTCTCGCTAACCTGCTAGGAAAAAGAGCCTTAGGCACATAAACTCTAGTGCATGTATGATCGAAAATTACCACATGCCACCGTGGTTCGGGATTTTCTGTCTGTGGCTCGACGTGGCCATGATGACTTCCACCGGTGGGGTACTCGTGGGAAGATGCTTCCCACTTCTCAGAGTGATGGCACTAGTGCTCTCCGCGTTCTGATGCTCGATCACTGTCAACCTCTTACTGACTTGAATCACTGTATCGCTCAGAGTTTGAAACTGCTCTCGAGTTTCCCTATGGTGCGATTCAAGTACTTCTTCCATCGATCTACCTGAAACAGAAGGACGGGGTTGTGAGTTATTTTTCAAAGCAAGAATAGCACTACTTACTTCAAAAAGTTAGGCCTTAAGCTCGTCCAAATCCCTGATCAGGCGATCTTTCTCCTTGTCTCCATCTCCACTCCGCTTCAAGCTTCTAGCCAAGTTGGAAATTAAAACTCTAGCTTCGGCGGGCGTTTTATCCATGAGACATCCTCCACTTGCGACATCAACTAACTGTCGGTTTGGCGGTAAGAGACCTTCGTAGAAGTTCTGAATGAGTTGTTGTTCAGCTACTTGGTGGTTGGGACAATCCTCACACAACCGACCAAATCTCTCCCAACACTCCAGAACAGTCTCTTTTTCTCCTTGCTCAATTTTGTTTATCATTCTTCTAAGGGCGGCAACCTTGGGAGGCGGAAGATACTTCGCATAAAGTGCTCCTTGCAGCTCTGCCCAAGAAGTGATGGACCCAGTCGGTAGGTAAAACACCCACTCTCTCGCCTCCTCCTTCAAAGTGAAAGGAAAGGCCCTGAGATGGAGTTGATCTTCGGTGATGCCGTCGGTCCTAAATGACGAACACACCATCTGAAATGCCTTGACGTGTCTGACGGGATTTTCATCTGTATTACCACAAAAAGAAGGTAATAAGTTAACCAGACCAACTTTAAGTTCAAAATTACCTGCAGCTACCGGATAGAATATACTCGATGTGTTCCGGCTTAGCTCAGATGATGCAAGCTCCCTCAAGGTTCTTTGATGCTCATAATTATCCACGACCTCCATCTTGGCGCTTCTTTTGAATTTTTAAAGAATGAATGCGCTCAAAAACTCGAACAAAAACGGGTAAAATAATACAAAAGAATTAAACTGTACAAAAAAAAGTAAAGAAAATTTTAAAACCAACAAACTAAACTTAATCAAACTAAATTAAACTTAGTTCCCCGGCAACGGCGCCAATTTTGGTAGAGGACTTTTCGAATGTACTCCAAAATTCAAGCTGTCGAGGGTTGCCAAAATACAATTTATAACCCGAATGCACCGAGCAATTTGCAGCTAAGAAATTCAATTTAACTAAGCCTAATTTGCTAATTATAAAAAGTATGCACAATAAAAGAATGGTAATTTGGTTTGGGGGAAGGGAGCTCCTAACGTGCAACTAACGGAAAATTAAATGACAACGTGCAAAATTAAATGGCCATGCTTAACTTCGAGAAATGGAATTGATCGTTATGGATGTTCGGATCATCGATACAATTTATTAACTAATCATGCTTATGCACACAATTCATCTAGCTATTTCTAACTCAAATGACCCAAGGATGTGATTAGAAATGTGCAATTCTAATCGTTCTTGGCCAACAATCTCTCCAAGGTCGCGACCGCTAAATCGACTATGAGCCAGTGACGGGAACATTGCGACGGCCTAATCCTAAGACTAACCCGGTTTCTCTCTTTCCTTAAGCTTAACATGAAAACATTAATTAACTCAGATTACCAACTGTCACTTTGGAATGAATTAATTAGCCATGCTTAAGCCCGTGCTACCTAGCGGTTTGGGCAATTATACGTCCCAACCTTTAGCCCTCTATCATGCATAGGAACTAGGGCGTCAACCTAATTTAGCTACACATGCTAGATATGGAATAAGAACAAGCAAGAGATGCATAAACAAGCTAATTATCTCAACATTTACAAAGGGGCAAACCTCCCCAAACATCCATAATTTCACAAAACCAACTCAAAATCAAGCACTAATCTTAGTTTAGCCTTCCATGGAGGATGAATAAATCCAATCCCCCATGGAAGAGCTTAGTAGCATACAAAGAGGAGAAGAAGAAGGCCAAAAATGGTGGAAAAATAGTGTAGACCCGAGAGCAAAGTTGGGAGAAGAAGGAGAAGCAAAAGTTAGGTGAAATGTGGCGTTTTCACGCCTTCGACGCTGGTGCCCTAAGTTGGCCGCGCGCGGGCGTCGAGACGCTCGGACAGTGTCTCGACGCTGTCGCGCGTCTATCTGGGAAAAGTTTCTGGCTGGCGTCGAGACCCTCGGGCGGCGTCTCGACGCTGTCGCGCGCTTCGTCTGCGGTTGGCAATCGGGGCGGCGTCGAGACGCTGGGGCGCGCTCGTGCTTCGGATGGTGTCGGGGCGGCGTCGAGACGCTCGGCCAGTGTCTCGACGCTGCCGCCCATGCAAGTATGCTCTCGGGTTTGGATGGCCAAAATGTGCTTCTTCAAGGCAATTTTTGCCATCTCTTGGATTCTTTAAGCTCTTTCACTCCCGATGCATCTATGAAGCTCTAAAACGACACTTTAAGCCCCGAAATGTGTCTTTGGACTTCCCGGGCTCTCGACCATGAAATCACCTACAAGAAAGCGTTTTAATCAATATATGTCATGGTTTTAGCCAGAATTAGGGACATAAAAATAGATCTATTTTGGAGCTATCACATCCTTTGAAGAACACTTCTATTTGAATACACCATGGAATGCCATGGTGTGGGCATTTTAGTAATAGGTCCTTGAATCTCGTCCAAGCTTCATGTAATGATTCGTTTTCGGCTTGCTTGAATTTGATAATGTCATCACGGAAGTTGAAGTTCCTATCTTGTGGGAATTATTTTACTAGGAATTTTTCAGCTAGATCTGTCCAATTGACAATTTATCCAGAGGGGAAGGAATTTAACCATGTTTTGGCCTTATCTCTTAACGAATAGGGAAAGAGGTAAAGTCTTAAGGCTTCTTGAGACACTCCTGGGATGACAAAAGTGTCACTTACTCTAAGGAAGTTTCTCAAATGGTTGTGGGGGTCTTCGTTTTCCACTCCAAAGAATTGTCCAACAGTGGACAGCATTTGAAACATAACGGGTTTTAACTCGAATGAGTGAGTTTGTTGGGATTGCGATGACTCTGCGTGGTCCGCAATGTTTTGAGTTACAGGTGGCTGTTTAAAAAGGCGTTTCTTGGTTTTATTTCTAGCCCTTAGAAGTCTTTCAGGCTCAGGGTTGAATTCTAGGTTGATATTTGGAAACTCATTCGTAAACTAGCTCGATAGTACCAGTAAAGGAAATGAAAAAAAAAGATTAGCTCCAATAAATATTAAATTTTCTAAAATAACACAATTCATGTTTACTAAACAAAATCCCCGGCAGCGGCCCCAAAAACTTGTTGCGTGCTCAGTGTGTTAATAAAATGTGATGCGAAGAGCACTCAGAACATGCAAGCATACATGGTCTGCAGCAAGTGATAAGTATTTTTAATTCGTTTTCCCACAGAGATTGAGTTTAGTTACTAGCGAATTGAGGTGTTAAATTAGAGAGGGTCACTAATATTGGGTAGATTTGAGGTTGATGTACCAAACTAACAAAGAATGTAAGAAAGATGCAAGCATAAACAAAAGCAAATAACGTGATTAAACTATTATGTAGAGCAAGAAGAATTGCGGAGCTAGCAATGTTCTAGCAATAAAATCTCAAGAGTAAAAGACTAGAAAAATGGCTAAGGCAAAAACAGAGTTATAGAATTGCGGATCCAGCAATTATCTAGCAATTAAATTAACAACGATTTAAGGGTGAGATAAGGAAACAAGGTCGACTTAAGACTCCTCTATAGGCAATTAACTACGATCATTTAGCAGTAGATTAACTTATGGTAACGATATTATTGAACTATCGCCAATCATCGGGTTGTCGAGACCCGCCAAAATGAATTTATAAGTGCCCGAAATCACCAAACTACTTGTAGAATAGCAGCAACGGGGTCGATCCACAGGGAATTAAGGTATTTGACTTAATCTTAATTAAATTTGCAAACTATTAATGTAAATGAAATAATGGGGAATTGTTGGTTTTTAAGTAACTAAGATGGAACAAAGCAAATGGGAAAATTTAGCTAACGGAGTTTCCGACTCGGGACGATCGGGGATAAATTTAGTAAACCTCTTGGATCATAGGATGACGAGTATTATGGTTAGGTAATTTCAACGAATGCACAGCTCGTCTAAAATTAATAAATAACCCAAACATGCTCCATGGATTTAATTAGACATAATTAATCATGCTAATCAAGCATACCGATCGGACATTGGCGGCCAACGCTCTCCCAAGACCGAACGGTAGCAACAAGCTAACTGTGACAACTATCTAATTTGGACGCGAAATTAGTATGACGATTTGGAATTCTAATTCGGGAAGAACGAACACCAAGAGCGCAAGGACGCCAATACGCTCAAGGTGTCATAATTCCTTGTTACTCGGCGGAAGCGAGAGGCACGGCATCAAATCCTTTAACAAATGAACGTGCTCAAAATCAAGGGTGCCTAGTCCTAAATCATTCGATCATGCTCATAGATTAAGCTAAGAAGTAGAACTCAATTCAATAAAATATCCAACCAATTCAGAATTTCAATCCTACAACCTCACCAAGAGTTCAAACTACATTTATCCTTTACAATCCCGAGCCAAAAACGGTAAATCTACTCACTCATGACTTGTGTGGTGTGGGATGGCTTCAAACCGAGCTTCCTAGCCCCTCCCATGGTGGAAAACAGCTGCTGGACGTCAAATCAGGCGCGGAGCTCGAGGTAGAAGATGATAATGGCGGCTAAAATCGGACAGAAACTTACGTAATCCGTCGTAGCGTCTAGACGCTAGGGCAGCGTCTCGACGCTGCGCCCTAAATAACGCGCGCGCGCAGTCGGGGTGGCGTCGAGACGCTCGCACAGCGTCGAGACGCTTGTGCGGCGTCGAGCGAGCGTCGAGACGCTATCGCTCGACGCTTGCTCTCGGGTTTTTCTTCAATTCAGCGCTTTAGACTTCGGAGCGTCGAGACGCTCTGGCAGCGTCGAGCTAGCGTCGCGACGCTGTCGCTCGACGCTAGCTCTCGGGTTTTTGCATGGATTTTTGCCTTCAATTTCTCCAAAGTGCTCATCCTTCATGCCTATGCATGGATCTTCCCCGGAAGTGTTCTTAGGCCTTTAAAACGCTATATTTAAGCCTCGAAGAGCGCTGAAACGCTCCCGAGGGCGAATTACCGAGAACATCTGCAATAATCACATATAAACAAGATTAAGCCAATAATAAACGTGAATTAAGGATATAATTATAGCTCCAAAATGGAGCTATCAAACACCCCCAACTTAATTCTTGCTAGTCCTCGAGCAAGGTGGAATTCTGATTAATCAAATAAAACGAGAATACATGCTAGGGACTCGAGTCTCAGTACTGGAAAAGACAGGGCATTTGCATTTGAAAGAAACAGCCGCATGCATGCATGAGTTAAGAACAATTCGAAAAATTTAAAGATGCTTCCCTATTTATGCTTCGGACTTAGCTCCTCGATCTTAGATTTCAACAGGCTTAGAACAGCTCTATCTATCCTAAAACTTCGCTTTCCCCCTACTTATGGCTTAACAAAACAGTCTAAGGGCAGTTCATCGTCTATGCAAGTAATATATCGCAAGGCATCTTTTCTCTCTTTTTCTTTGATCTCCATGAGCGCCTAACATGTCAATTTTACTTTCGTTTCAGCTTGCCTGAAATTTCATTGCACAATGCATCTGACTACGGGCAAAATTCACATTTTTAAGGACTAGCGTTCACTTCTTTGTTCTTCCTTTTCATGCAGTGGCGACCGTGGGTTTCACGACCGCCCCTGGCTACTAAGGAAACTCAAGAAGGAGGAACACCTCAGGAGATTAATTTCTTTTTATGAGTTTGCATTCATTTTTTTTTTTTTTTTTAGTTTTAGCCTAAAAATCATGTTGAACTTTTAAGCGCATGGATTACAAACAAGAGCGAATCTTAGCCCATCCTAAGGTTGCCTTTCGAGGTGACAACGAATTTAAAAACAAACAGAGCTACCCTAAACCCACAGATCCCAGATAGAGTGCTAACATGCGAAGCTTAAACAGGGAAATATTTTTGAATTTTTTTTTTTCAAAATGGCCTTAACATATGCAATTATGCTGAATTTCACGACAAACACGCATACGAAGACCTTAGCAGTACATCACAGAATTTCATAATCGGACTAGCATGCTTTCACCATAACTCAACAAGCTAATCAGGATTCCACAACTAAGCTCGACAAACACTATAAGGCACAACCCACCACCCCCAACTTAAAAATGGACAATGTCCTCATTGGACCAAATACGCATAGTCAAAATGAAAGGAAAGAAAACCTTCCCTGAATTGTGACTTAGAGGGTTGGAGAGTGCGCTTTAACCTGAACAAATAAACCGCAAGGACGAGCTGTTGTTTCACCTGAAAATTCACAACATCAGAGTAAGAACCTAAGCTAATCCTAAAGACAGTAAAGTAAACAAAAAGCATATACAGTTCAAGCTCGGGTGCCTCCTAGTAGCGCAAATTTTTAGAGTCGATTGCTCGACTTTACCAAAACTCATTTCATCCGTTCTCATAATCAGGCTCTTTCAAGTAGGCATGATCGTCGAAGTCCTCTGACATTCCCTCATGAAAGATCTTCAATCGCTGGCCATTCACTGTGTATTTTTTCTCTGTATCCAGGCTCTGAATCTTGACTGCACCATAGTGATGAACATCAGTGATAATGAAAGGACCAAGCCACCTGGAACGAAGTTTACCTGGCATGAACTTCAGGCGGGAGTTGAACAAGAGGACCTTCTGACCAACTTCAAAGTGTTTTCTGACGACTCGTCTATCGTGGAACATCTTGGTCTTTTCCTTGTAGGTCTTCGAGTTCTCATATGCATCCAGGCGAAGCTCCTCCAGTTCTTGCAATTTGAGGAGTCTTTCTTCGCCCGCCAAGTCAAAGTCCATGTTACACTTCTTCACGGCCCAGTAAGCTTTGTGTTCGATCTCCACGGGGAGATGACAGGCTTTACCATAAACTATCCGGTAGGGAGACATCCCTATGGGGGTTTTGTAAGCCGTACGGTAAGCCCACAAAGCGTCGTCCAGCCTGAGGCTCCAATCTTTCCTTCCTGGACTTACTGTTTTCTCGAGGATGCTCTTCACCTCTCGATTGGAGACTTCTGCTTGGCCATTGGTTTGAGGATGGTACGGGGTAGAGATTTTGTGATTTACCCCATACTTCCTCATCAAGGCTTGGATCGTCTTGTTGCAGAAGTGGCTCCCCTGATCACTTATGATGGCTCGTGGAACTCCATACCTGCTAAAAATATTGGATTTGACAAAACTTGAAACAACATTAGCAGTATCAACTTTGGTGGCCTTAGCCTCCACCCACTTACACACGTAGTCCACAGCCAATAAGATATAGACAAAACCAAATGAAGGGGGAAAGGGTCCCATAAAGTCCATACCCCAAACCTCGAAAATTTCACAAGTTAAAATGGGGTTTTGGAGCATTTCATTCCTACTAGTGATGGTCCCTTTTCTCTGACACTGATCACAAGATTTGCAAAACTCATAACAGTCCTTAAACAGTGATGGCCAGAAAAACCCACAATCTAAAATTTTTCTCGCAGTCCTATTTTGCCCAAAGTGTCCCCCACATGCAAATTCATGGCAAAAGGTAAGGATGGACTGTTGCGTGCTCAATGTGTTGAAATAATTAGGCAATAAAAGAGAGAGAGCACTCAGAACATGCAAGCATACATGGTCTTACAGCAAGTAGTAAGTATATTTCATTCGTTTTTTCCACAGAGACTTATTTTTAGCTATTCACGAAGTGTATTTGTTAAGAAAGAAGGGGGGGATTTGATGGGGTAAAATTGGTTTTTAATTATCTAATCTTTGCTGAATGTGTAAAGGAATGCAACATAAACTAATGGAAGTTGAAATTAGACTCAACGGACAAGAGATGAAATTAATAAGCGAAGAAGGAAACAGCTAAACAGAATGGTAACTTAGCAGAATTGCGAACACCGCAATGTTATCGCAATTGTAAAAATAGCAAACGTGTGTGAAATAGAGAATTAAGGGCTACTAACGACTATCCTATAGGCATTTTAATACGATTCCCAAGCATTAGCTCAACTCTCTATGCATCAAACTCACTCTATCTCATGTATCGTCCGATTCCATGCATTAGATTCTTTAGTTTACTCAACTCAAAGTAAGGTCTTAAGCATCTTGTTAAAACAGAAGTGTTTAGTTTGTACTAGGGAAACGCCTATTCCTAGGCCGTTTCCTGGTTACCATGAAAGGCTAGCATGATTATACGACTCTGAACTCTTACTCCTTCCAGAGGTTAGGAGTTCTTTGGACAAAATGGATGGCCAATCGAAATTGCCCGTGGGATGAAGCTTACATACAATCAATGATTCGAGAGCTATCCTACATACTTGGTTCACGTTTTTTAGCCTATAGTTCTGTCATTAGCATGCCCCTAAGTGACTTAGCTACTCATGGATATATAGAGAACAGAAGTATGAGATAAAACAGACATGCTTAGAAGGGAAATGTACTCAAAACAGTAAGGCAAAACCGTAGCAGCAGAAGATGGAAACTGTGAAATGAAGACTTGTAATTTGATTACTTTGAATGTTTGAACAGACAAAGGGAAACTTAGAGGAAATAATTCAAAGACAGACAACAACGAAATGCAGTAGATAAAACACTAAACTAGAAACAACAACTGATCAAAGTTGGAAATTAGGAAAGGAAGACAGAAAGCAGGAAATGCAGCTTGAAGCTTCGTCGCAATCGCCTCGAATGAAGGATAAAAAAGAGCAGCCTTGCTTGGATGAATCCAATCGGGAGAGAAGAAGAATCTCCTCTCCTTCCTATCAGATTATCGACTCCAACAGCTGAGCTTCGCAAACCAACAGACGGCAAAGGAAAAACAGGAGAACAGATGGACTGCGAGAAGACTCTACGCTTCCGGATGATGATGGAACCTCCGACTTTGACCCCCTTTTATAGTAGTTTGCAGGTGCGTTTGGGCCAAGGAGAACCATCAATCTTCAACGTCGTATATCAGAATGGATGGAGGAGAAAGAACGAATCCCTGAAATCACGGAAATTAACAGAAAAAGATCAGTCAACTTACGGTTTTCACTTGAATAATTGCGGCTTCAGCAATGTTTTCGCAATGCTGTCGCAATGCAGTTTTTTTCATTCTTTTCCTTCGGTTTTCAACCCTTTTCTTTCCTATTGTGCATAAGTCCTAATTTAGCTACCCTCTTCTCATTCTCATATTTAAGCATAGGTTTAGGCTAAATGCTATCAAAAACACCTAAAAGTGTACATCTTCTTAAGCTAAATGGGTCCTAAATAAGTCACTTTCAGAGACTTAACACACCCCCAAACTTAAGGTTTTGCTTGTCCTCAAGCACACTAAGGACTTACCTAGGCTGCTGTTTCTTCTTCTTTAACCACCTACTGACTCCCCTATATTCTTGTCTATAGCAATGCTGTCCTGTGACCCACTTCTTAGTTTAAAACTACCCTCTTATCTAGCTTCTCCTGACTTTGCTTGCCTAACATTCCTTCTGTTTTTATTAACTCCCTACAACTGATCTATTTACTTTTGTCATATCATGCCACTATCCCTAAGGTTTCAAATTCTGCCTAGCTTTACCTCAGACTCAGTACATGCTTCTAGCTTTATTTTTAAATGTGTCTAGGATTCCTTAGAGTCATGCCAGTCTTAGTATTAACGGTGACAGTAGTACTTTTAGAGAACAACCTAAACCCTGGCATCACTACATTAGATAAACACTCTTCTCCCTAAACAACCCTACAAGTTATAACTTTGTGCTTAGCTAATTGAGGATCAGAGTTCTTTTTAAATAGGACATCTAAGCCACAAAGTTATAACTCCTAGGTATACATTCTTCTTCCCTATTCTTTACCCTTTTTCTTACTTAGGTGGAGCCTCTCCTTTGGTTGCCTTTTGATGCAACGCCACTTGTGGGTTACACACTTGGCACTGATTACTCAGCAACCTAAGAGAAACTCTCCCCTTTATTCTTTTTTTCATTTTTTTTTCAGTTCATCATTTTTGTGAAGGAGAAGAAGAATGCTTATGTTTCTAAGGGAGAGAGGAATGTTCCTAGGCCTAGGGTGGCCTCCCCCAAACTTCAACTACTCATTGTCCCCAATGAGTGTCGGAGGTGGCACACCCCCAAACTTGTCCTAGAAGCATCTAGTCTAAGGTAAAACAAAGAGAATCTAAAGCCCTAGGCATAGACAAAACATTTGAAAAGGAAATAGTACAGCAGCAGAAAACTACAAAAAACAGGCAGATAAGGCCTTACAGCTATGCATGCTGAGCTATTTAGAGGTTAATTTCAACTATCAAATGGTGTCTTATGACACTCATCCAGCATGCATTTAGATAAGCTATATATAGTAGTCATGATAGCAGCAAAAGACAGAATTTAAACAGATCACAGCCTAGCTAAACAGACAGTCCAAAACATGCTTTCAGTAATAAAAATTGCGGGTACCGCAATTATTTCGCAATTAAGTCAGGGCAGATATAACAGTGATTAAGGCCCCTAAGCATGCTTTTTCCCGTCATTCAAGCTATCTAAAAATAAAGCTAAACTATCCTACCTAGTCATCTAGCATCAGACTATACTAAACATAATTAAAGACATAAAACTAAGCATCTAAAACAGATCAAAATTGTACTACAAACAGCATAATTTACATGTTCTATTAGAAAGCAGAAAATTGTTTTTTTTTTCTAAGGGAACAGCAATACTCCCTTTAGTGCGATTCAAACCAGCACTCAAACATCTTCATCCTCATCAGGTTTCCTTGGTCGTGGAGGCACCCATGGAGTCAGGAGATTGGTGGGGAAGTCATGGAAGATGCAGCCTAGCTGGTCTGCAACCTCTTTGTCCCGTGCCTGCGCATACGTGGCCCATTGAGCCATCCTCCTCTGTATATCCATTAGGCAGGCCATGGATAGGGACTGATCAGCAGCCAGCCTATCCAGTTCAAACTCCATATTCCCCTTTGTCTTCAGCCTTAGGCTAGCAGGCAGCTCCAAGTGGCCTGTGTAAGTCATCTGCTGCTCCATGCGCTCAGTTGGGACTCCTGCAAGCAAACATAGTTTGGTTATCGTGTTAGGGAAAAACAGTGGTCCCTTACCTTTCTTGGCGCACTCAGCAATAGCAGCAGTGATGACTTCTCCCACGTTGATCGTGAGACCTCTCATTATCGCATACACCAGCAGCGATCGGCTCTGGTTGATTGTAGTCTCGTGAGTCACTGGGGACAATCTCCTTCTCACGAACGAAAACCAAACAGCCGCCTTAGCCGTGAGGTTGGCACTCATGAGAGTGTGCCTCCCATTGCGTGACACGGTCCAGGAAGCTTCAGGCTGGCCAATGGTCCGAATGGCCTCTTCCAGAACTGCCTCAGTAGGCTCATCAACAATCCGTGCATAATCTGTATGTGTTTGGCCCTTGAGACCATAGGCTTCGTTGATGGCCTTGGCTGAGAAATCCACTTCTACCCCTCTGACCACAGACAGGCCATCCTCAGGGCTGAGCACATTGGCGTAGAAATCATACACCATGCTCGTGTAGGCTGGATTGGGCGGTCTGCAAAATTCCTCCCAGCCGTGGTTTATCACTCCTGCGCGCAAGAACTGCGGCAGGTCAGCAGGTCGGTCGAGGAAGCCTTTCTCGTGCAGCAACTCCCTCTTCCTTAGCTCAGCACCCCTGGACTCAGCATCAGAGGAAACATACCTCACGGACTGAGGCTCATCTTCAGGGTAGAGCTTGGCCTTCCCCTTATCTGCTGGCTTGGCTGACTCGGCAGCCTCAACCTTGAGTCGTTTAAGCGAAGGCTCAGTGCTTTCTTTGTCTGCTGAAGGCGCCCTTGTGGCCTTCTTCTTTTTCAGCTTCTTGGATCGCTTGGCCTTGATAATCTTGGCCTTCTTCTTCTTCTCGAGCCTTGCCTTGATGTTGATCTGCTGCAGGCATGCCCCCAGCGTCTCTTCCATGGAATCATCCTGCTGTGCAGGACTCTCTGGGCTAGCTTCCCTCGCAGGCGAGAATACCTCGTCTTCCCCAACTTCCCCACTGCCCTGAGTGGATTCTTGGTACTCCCCATATGGGAATTCAGGGTCAGGCCGTGGGGAATTGTGCGACGGCGTGGTGCTCTGCTCCGCCGTAGGTGACTGTGCAGAACTCAGTGGCGAAGATGGCAGTTCAGGACTCTGCGCTGGCGGCGATGAAGGCGACTCTGGGCTCTGCACTGGTTCAGATGGTGAAGGGCTGTGCGC